>VZSV01000381.1:227761-240754 GCA_013398735.1 Nothocercus julius
GCTGCATTTCACACAGCTGAAGAGAGGAAAAATACTTAAGTAAAGAAAATGAGATAATGAAACCCTAAGAAACTAGCAGGGGAGACTGGGGGCAGCTGGAACAGTTCTTGTTGATTTGTTTTTCTTTTAAGTTGACTAGATTGCAAAGGAATAATTTGGGGCTCCCTGTCCCTGGCAGTTACACCCTGTAGTAGCAATGTCAGTGTTATCAGTGGGAGACCCTGACTCACCTGCAGTTCCTTGTTTCAGCCAGACATGATGTGCTTGACAAAAGCTGAAGAGAAAATGAGAAACGTGAGAGATATCAGAGCGTGTGCTTGAATCTCAGCCTGGGGCTCGAAGGGGCTCCGAGCTGTGGCCAGAAGTCGCTGGCACTTGTTTCTACCCCAGATGAAATGTCTCAGCTCTCCTTGAAGAGGCTCCCTCTCTCAATGACTATTTATTTCCTCTTGGAAAACATATTTTGCCCCTGAAAATAGGACCACTGTTTCAGACAGGAATCTGTTGCTCCTACCTTCGTAGTTGATGCAGCCATTGGCATCTTCTTGCCCTGCCATGAGCTGCTCCACCTCGCTCTCTGTCATCTTCTCCCCTGGAGGCAGAGGATGGAGAGGTGAGGGGAAGGGCCCTCCGCCTGCCTGGACCCACCTGTCCTTCTTCTAGAGAGCCAAAGCCACCCGAAGACGGAAAAGGGAGTTAGAGCGGAGCTGTGCACCCATGTGCTATGGACTACAGAGTCTGGTGGGAGGGTGAGGAGAGAGGACCGAGGTGCAACTGTGGTCTGGTAGCTGAGTGTGTCTTGGAGTCTCCAGCCCGCCTGGGTCATGTACGAAGCTGCACCCTAAGCTGGCAAAGGCCATGTAGTGGGGACACTGCTAAGAGAGCCCAGAGCAGCAGGGTTGGAAGCACTAAGAATGGTCTGTCCAACCATGAGATGAACGAACTAACCCAAGCCCTTGCCAGGGCTCTGCCCAAGAGCAGCCAGGGGTGGCCTCTGCTCCCTGGCGGCCTTGTCGCGGCTCCCTCCCTCCCCGCGTGGCCTGTCCCCGGGCTCCTGGGGCCGCTGCGTACCCAGCGTGGCCAGCACGTGGCGTAGCTCTGCCCCCATGACCATGCCGTTGCCCTCCTTGTCGAAGACGCGCAGCCCTTCCACAAAGTCCTCGAAGGTGCCCTGCTCCTTGTTGCGGGCGATGTGCTGCAGTATGGGGAGGAAGGCCTCGAAGTCCAGCATCTTTGTGCCCATTTCTGATAAAGGAGGAGGAGACAGGCTCATGTTAAACCTCTACCTCCCCTTCCTGCCAAAAACCCATTCCAGATAGAGGGACACAGGGATGGAGGGAGGCACGGCTCGCTCTCCGCAGCTGCATGAGCAAGCTCCTGGCCACTGCGTGGGAGGACCTGAGAACCTGGCTACTCACCCACAAATGGGATCCCGCACTTTGCCTGGCCCCAAGCTCTGCAATTTTAAGTTCCTTTTTGTTTTTCAGTTTCTGAAAGCAAGAGATTTTCCTCTTCTTTGTGGGAGTTTATTTCTTGTATAACTTCCCGCACAGAGAGCTGAAGATACAGGTTTCAGGCTAGCAAACTGAGGGCAAATGGAAACCATCCAGACTGAGTTATAAAAAATACAGATTTTTCTCTGTATTTCCAGGAGCTTCAGATGGCTCCAGAGGCACAGGGGGAGCCAGGGGGCTTCTTCCCACCTGGAATTCAAGCAAGTTCTCAGCAAAGAGCTGAAGATTTGTTCAGTGTGAGAGCAACATTTTGCTCTTTGCTTTCACTACAGCAAAGACGCCGTCTCTGGGCTGCAGCGCGGGGAGCTTGGGTTGCAGCGGCTCAGGATCTGGCCTGTTGGCATCAACTGCTGCGACCGCCAGTCCATCCACTGCAGGCCCGGCGTGGTACGTGGAGGGGGCGTGAAGGAATTACACAGGAATGAGGCCCCTCTGTGTCATTTCCCTTCAATTCCTTCATCTCACTGCAGCTGTTCCTACAGGAACACAGCCCCTGCTTGCTGGGAATCTCACTGGCTGCTCGTCCCACCCTCCCTGGTGCCCCAGTTGCTGTCACCTTCTGGTTTGGGTTTGCCCAGCACCTTCAGGACCTCCGCGTTGGTGGGGTTGTGACCGAGCGCCCGCAGGACATCTCCGCACTGCGCGTACGCGATCTGCATGGCTCCTGTAGGCGTCCGGTCAAAGAGGCTGAAGGCTTCTTTGAACTCTGCGGAGATGAAGAGCTCAGCTGTCCCCTGCCCATGCTGGCCCCACTGCCACCACTGCCAGGAGCCACCCCCGGCCGGTGGCCAGGAGAAAAGGGACACACGAGCAGTGGCTGCTGTTGGTGGCTGCCCAGGGCACGCAGATGTGCGCTGGCTTCAGCAACAGGAGGCCACGAGCCTCCGAAGCCAAATTCCTTCAGTGAGTCACCAGCTCCACGAGCGGGTTTTGCCACCCGTACGGAGCTGGTTGACAAATCCTGCAGGGATTCCTGCTTGCCGGACTGGCTGCACTTCCTCCTTCCCTTCTTGGCCCTCCTGGGGATCCCACCGCCCTCCCTGCGCATCCCGCACCCGGTCTGCGCCCGGCCCAGCGCCGCTTCCAGGTGCGCTGCTCGTGCTCCCCCTTGCAGGCAGCCTCCTGCTCCTGCTCTTGGCAATCGCCTTCCTCTCCCCCTTGCAGATCTGTCCCCAGGCCTGCCCAGCGGACACCATGTGCCGTCGCTCCCGTTTGAGGAGGGATCCCTCCCCTCCCCAGCCTTTGGACTGTGTCTTCTATCAGCTGTGCTTGGAAAGACGTGGGAGATTCCTTTCCGTGCTCTTCCCTATAAACTGCTATCAGCCCCGGAGGATTCCCTTTACCTGGAGGAAGGGGACCCACATCGGGGACAATTAGGATCTCTTTCCTCTTGTACGTGACGTTTTTCAGCTTCCTGGCCTGCTGCAGGATCCGGTCTTTAATCCTAACATTGGCTGTGTGGACAGTCACACTCCTGCACTGCTTGGAGCCTTGTCCCTGCCTCCCATTTCCCACCCGGAAGGCCCTTTCCACTAGGACAGGCTCCTCCGCTGTATCGAGGTGCAAGATCTGGGGCAACCACTTCTCCAGGAAGCCCACGAGATCCTCGCCCTCCTCCCCTTCTGCCAAGCCGAGGATGCTGAGGCTGGAGGCTGGGGCCGGTCTCTCCAGCTGCTCCACACGGGCGGTGAGACGATGGTTTTCACACACAAGGTCCTCCAAGACCTGAACACATTTTTGAATATCCTCCTTGTGTTTCTGGATCAGAAAGTCCATCTGCACCGCTGACTTGTCCAAGCTGGTAATCAGACCTTCTAGCGAGTACATGCGAACGCTCAGAGCTGTGAGCTTGCTGTCCATGGCACGAATGAATTCCAGGTTCTGGTCCATTTTCTTCATGATGTCCCGCAAGAGCCCTCTCAAAGAGGGAAAACTGCCCTTGCCGCTGCTGGGCAGGCTCAGGTGATCACGGCCTCCTTGCGGTGATGGAGACTTGGAGATCCAGTGGGCATCTCCTTTCATTTGGTGGGAATCCTCGCCCGGGGCCCTGGGCGCGCTCCCTTTGCTGCTTGGCATCTTCATAGCCTCTTGCCGTGCCTTGCCATCCCTCGGCTCCTCCTCTGCACGGCCCTGGGCTCAGAGCTGCGTCCCGGGCTCCTGCCCGCGGGAGGTTCTGTGCTGCTCTTGGCCCACCCATTGCCATGGAGCTCCCCTGCACCTCGGGGTGCTCCGCCATCCATCCCGACCTCACAATGCTGTGGAAGCACCCGGAATGGCTGTGGTGGGAACGGCACCTTCCGCGAATCCCTGCCCGAGGGCATTGCTCCGAGGACATCCCGTGATCCTGGCCCCACACGGGCGCACGACGGAGCAGGACCTGCTCCTGCCCCCGGCTCCACCGCATCCTCCAGCGACCCTGGGCAGTGTCTGCTCGCGGTGGAGCCCCCCAGGGCCAGAAGCCCCGGGAGCACCACGCTCTGCAGAGCTGCCGGGGCCCAAACCAAACAGCCTCATGCCTGAACTTGCATTTCCTCTGGCTTGCACCAACCCTGAACGAGATGCGCTCTCCTTCTCCCAGGACAGTGGCCAGGAGCTGCCCTTGGATCTCGTCCCAGCGCCGCAATGGAGGCGTCACAGCTGCCAGCGCGAGGCGAGAAAGCCCAAGGCGCAGCCCTGCGGCGGCTCTGTCATCGCGGCGCCGGGGCTGCTCCCCCGCTGGGAATTCCAGGCTTTGAACCAGGCTGCATCTCTTGCCAGGAATGGAAAATACTTTTTTTTTTTTTTTTTTTTTCCCTGCTAAGATCTGGAGCTGAGATTGTCCTTGTCAGCTGGGTGGCACCCTCAGCGCAGAGCAGGAGCCAGGATCCATCATGACCCTCGCAGCATTTCAATTGCGTGCTGCCTCCCGTTCCCTCCGGCATTGCTCCCGTTCCCACCTCCTTCGCACCGGGGTCTGCCCAGCCCCTGCCCTGCTCCCGCCAGGAGCACTCTTTCCAGTCTCCTTAACTGCCTGATACCAGCAGGGAATGTGACTTTCTGGTCTCTCGTGTCCCTTCCAGCTGCTGCAAGATGCCCCCAGCCATCCTGGAGCAAGAGCAACGTGCTGGGCAGAGCGCGGGGAATGGGGCGCCCGACCTGTGGGGCTTTCCCCAAGGAGAGGTTTGATCCTTTAGGACTTGGCAGCCCAATCAGCCATGAAAAACAAAAAAACAGGGACTCCCTGTTTCTAATGCCGCCTCGGGAAGAAGCGTGGTCTGTGCTTACCTTCAATCTGCTCTGCCGTGAATTCGACCTGTCGGGACAAGAGAAGAGATCTCGGCATGAGGAGCGCGTCACCGTGCAGGAGATGCCAGCACGGGTGATGCCGCGGCACCAACCCCCTCCTCCGTGCTTGAAACGCCCCTCCCGAGGCTCCAGCAGCCTCTTCAAGGCCGGCGTGGGTGTCCCCATCCATGCTGCGCCGCATCCATCCGCACCGGGAAGGCTCCTTCCGGGGAGCGCGCGGCCGGCGGGAACATGTCCCCGCAGCGCTGCTCTGGAAACCGGGATGCCCAGAACGGAGCTCGGGCTATTCCGGGCGCAAAGGACATTATTCCAAGGCGTGATCCCTAGGGCAGGGCTCCAGTGCCTCTGTGCTAGGCCCTGCTGTTAATAACCCTCCTGCCACCACTCTGGCTTAAAAGCCTAACTATATCCTGGGGAACTAGGGACAGAAATGGGGATTTTTGCCGGGATTATTGCAAATTGCATTTAATTGCAAGGCAAAGGCTGCCTGCAAAAGCTGCGGGAGGCGGCTCAAGGTTGAGCCGGCGGTGGGGTCGGGGGCTGCTTGCGGAGGCAGCCTGGGAGACGAGCGAAACGCGCCCGGAGGTTTCATCCGCCACGGCTGCTCCGTCTCCAAGCGGGAGAGATCATCGTGGTGTGTGGGATTTGGGAGCCAGCAGAGATTCACGGACAGCAGTTTCCTTGGATCGGTGCCGTGTAGGCTCCGACGGGGGAGCAGTAGAACAAGGGGAACGTCACATCCCGCTCGCCGCACCAGCGCGCTCTGAGCCGTCCCCTCGCAGCGCCCGCGACGGCAGCGCTGCCCATCGCCGCCGGGACGGAGCAGGGCATCGACGGTGCCGGGCACCTTGCACGGAAAAGCGCGGGGCTTAATCCCTCACTCACCTTCACGCTCCTGGGATCGAAGGGCGGCTCTTTGGGCGGCTCCACAGCCGCTTTGGCCGCTTCCTTCTTCAGGTCGGGTTTCTTGGGGGGCATCGCGCTGGCTCTTCCCGAAGGAGCAGGGACCCCGCGAGGCAGGAGGGACAAAGGCATAGGCGGCTCCGTCCGTTATATATGAGCCCCGTCCTCACCCGGAGGGGCCGGCCGGCTGCCGGAGCGACAGCCGCTTACTATAAAAGGAAGAAAACGCCGCCGAAAGGGGCCCCAAGTTGACAATTGCCCATTGTCACCGGCTCCCGCGCAGCGAAGCCACCGGCCACCCCTCGCCGACAGGGCCCGGGCACCTGTGCCGGGGGCGGCTGCGCGGGGGCCGCTCGCTGAAAGATCCGTGGAAACCTGAACGCCGGCAGCCCGGATGGCTGCGAGGGAAGAGCGATACCCATGGGAGAAGCAGGGGGGTTTAGGCCAGGTTCTTTGGCAGCCCTGGATTTAGGAAGATCCGCAGCGGCTCCGGCTGCACTCTGCTATTCCCGGTGCCCCGGAAGGAAGTTGGTCGGGATGCAGCCGTGTGCGGCTCTGGGGTGCAAGGAGAGAAAAGACGACCTGGTTGGAGCTGTTGAGGTGGCCCTTCAGGACGGTTCATGGGGATAACGCAACCAATGCAAAAGATGCTCCTTGAATTCATCGGCTCGGGACATTTTACAGTGGTGTCAGCGGTCCCGCGGATGCTCCAGCCCTCGGGAACATCCAACGGCCGCAGGGACCATCCTGCCTCCCTCCCAGCTCTGAGAAGGAACCTGCGTGGGGGAGCCCAGTGGGAGGGTTTCCCTTTAGGATCCAGAAAATGGTTGGACTCCCAAGATTTTACTGCAGTTGTTTTGCGCTGTGTCTTGCAGTTGGAACTGTTTGGGAATGTCTCAGTCACCTCTGAGCGCTCGAGAGCTCAGAAATCCCTGAAAATGCAAAAAGAACCAAACAGAAAGAGCATTTTAGGAAATCACACAACTCCTGGAGCTGGGACCTGAATAAACATCCAAATAACGTGATTATATAGCAACTGGCCAAGCTGAAATCCATCTCCCTTGGGGGCTGCTGGGCTCCTGTAAGGAACAAGTTATTTCAGACATTAAAGCAGCTCCGTTGCTCCCAGCGGGGAGCATTTCTATGGACCCCACCAAATATCTTGCTTTAAGCCACTTTTGATTAATGGGGCAAGTATCTGCCCTGGGCTCTGAGAGCTGATTTGGGTAATAAACAGGCAAAAAACCCCTCAGCTTGCAGAGCTCGGGTCGGGCTGCTGCAGGGCTCCTTTCCCGGCCAGCGAAGGCTGCAGGGACCGGCACAAGCCACTGGGTGGAACAGGATCCTGCAAGATGCTCTTAGGACTGATGGGATGGAAGAGGTGAGAGCGGCTGGAGGCATCTCCGGGCCTAAATAAACAGCAAAGCTGCTCAGGAGGCCGGGAGTCAGGAAGAGCCGCTGGGAAGAGCCGGGTTGCAGGGTTCATTCGGGAGTCGCTTGCCAACAGCTCGGGAATTTGCTGCCTGCCGTCACTGGGGAGGGCTGAGCGGCAGGGCCGGGTGGGTGTCGAGCGGAGCAATCGCCTCCCCCAGCCCTGCGCAATGGAGATGATAATTTAGCAAAAAAACACAGCGTTTTGCTAAATGCAAGCTGAGATTTTTGGTCTGCAGTGGGAAGCAAATTGCCCCCAGGCAGCAACTCCCTAACCCGGTGCTGCTGTCCCTGCAGCCAAGGTCAGACACCAAGTCCCCTCTCGTGAAACAGCCTCCCCTTAACTCCGGAGCAGAAATCCTGCAGAAAACGCCAGTCCTGCAATTTAACCCTTTATCCCTCCTTCTGCCCAAAACGTCTACTTGATGTCCCTGTCAGCCGGTACTCAATGTCCGCCCTGGAGGCTCCCTGCAAAGCAGAGGCCGGTAGGGAGATCCGGGGGGATTTCGATGTCCCCTGGGGAGGGTTTCCCTGGTCCCTGCTGTCGGCAGGATTTGCTCCTGTCTGCAACCCGGGGCTTTCAAATCTCATCCTCGCCCTGCTAAGCGGACGCCCCGTTTCACATCCATCCCTGCAGAGCTGCTGGGGGGGCCCAGGCTGCAACCCGGGCACCCCCCCTGAATTGCAGCAGGCAGATCCCTTTGGAAAACCCGTGCGCTTCCCGGGGAGGTGGGGGAGGGCTATGGCTTCGAGCCCGGCACGTTGTCCACATCAACCCTGCGGGCAGGAAAAGGGTTAAAGTGGCACCTGCCTGAACGCCGTCCCCTGCGGGAGCATCGCTGCATAAGAGGCAGCGGGGCTGGGGCTCGTCCTCCGCCGCGCCGTGTGGGCTGGGGGCACCAGGATGCGCCGGGCCATGTGCTGAGGTCCCGACCCACGGTCCGGAGGAGCCCGGAGGAGCCTGCTGGGAGCGAGCAGGATTGTAGCACCTCGGGCTAAGGGCACAGAGCCAGCGGAGCGGGACAGAGGAGCAGCAGCGGTTGCCCAGGACAAAGCGCCTGAGCAGGAGTGCGGACACGTGGACGGGGGGAGCCCCCCCTTCTTCTCCTTCCCGGTACCCGTCAATCCCGCCCGCGGCTTGGGAGCGCCGGGGGCAGCGGCCGCGAGCCCTCGATCCCGGAGGATGCTCAGCCCCGCCCGGCGCCCCGGCACCCGGGGACACCCGCGCGGCTGCTGGCAGCCCCCGGCTCTGCTCTGCCCAGCACCGCGGCGCTGAGGTCCCCCCTGGGCCATGGGGACGTCGGGGGGCATCGCGGGGTCCCTGCTCTGCTGCTGCCTCCTCGCCTCTGTCCAGGCTCTGGTAAGTCCCTGTGTCTCCTCATTCCTGGCCCCAAACCCTTATCCTTAAATCCACCTTGGGAAGGGACTGGAGGGAGTGAAGATGCCTGGGGCATCTTTGTGCGGGTGGGTGCTGGGGCACCCGCGCACTTGGAGTCCAAACCCCAGCCCTGTTCCTTCCCGCGGCCGCTCCGCATCCCAGCCCTGTTCCTTCCCGCGGCCACTCACTTCCCGCGCCAGCTCCGGGTACCTCCCGGAGCCTCCTGCTCCCTGTTCTGCTTCATCCCCCGGGTGCTGCTGAGCTTGGGGACCTGCCCCAAGCCTGCAACCGCTCCGCCGCACTTCGGTTAGGGAGATTCCTGCTGAAACACCCCAAACGCCCTGCGAGAGCCAGCGGCCGCTCGCCTGCAGCTGATGTCTGTGCCACACGTGCGGCGAGTTTGTGCCGTGCTCTGCAGCGAGCCCAGCTCTTTGCTCTCCGGGTAACGACGGCCGCCTGATGGGCCGGTCGCTGACCGAGGTCGAGCCGCGCGGTGACCAGGGCCGCCACCGTGGGTTGTCCCGGCAGGTCGACCCTGACGACGTTCTCACCAAGGAGGAGCAGATTTATCTCCTGGTGGAAGCCAAGGAGAGATGCCAGAAAAACATAAGAGCCCAGCTGGAGAAGATCAAAGGTACCGTCCCTCCCCTGCCCGCGGGTCACCAGCCTCGGGGACCGCGGCAGAGTCGCAGGCAGCGCTGTCCCCGCAGATGGGGACAGTGGTGACATGTCCATGGAGCAGCCTGGGGGCTTCACCCTGACTCCTGCGAGTTTTGGATTATGGCCTCGGGCACCAGGGTGACCTGGTCTGGGTTTGCCCAGCACCGGCACCGTGGCCACCATTGGGTGCTCCTCAAATCACTCCCAACGTTGGCCACCAAACACCGCACCAGGGTGCCCCTAAAACCAACCTCCTGCCTGCACAAGGAAGCAGGACACAGTGGGACGTCCCGGGAGGTCGATGGAGCCTGCCCGGGGTCCCAGCTGAGCCGTGTCCTCGCTCCTTGGCCAGACACCAGCTGCCTTCCGGAGTGGGACGGGATCATCTGCTGGCCCCAGGGCTCTCCCGGCCAGGAGGTGGCGGCTCCCTGCCCCGACTACATCTACGATTTCAACCACAACGGTGAGCGAGGGCACCCGGGCGCTGGGCCAGGGCACGGCCCCCCCGAGCCCAAACACCTCCGAGGGGCAGCATCCTCTGCCGCCAGCCAGGGCTGCCGCTGCAGAGCCCCTCGCCCTGGGCGCTCCCTCTTCACTGACACCGAATTTCACGCTGTGAGCTGAGCACGGCCTCCTGTTTGCACCCGTGAGCTGGCCCAGCACCGGGTTTGCAGCTCGCGCAGTGAGGCCGGCAGCTTTCTAAGAGCTGGCGACGGCTGGGGAGGTTGAAGTCCCATCGCGGGTGGTGCCTCTGGATCCCCGGGCTCTGCAGCCCTGGCTTACAGTGGTGGGGAGGGGGTCACAGGTGGGTTTCCTGAGGGTCCCGCTGCTGTCCTGACCCCGTTCCTGCTCTCAGGTCACGCCTACCGGTACTGCAGCGCCTACGGCACCTGGGAGATGGCCCTGAGCATCAACAAGACCTGGGCCAATTACACGGAATGCGCCACGTTCTTCTCCTCAGAGAGCCGGAGCCGCGAGAAGGTGACCCGGCCCTCCCAAGGGGCTGGGAAAGGTGGAGGGGATGGAGGGCAGGGACAGAGCCTGTCTGGGACCGGGGCAGAGCGCAGCACCACGCAGGGGAAGAGGGGCCCCCGTCACCCTGCTCGTGTCCCCCTCTGCTCCCCCAAAAGCCCCTGGGCTGCGGAGGAGCCTGGAGCTCCCCTTGTCCTTCGCAGGAGGTGTTTGACCGCCTGCACCTTATGTACACCACCGGCTACTCCATCTCCCTGGCCTCCCTCCTCGTGGCCGTGAGCATCCTCTCATACTTCAAGTAAGGAGCCGAAGCCCGTCCCCTGTCCGGGGGGGGACCCAGCCCCCATATCCCGCACAGAGCGCCCGGGGTGGGAACAGTCTCTTCGGGATGGGGAACCAGCCCCGAGCCCCAGCACAAAGCTTAGCTGGCTCCCAAAGCCTCCAGACTGCCCATTTCTTTGGTTCTTCTGCATGACCAACAGGGCTCTCTATGGGGGTTGAAGCCCCCTTGCCCCTATCCCTGCACCCACGGCAAGACCAGCCCGCTGGAGGGGACCGTCTCCGGGTCCTCTCCGGTCCGGAGGTCACTCGCGCTTGTGACGAGCGTGTTCGTCCCCAGGCGCCTGCACTGCACCCGCAACTACATCCACGTCCACCTCTTCACGTCCTTCATGTGCCGGGCGGCGAGCATCTTCGTGAAGGACGTGGTGCTCTACTCGGGGGCGCTGGCCGGCGAGCCCGCGAGGACGCGCGAGGACGATTTCAAAGCCGAGATGATCCCTCCGCCGGGACCACGGAGCCACCTGGCAAGTGACGCATGGAGCCCCGGGAGCGGGATCAGAGCGGGACGTTTTCCCGCTGACTTCCAGGAGCCGCCCGGACTGAGCCGCGCTCTGAGCACAGTTCTCCCGGGCCACAGGTTGGCTGCAAGGTGGCGGTGACCCTTTTCCTCTATTTTCTGGCCACCAACCACTACTGGATCCTGGTGGAAGGGCTCTACCTGCACAGCCTCATCTTCATGGCCTTCCTCTCCACTGACAACTACCTGTGGGTCCTCATCATCATCGGCTGGGGTAAGCACAGGCCCCAGCTGCCGGGGGCATCACCACGGCCCAGCGGCACCGAGGGCCCTGTGGAGGGTGGCGGGACACAAACCGGCTCCCAGGAACGGGGCCGCCCATCAAACCCGGCGCTTCGGCTGTGCCCCTTCCGTGTCTCCCGCTCCTCCAGGTCTCCCTGCCGTGTTCGTGTCTGTCTGGGCCAGCGTCAGGGCCTCCCTGGCGGATACACAGTACGTAGGTCCTCCTTCTCCAGCAGTTTCCAAGAGAGGGGGGGAAACTGGCTGCAAATATGAGCAAGAAAAAAAGAATCTGTGAACAACAGGGCTTTGAAAATTAGATTTGTTTTTAAAACGCTACCAAAAGGCAACAAATACACAAACTGCAAAATTGTCAGTAATCAAATCCAATGATATTTTTGTTCAGCACTTGGAAGGAAGCGGGATGCAGGTTTGCACCATGAAATAATCAGGAAAAGCTGCAAAGATCACGTGAAATGGCATATGTTAACATCGAGTATTTTAAAACGAGAAGGGCCGCGCAGCTTCCAGCATCCAGGATCCTCAGAAACAGGGACAGGAAGGGCGGGAGGGTGGAACGGGCCAGCAGGCGAGGGAGGCAGCAGCTACTGGGCTTTTTCCTTACCAGTGATTTGGAGTTTCTCCCAAATGTTCCTGTTCCTTACTGCTCCTCCCAGATGCTGGGACCTCAGTGCTGGGAACATGAAGTGGATTTATCAGGTCCCCATCCTGGCTGCCATTGTGGTAAGAAGCCCTTGCCTGAATTTCCCCATTCTCATGGATCCTTATGGATCCCCTTATGGATGGGGAAATCTCATGCCTGGGAAATCTGTCCTGGGGGCTACGCGGGCCGGCGACGAGACCACGGGGGGTTCTGCCGGCAGGTCAACTTCTTCCTCTTCCTCAACATCGTGCGGGTCCTGGCGTCCAAGCTCTGGGAGACGAACACGGGGAAGCCGGACCCGCGGCAGCAGTACCGGTGGGTCCGGCCCGTCATGCGGAAACGGGGGCTCGGGAAGGGGCAGAGCCGGGGGCACTGCGGGATGCGGCGGCCAGCACCGTCCTGGTGCCTCCTCCGAGCTGGGCCCTGGCTCTGCAACCAGGACTGGCTCCTTCCAGGGGTGGTTTCAGTACCTGGGAAGCTGCCCCTTTGCTGAGATGCTGGATGGCGCCTGCGAGGGGCAGGTCGTGGGCTGAGCAGGGCGGCCCTTCTGCTCGCAGGAAGCTGCTCAAGTCCACGCTGGTGCTGATGCCGCTTTTCGGGGTGCATTACGTGGTGTTCATGGCCATGCCCTACACCGAAGTTTCCGGCGTCCTGTGGCAAATTCAGATGCATTATGAGATGCTCTTCAACTCCTTCCAGGTGGGCGGGCGCGGGGCTGCTCGGTGCCGCGCTGGGCAGCTTTCAGCCCCACGCGCTCGGTGCTGAACTCCCCATCTCTCCTTTGGCAGGGCTTCTTTGTGGCTTTTATCTACTGCTTTTGCAACGGGGAGGTAAGTTAGGAGGCTCAGCCTCTGCTCAAAACTCCAACTTCACAAAATTCCAACAAGATTCGGGAGAAACAGGAGCAAAACCCATTGGGGCCTGGGCTCGAGCTGGCTTGGGACTCCGGCTGCCGTCTGCTCTCCTGCGCAGGTGCAAGCGGAGATTAAAAAAGCCCATTTCCGCCGGAGCCTGGCGCTGGACTTCAAGCAGAAGGCGCGAGCCACGAGCACGGCGGGGAGCTGCTACTGCGGCGGGCCGCTCTCCCAGGCCACCGTGAGCATCAGCA
>VZSV01000381.1:240964-253615 GCA_013398735.1 Nothocercus julius
CCCTGCCCCGCGAGCTCAGCCCGAAAGGCCGCGGGGAGAACGCAGGGGACGCGGGGCTGCGGCGGAGCCCGCCCGGCCCCACCGAGGAGCTGGAGACGATGCTGTGACGCGGCCGCCCGGAGCGCCTGGAAGCCACCGGTCCCCTCGCTGAGGGAGGAGCACGGGAAGGGAGGGCAGCTGAGCAGATGCTGCTCCCTTTGTCCCTGTGGCGCTCGGCCCGCCAGGGCACAGAGGGACCCCGCGCTCGTGCTCCGCCTCGGAGCTCCCTGGCCGGAAAAGGAGCGGGCAGCTGGGAGCTCCTCTCCGGCGCCGCGCAGGCCGTTGGGGCGGGCGGTGTCCGTGCACGCAGCGCTTGCAGAGGGGCCCCCCGGCGCCTTCCTGCGGCCCGTGCGCGTCTTCGTGCGCGGCGCAGACACTGCGAGTCCCAGAGCGGCGCCGCGCTGGGGCCGTGCGGGGCCGGGGGACGCTGAGCTCCGCGGCGGGGGCCGCAGACCTCGTGTTCCCCAGCACAATCAGCCCGGAGCCGGCAGACCGCAGCCCCGGCCCGGGCTCCTTTTGTGGGCTCCAGCGTTAATAAAAGCCGGCGTGTGCGACGTCCTCCTGGCCTCAGACTCCATTAGGGCCGCGGCAGCAACGGGAAGGCGGCGGAGGGCGGATCACGCGGGAAGGCAGCCGGCTTTGGGCATCCGCGTCTCCCCTCCCTGCTGGGGGCTGGAGGCAGCCCCAGGGCCCCCAGGCTGGCCCACGTGTCCCCCCGGGGGACCCCAGCTGGGAAAGGGCTTTGCTGCGGCGCTTGCAGCACCAGAGCCAGGCGCTGCACTCGGTGTCACAGCCTCCCCTTGCGGGAGGGCAGAGCCGCCACCGCTTCGGGGGAAGAAACATCCAGATCGGTTAAAATGCCACAAGTTGCTAGAGGAAGCAGGAAAGAAAAATTCTCCTGCAAGACACACGCCCTCCGGGCCACAACTTCACCACACAGATGGAGAACACGGAGGGAATTCCATGTCTCCACTGACCTCCCAGTGCCGTGCGGAGATCTAAACAGGGTCACAATGAGCAGAAAGCGCTGGAAGAGCAGGAGAAGCGGCAGCACAGGGAGGGCACCAGGACTCACTGCCACCAAATGCTCCAGCAGACGGTGCTGAGGCGGGAGCGTCCCCGACCCCTCCGACGGGGCTGCAAAGGGCTCTGTGCCGGGAACGCACGTGGGAGCGGGGCCGGGTTTGTCACCAGGTACAAGCAGGGGGTGTGAGGTGGGACACAGAGGCAGGAGCGCCGGGTCAGCCTTCCCAAAACCCCGAGCTGCCCCAGGCGCGTTGCTCGGCCCTCGTGCTCCGGCTCCCAGGAAGGCCGCGGAGCGAAGGCTCCCGGCCCCGCGCCGCCGGCCCGGCGCTCACAGTGCCGCTTTGTTCGGCCCAGAGGGACTCCAGCCCCTCGTGGCCCTCGCGCAGGGCTGCGAACTCCCATTTATAGCTCCCTGCCACCACTCACTATTTACTCACCCACATCCCAGAGGCTCTGGGGAGCTGGGAGAGGGGTGAGGAATTTCAATAGTTCTACCCAAAGCAGCAAAGGGACGTGCTAGAAAGAAGGGGAGGAACCGCAGCCGCACGTGGGACCGGCTGCTGGTGGCCGAGAAGCAGAAAGGGAAGAAGCAGGTGGCAGCTTTGGACTGAGGAGCTATTTTGGGGAGTCTGAAACTCCCAAATCTTTAACTGGACAGTGCGATAAACCCTAAGTGTGATAAGGGAAGGAGACTTCACGGCTGCTCCTAAACCCTGGCACATCTGTCCAGGAATAAGAGGTCACCTTCTCCCTACACTAAACATGCCGAGGTCTGTGCACACCTAGAACTCAGCTGGGCGAGAGCAGGGAGCTCCAAGCAGCACAGAGAGGTTTCTGACCAGGCTGTGAGTTGATAACTCAGCTGAAAGCCCTTTTAGGGAAAGACAGGAATACCAGAGCAAATCTCCATCAAAATGCCAAAACAGCCAGAGGAAGGAGCGGAGAATAAAGAGCACATGTTAAATATGTTATCCCAGTAATAAAACATTTACTAGAGCAAGCAGAAAGTAAATGCACAGCTGATAAAGAAAACATCACAATGTCACAAAAACCTGACAGTTTCTGATACTTCTCTTGGTAGAAACAAGACAGAGGTGGGTGCTGGCGTGTTTCAACAAAAGAGATTTTTCCTTACCTTTATGGCGCAAAAAAAAAAAAAAAAAAAAAAAAAAAAAAAAAAAAAAAAAAAAAAAAATGGATAATACACACAACGGGTTAAAAACGGTCAAGCAAGATTTTACAGTTTTAACTACATGTGTCCAATATGGGGTGATATTTGAGCTGTTCCACTTCAATCAATCACTTTTCAGGTTCTCCCTACAGGCTTCTCAGCAGCAGGTCCCTTCATTCAGCTTCACGGGGGGCACCAGCCTTTGATTGCTGGGGCATATGGATTTTTTTTCCCTTTTGTGTTTTTAATTTGAAGAAAGCACTTAGCCCTCTCATAACAGAGGGTGAACAGGCACAGCAGAGTTGTTTGCTATGCAGGCTCCACCAAGATGAAGGTTATCTGGGGAGAAGAGGGTCTTTAGGAGAAAAAGCCATGTGGGCAATGGGATCAATGACAAGCCAGAGGCTCCATCCTGCTCTATGCGTGACCTTAGAGTGAGCTGGGATGGGAATTGCTTGAGCAGCTTCAGGTGAAAAATAAAATAAAAAGGAGAAAAAAAAAAAAAAATCAACTTGCTCTATCCCACCTGCAACAACACAAATTGATCTCTTCTTAATTGAGCAGGGAGAGACGTAGGGAGTAACCTGGAGATCAAATTATTTGGGGATGAGAGAATACACGGAAAGAAGAGATGGGAGAAGAATTCACTGTACTGAACAAATTGCTGGAAGGTTAATGTTTAACAGGTGGGTCCTGAGCACCTCCAAATGGACAGATTTTTAAATGTGTACGCTGATTAAGAAAAGACAACTTTAAACTTCTATGGACAACAGTTTCTCAATGTCCCATAGATGTGAAACCAACAGCCTCTTTCATGCCAACAAGTTCTGTTTAAATCCAGTACAGAGTCACTTGAGCAGTGAATGTTGGAAAGCAGAATCTGGGGAGTTTATCAAAGTGATTCCTCTTTGACTAAACATTGCGTGTACACGTCATGAGCGCAGAGCTGCCCGCAGATGTACCGGCCCTTGCACGGGGAGTTTGCACGGTTTCCTTCTCCTCCCTCAGATGCTCAACAACCAGTCACCCCAAAGACCAAGAAATCCTCTGGAAAATGACATCACTACCTGCAGGGATTCCAGGCTGTGAAGCACCAGCTTTTAACTGTCCCATCGACTCTTCTTGCGTTTTGGGGGCTCGGGGACAGCAAAACCATCTGTCTTGTTGTCTCGGCTGTTGCCTTCCTTCCTGTTCTCACCGTTCCTGTTCTCGTTCCTCCCTTCGTTGCTATTCCTGCTGTCACCATTATTGCGATTACCACCGCTTGCATCCGGAGGGTGCCGGTTTTCACCATGGCGATGGCTGTCCCCGTGCCGGCTGTCTCCATGTCGGTATCCATCGGCATGGCGACCGCCCCCCTCTCCATGGCGCTGAACATCGTTGTAGCGACCAGGACCCTCTGCACGGCGCTGAACATCATTGTGGCGATTATTCCGGTTGTCATTGTATCGTTCCCTGACACCACCACTGCCACCACCGCTTCCACCACCAACACCGCCACCAACACCGCCGCTGCCACCAACACTGCCACCGCCGCCGCTGCAACTGATGCCTTCCCGACTGTTGGTGCTGGCATTTGTGCTGTTGAAGCCCTGTATTCCGACGCTTGGGAAGGTGGGAACGCTACTCAGATTTCCACTGCTGGTGAAGCCTGGAACACCCTTGGCTGCGGCTGTGGCTGCGATGGGGCCATCAGTGTTCGCAGCACTTTGCTGTGCCGAACTCGTCGGTACCGAATTCAAGCTCCCGGCGCTGGTCCAGCCGCTAGCGCCAGCGGCCGAGCTACCAGTCTTTTGGTTGTTAAGGCTTGCAGCAACGAAGTGGCTCTTATATTGGGACTACAGCAAACAAGGAAAGAAAAAACACAGTATGTTTGCCTCTGTGCCGCACCACGGAACAGTCACTGTGCACACCCAACCTGTCCTGGGCTTTGGGGAGTCCCTAGGGAAAAGGGCTCCTTAAAAATGTCAGTCTTGGAGCGACTACATTCCTGTCGTGCTTATGGACACAGAATTAGCAACAGCCACCTGCTACCAGGCCATAAAAACAAAGGAACTGTAGGGTCAATTTTTACCCTCAAGCATTTTTATACTGAAGTTTCTCTGTTCCCTATTTCTTTTGATTGCAATTACACTACTGCTGCTAAGCACTCTAAATGCTCAAGGTTAGCAGCAGAATCCAAAAGGAAAACAGACAGCAAATAGGCAGCACAAAAAAAAAAAAACAAGTTGGGTAAACTAACTTCGTGCAGACTTGCTGCATCCAGCCTGCACACCAACCCTTCCACTTTGGACTGCAATACTGAATGCTCCAAGCAGATGAGATACAGACACAACTGCCAAACTCAGCTTCCCTGAAGTCAACAGGGTTTCCACACATTCAGAGGAGAAAAAAAAAATTGTGTTGAATCGTCGGTAGTAGAAATATTCACTGTTATTTCCTTTCCTCTTAAGTGAGATCTTGGGATCCAAGTCATGAGACCAACCTGAAAAGCTGCTTTCATTGCTGTAAGTCTGTCTCCCATTGCCCCCGAGGACGGCTTGTAGGCCTCATAGTTACTCATCACACTGCTGTTGTTTCCTCGGTCCTAAGCAGAAAGAAAAGGGAAACAGGAGAGATTTATCCAATGCAGACACTCTTAACTCCAACCCTATTTCTACCCCGTGCTCAGGGAATGTGTTTCTTACAGATCACAAACTTCCGCGGAGCACTGTGCAGCAGGACAGCTTGCCCCATGGCCTCGTGGACAGCAGGAAAGCAACGGAGCACTAAGGCTTAGTGATTGACTAGGTGATGTTAGTACCAGATTTCCCTGCTCTCTACAGTGGCAGTACAAGGCAAATGCAATCGGGGGGTGAGTTCACAGAGCTCAGAGCTAATCTCAAGCGTCAACAAGGCTTCATTTGTGACTTTTGAAAAGATGCCGAACATGATGATCTTTCAACATGTCTACAGCTAAATTCTGGGTCCTACACGTTCACCGTGAGCTGTTTGCCTAGCATGGACAATACCTTAGTAACTGCTCTGAATGCTGCAGTGCTTTTTGGTGCCAAAAATCAGTCTGGGAAGAGCTTTTTGAGTAAATTATTGGTATGTATATTATACAATTGTGTGTGTCAAGAACAGTTAGGACCCCCAAAATTTTGCACTGACAGCCTGTTTCGAGAAGAATCTCCAATCTCTTCTGGATCACCCTGGCTCTATATAAGGTAGTTCTGAGCAATAGGATGAAAATAAAGGACAAATAACTTCACTGGAGATATTTCCAATACAAACTTTGAAAGATTCTGTGCTATTAAAACCTTTGAAAGCAGAGGCTATATTTCAGTAAGAATTTTCAAAATAAAAAAAGTCAATTCCAAGCTTAAACAGTTCCAAGGAAACAACTTCAACATTTTTACTTACAGAACTTTCTGATCCCAGACCGGGACGTTCACGGTATCCTAAGCCACCACCCCCAATATTCAGCTTCTTGCCTTTTCCTCCTTTGAAACGGGATTTCCGGAACCATGGGTTCTATATAAAAGAAAAGAAAATGCTTCTCAACACAGGTGATAAAAACAAACAAACAAAAACCCACAAACTTGATAAATGCAAGAAGCTGAAAAAAGAACGATTTTTTTCATATAGTGATTCTGAATTCTCTCCAAGACCATAAAACCCCCAGAAAGCCTCCTTGAAAGCAATGTAGATTGCCAAAAGGTCATTGCAAACATATGATGGAGTCAAAGTCTCCAATCTCCTGGTTTGCTCATTCCGCCAATCATGGCAGGAACTTTCCTTTTCCCAAGACATGTTGCCTTTTTCTACCTGCATTGCAAGATCCAACAGCTCTTTGGAAACATGTTGATTAGCTCCTTCCAAATTTCTGACAAGATCGCCAGCAAAGTTACTATCTTTTGGAGTCAACAGAGTGTAGGCTACTCCCTTCTCGCCCGCTCTGCCAGTACGACCGATTCTGTGGGTGTGTGTGTCTATGTCCCGTGCCACGTCGTAGTTGATCACAGTCTTAATGGAAGGAATGTCCAACCCACGAGCTGTAATACAGAGGAAGAGAATGATATAGAAGCTGTTCTAGAGAAGGCTTCAGACGTGTCCAGTCCCTACTCATAGAAGCATGCATAATGATTCTGCTGATCAGTAAACAGCAACCGTTTCTTTAAGGGGCAGTTTATTTCCTTACTGTATACTGAAAAATGTATCTGTCACATTGCAGCAAACATCGCTATAAGATTGTAAATATTTAAAGAACCCTTGCTAACACAGCATACATTTGAAAAACATCTGGAAAATACAGTCTGGCATGTGTAGAAGCCAATTCTATTGTTTTCTCTTTATTTTCATTTCTATGCATAAGGAAGGTCCATCAGTGACAGCTACATTAAAGGAAATAAACTTTAAAACAGCATTAGTGTGTGTCTTAAGGGACTTTTTAAATTTACCGTTATCTCATGAGACCTGCTCTTTGTGAAGAGAATAGAGCAGCATTTCCCTTCCACTGATATATGTTAGTGGCTCCGCTGAGCTCTACCATTTCTGCAAGCTGTTTCTGAGAAGACCATGTACCTGCCACATCAGTTGCTACCAGTATTGGGATCCCCTTCTTCTTAAATTCTGAGATGACTTTATTCCTCTCACTCTGATCCATGTCACCATGAAGCAGCCCTAGATTATGATCCTCCTGCTTGAGGTTATTGGCCAGCTCTTCTGCATTTGCCTTCTTGGTGACAAAGAGGAGAACACTCCCAGATGATGTGAACTCCACGAGGCGCCGAGTCAGCCAGTTCCACTTGCTAGGGCCAGAGGGGAAAATCTCCACAATTTGAGTAACATCTTCATTTGCCTAAAGGAAGAAATAAAGACAAGTAGCAATGCACAACAGAGAGGACAGTATGACAAACACACACAGCAGAACAAAACCCAGGAATTTAAACTAAGTCTGAGGATAGAGTGGGGAAGTAAAGCTGAAAGGTGCTTCACTTGTCGTTTTTTGTCTAATCACTGTCAACCTTGCCTTCATAGCGCAGAAAAAACAAGGGTTAAACAAACTACTCTGAAAACCAACTAAAGGCAAACCACAGTCTTTGACATGATGCAGCTTAGCATCCTATTGATCTAAAGATGGGTACTTACAATTCAGATGCCCTCGTGTCAGATGCTACTAACATCTAAAATAGACTGTGCAAGCGCATGGTCTGAGATGGAGAGGATGCTCATCATTAAAAATTATTCATATGGTGACCACAGAAAGCATTCCTGTGAGCTGTGATGTGCCCTCACAGTCATGAAGGGGAGAGGTATACACAGATTCCCTACGCAATCTGTACTGAAAGTAATAAAAGTGAAGTGGAGCAAACAGCACTACCTGGAAGATCCTCTGAAAGATTTAATTTCTACACATTAATTATCCCAAGGATGATGTTCTCAAAGTATAACTGAGATTAAAGAAACAAGAAGAGGAACTCTGCATGGAATGGTTTGTTTCTCTATTTCAGAAGTAATGTGGAATTACCTCTCCAATGTCTCCCTGCACAACTCGAATTGGGTCAATGAGAATATCACGGGCCAATTTCTCAATCTTCTTACGAAAAGTGGCACTGAACAAGAGGGCTATAAGAAAAACAAGGGAAACAAAAAAAAAAAAAACAGTATTTGAACTCCTTGAAACAAATTTCCTTTTAGAATTGGGAAAACACTGCACAGATCTTGTGAATAAGGACCTGTAGGACTGTACTAGATGTCCGTGATCTGCAGCTATAACCTAGTTTATCAGTTCTAATGAAAACTATAAATCACACTAATTTATTAGAATAATGTGTACTTTTAAGGGCATGTTAGATCACAGGATCTCAAAACACATGAATATTAATTCACGTATTCAGCTGCCCTCCCACTAAAATCTGTGGAGGGGTTAAAAACTGATGAACAATGTGGTTAAATGAACACTTAACACTGCTTCCTCTGAATAGCTCATATTGAGAAAAACACCACTAAAGTCTTACAAAAGCCTCATCTTGTGGGTGTGTCTAGAAAAGCAAACAGAACCTCAAGCTCTTTTCCAGAATCTTACCTGGTAGCCCACCTACAGTTTTCTTTGACGCAATAAGTTTATTTTGAAACATGATTATACTTACTCTGTCTGTCAGGACGTACATGGCTTGCGATTGATCTGACCTGATATTCTGCAAAGAGAGAGAAAAAATGCTCTAATCAGCACTGCATGCTCATTAATTAGTAGAATAATTCAAAAGGTAACTTTACCCCTGTATTTAACATACAGCCATAAAATAAATTAATAGTTCTCATTCAATATTTAATTTTATTGGGGCTTTCATGTGCTCTTTGCTGCAGAATGCAGTTGTGGGAAATTCTTTGCTATGTGTCATGATTCTTTGGTGACCATCTAGGTACATATTAAAAATCACAGAGACCTGAACTAATCAAACATATCGCAATAAAACAAAAAATTCTTACCACATCACTAGTTGTAACACAGACTCAAAGCACAGAGTGACCTGTACAAAGATATCCAGCTGTTCTAAGGTAAAAATCAGGATAATTGGACTTTATTCATCAGCTGGGGTTGACCAATCTCTTTACACCAATGGATATTAAATCATGAACTTTAAACATGAGCTCTGTTAACAGAATAATTCCTTGTATTTTACATTAAGTACAAAGTCACAGGCACTCTAGGCAGTCATGTTAAGCTGGGGACCAGACCCCACTACTTTGCAAAACAGCAACCTTTGCTCAATACATACCAAAACCCATATCAAACATTCTGTCTGCTTCATCAAACACAAGGTAAGTGACTCTCTGAAGGTTCGTAGCTTTCTTTTTCACATGATCAATCAAACGACCCTATGACAAAAAAAAAAAAAAGGCAAAAATTAATTCGAACATATGTGTCCTCAACATAATCTAGAAAGATCCTGGATTTAAGTGATCAAATAATAAATTCCCCATCATTAATAGGATTATAAATATCTTCCAGCTTCAGTTAAACAGCAAAAAGAATTGTTCTGTGTGGATAGAGGTACTTACTGGTGTGCAGACAACTATCTCTGCCCCCTCCTGGAGGGCTTTGGCTTGCTCCCACATGCTTCCTCCTCCATACACAGCTACAGAGCGCAGATTATACGCTTTACCAAAGCGCTTACATTCAGAATGTATCTGCAAATTTAAAGAAAGCACACCGCAGTTCATGTTAGATACATCTGAGAAAATTTATCTTGGAAATATAGTCCAGCTCCTAAAATCCACTTCTCAGGAAATAATGAAATGGATCAGAAATTCTCAGGGCTGAATGTTTCAATATTTGTGGATAATATCCATTAATTTATCAGGGAAATATATTTAGGCATCCAACTGCAATTTAACCTGCATGTTCTATCATTTTATAAATATAATGGCTGGCAATGCATCCACTATATGCTGAATAAATGGGAATTTTGTGAAAAATTAACAGACATTTAAAATATGTCACGATCCTTAGACAAAAAAGAATGTAAATGAGGATGATAAGCTTACATTGGAAGCATTCTGGTAATGCAGAGAGCATTTTTTTTTCAAATAGAATACTAATGTTCTCTGATTACGTCTTCTGCATAGAATTGCACCTTCTGTAAGAACATTGCCATTCGATAAGAAATATAAGCATATATGTATATTTATTATATACCTACCTGTTGGCAAAGCTCTCTGGTCGGGCACACGATCACAGCAATCGGACCATCCCCTGGTTCAAGCTCCTTTTGATCCATGATGTGAATTAGCATTGGCCAGATGAAGGCTGCTGTTTTGCCACTTCCAGTCTTAGCTATTCCAATCATATCTCTGCCACTCAGTGCAACTGGGACACCCTAAAAATTAAAGGAGATTCTAAACTCCTGTTACGCCAGCAAGATATTCTTGTTGGACAGTATATGCATACCCAGATAGAAAAAGAAAGCACTTCACAGGGGACCCACAGCAGTAGACAAGGATGCTTATGTAGTTTTATTATTAGGTTCCGATCAGAATTAGTTTGTTTTAAGGGCTGAAGGCAATTAGCATATTTTAACTTTGCATATATTCCACCAGTTGTGTTTAGAAGTATCAACACTCACCTGACATTGTATGGGAGTGGGTTGGGTATACTCAGATTTCCTAATTTGATGCATAAGTTGCTCATCAAAACCAAAATGAGCAAAACTACTACCAGGCCGTGGAGGAGCAGCACCAGAGACCTAGAAATAGAGACAGATTATGGTTCAAAAAAAGTAAAAGAACAGAGAAGAACATACATGAAAATTAATAAGGTATAACTCCATCTCAGAAAATAGCTTTTTATTTTCTTAAGTTTTACCGAGTAAAAATTCAAGATGAACTGTGTAAATAGGACTTCCAGCTACAAAAAAAGGAGATAAACTGCTCAATATAACGTATCAAAATCATCATACCTACTTTCTTCTATAATTCATCTCTTTCCTTGGCAGTTGATTTCCCCTTAGAAGTTAGCTATGCTAACATGTCACAGATTGCAAAGAACTGATTCCTGCACATAGTATTTCTAATTTCAGTTTCCAGCTCTGTAGCCTTTAGTTCACATGTAACTAAGCAACAGGAGATCCTGGGCACCCACTTTGAGAAGTCCAGAGAGGACTTTAAAGAACTGCTGGGGGAAATCAAGCTGTTTTTGATCCAGATGATTGAAGGTATGTAAGAGTCTTGGTATTAAAAACTTGGGAGTTCTCTGTGAAAATCTTGATTGAAGCTACTAAGAAAATCCAAAAGAACAAGAGTAAAAGGAGGACGGTTTCACCATCGAATGAGGACCAGCTTACCCGGAGATTTAGCTTTTGACGCAACTCTACCACTTGCTGTGGGGTGAGACTGGTGATTTCTTCATGCTCATTATAGAAATTTTTCTCAAATGGTGGATATTCAATCTGCAAGGGTAATTACTCAGTTAGCTCAGGAGTCGGGATTCTCTGTCTGTGCATTTGCTTTGGTGGTGAAGTATTTATTCTTTTTAGAAAAAAAAGTTATGAATTGTCTTAAGAACATTTATTTACTATAAAATCATTTAAGGATCTTCAGTATGACTCAAGTGACACAGTACTTATATACTGGCTGCTGGCTTTCAATTTATTTCTTAGTTTCTTCCTACCAACAGCTTTCTACAAATCCTCAAACTAAACCAAAATGGATAAACTCTTCTCCTACCTCTGAATGATCAATAGGTGGAAGAGGATCAATGATTTTTTTGGACGGTGCAATTGGATTCCCATCACTGTCATACTCAAGGTTATCCTCCTCCTCTTCTTGTACCACACCAGCAGTGGGATTTTCGGCCATGTAGCGAAAATATGCTTCCTGCAGCAAAACACATCACTAAAATCGCATACAATAGGATGGAAAAGTACTACTACACTTGTTTAATTGACGTAGACACTAGATGGCTGCTTGCATTAATGCCTACTACTGAGAAACAAAGTGTTCTCTAGAACTGGTTCCTTTTGAAAAACAGCAACAGGTAAGTCCAGAAGAAGGACAATAAGAAACAAGCAAAGCAACAATGTTCAGTTGAACACAAAATGCTTAAATAACAAACAAAAACAAAATAAAAAGAACTCTTCTCTCAAAGGTGTGCTTGAGAACTCTTACACCGAGACTTATTATGCATTAACAATAGAAGGATCTATTCATATTTCCATGCAAACAAAGTACAAATCCTGCAGGCTTTTAAACCGAGAACACCATGTTATTAAATGAATCGTGTTTACATTTTTTTTGTACAAACTATGCCAAAAGTAGTTTTCTTCATATCTTCACTCTAGCAAATAAAATATTTTTCACAGGGACAGATTTTTCCCTGTCTGCTGTCAACTATTTCAGAAGAGTCCTTCAACACAAGCCCAAGTTAGCAGTCACTGACACCACTGTCACATGCCACCCTTACAGATCACAAATATGTTCATGCCTTGCAGAAACCCATTTAGGTCTCACTTGCAGTCTGCACATCAAGACGTTTTCATGGAAAAACACCGGTCTCACTTGACTTCCAAATAAAGATTTAAGATCACATTTTTAAAGCAAGATTCAATTATGAAGAAACATGGCTTTTTCATTCATGTGGCCAATTAATCACTTAGTCACATAGATGTGTATACAATACACCTGAATAACAGCTGTGGGCAAGTGGAAGACAACTCTGTGGAAAGCTTAGCATGGCTACCCTCACTGAATCAGAAGCAAAACCTGAGAGACCAGATGACTCTTCTGTGCTCTGCATTACTACAAGTAACACCATAGCTTTAATTACAACTTGGTAGAAAGGTACATTTTGAAATTAATTTCCTCCTTCCTTGCAATTTGCATTATGGTGATGCCTACATGCCTTCGGTAAGAACTGGAGCTCCCCTGAACAA
>VZSV01000381.1:269084-285662 GCA_013398735.1 Nothocercus julius
TGCCGCGGAGCCGGCGCCCATGTCTTTCCTCGTGAGTAGCCCAAGGGCGCGGGCCCGGCGCGGCCTCCCCGGGCAGCGGCCCCGGTTGCGGGCAGGGCCGTCCGGAGAGGCGATCGCCCCTCTCCGCACCGCGGGGATTCGGCGTCTTACGGGAAAGCGCGGCCACAGTGGCGCTAGTGTAAATAGGAGTGTTTAAATCCCACGTTTAGCCAGTAAACCGCAAAGAACCGAACGCTTAATGCGCCTTATCTCCATTATAAATATTTGAGGATTTTTTCCTACCTTTCGTGTGCCAGCAAACACCTTGCATGGCCTCGGGGGCTGTAGCACGCTTCCTGCTGTATGTGCACGCACGGGGTGTTGTTCGAGCGATCTGAACCTGCCTTACAATCGTTTGCAGTCCCGTTATCCAGCAATTCGCTGTCCCGGCAGTGCACCATCGTTTGAATTATAAGAGTAATTCAGTTTTGGTTGGAGGGGGAGGAAGTAATTGAATATCAGTTTTTCTCTAAAAGAAATAATTAATTTTGGTTGGATTTTTCTTTCTTTTAGCGGTGGGTGTCTGAAAAGTTCATTGTTGAAGGCCTAAGGGAATTCGAACTGTTTGGAGGTAAGTTTGCCTCTCATTACATGATATTGATAGAATCTCCTGTCTTGGCCTCGAGTTCTGTTATTTCGGTATAAACATGTATCTTAAGTGGGAAAGAGAGACAAAAATCCAGTTGTAGCACAAGTGTTCAAACGGGCCAAGTAAGTAAAGTTAATAAGGAAATGGCCAAGATACAGGAAGTTACAGGGAAATCAAGGTCTAGTTGATGTTAATGCTAATTGCAGACTCTGTAATTTGTATTTCTATTATAACCCTTTTTTTCCTATGCAAAAGAAAAGCATGAAGTCTAAAAAAGTTAGTAGCTATTTCATAAGCCAAAATAGATTTTGAAACTGATAATTGGCTGCAAGAGAGCAAATTTATTTCTATTCTGCTTTGTCTATAACTAGAAAAAATGTCCTCTAGAATGCAGAATCCTTGGTCAGTAATAAGGGAGTACAGGGAAGCCAGCACTGAGTTTTTGAGATTCTAGGTGAAGTGGACAGACTTTCATTGATTTATAAGCTTTAAATAGTTTCTTTCAGG
Source organism: Nothocercus julius (assembly GCA_013398735.1). Classification (NCBI taxonomy): domain Eukaryota; kingdom Metazoa; phylum Chordata; class Aves; order Tinamiformes; family Tinamidae; genus Nothocercus; species Nothocercus julius. The sequence goes on from VZSV01000381.1 coordinate 270,220, forward strand.
TTTTAAGTTGACTAACTACAACATTTTGAATGGGCTTAGCGGGATAATAAACAATTTGTGGTTTATATTTATTTTGGAGAATATATATAAAGCAGAACTGTTTGAATCTCTTTAATTCCCGTAACTCGTACTATAATAGCTTCTTAGGGTTGCAACCTTAACTGTAAATTTTATGTCTTTGTCCAAGAATATACTTTTTGGTACCAAATATATCTTGTGAGGTTATTGTTTTTGGTTTTCATCAGTATGTTCCAACTATATTTGGGTATATGTGGGTATCTGTTAAACACAACATGGTGAACAATTAATTTCTTTACTCCAGAGCAGCCTCCGGGTGACTCTCGGAGAAAAGTAAGTGACTTTTGCAGGTTGTGGTGCTGTGGTTCATTGCATGGAGATTATTCCTTGTGGAAGTTTGATTTTTCTTTTTACCTTAGTTATATATTTCATCTGTATATTTAGCTCAACAAGTGTGGAAATAGGTTTCACCCTGGAGTGGAGATTTTGGTGTGTGGCTTTCAAACTGCTTGTGACAAGTTAAATACTTATATTTAATCAAATAATTTCCAGTTTAAGTTGGCTTTACCTCTTGTCTGGTCATCCTCAGAGCCAGCTCTGTGCATCCTTAGAGAGTTCTGCCTCTTAACAATGAAAAGATCCTGTGAACATGGAAAGTCTGTTCAGAAACAAGCAGTGAAAACAGGGCAGTTGATGACTTTTACCTCTGATGCTTCATATTCTGCAGGCCTTGATTACACATGAGCTGTTTCACAATGTACTCTGTTTATAAAATAGCAACTTATGGCAGAATATATTTGTCTAAATGATTTCCCACCTGCCTGCATCATACTGAAGCCCTTTAGTATGCAGGTGTTGCACTGCTTTAAATTAATTATAAACAGAAGTTAAAACCAGCATTTGATTATAATGGTTTCAGTTCAAGCAGCTTATAATTGATGCTGTGTCGGTATCTATAATTTAATGGCACAAACTATGTTAACAGTTTGACATTATCCCGTTTTGCATAAAGTCCACTAAATTAACACTTTTTGTTAAACTGCTGAGCTTTGTGCATAGGTTGATTGCACTGGAAACAAACTGAGAGCAGCAGCTGTTTTATTTTTGTTCATATATTCACTTGAAGTTTTGGAGATCTTCACAGTAGTATTGCAGGCTCTATTCTTGAATCTAAACAGAAGCTTACTTTTTTTCCAGGATGCTTATAGGAAAAGGTCAATAATTTTATGGAGAAAAGAAATTTTTGCTGGTCATGCTGAAAGTGTTTGAAGGAATGAGGAGGTAACAGGGAAGGCAGCAGAACAAAAGCGATATTCCTCCTAATTCATTTGGCAAATGCAGATCCTTGCTGGCATCACATAACTGATTTTCTTATAGCATTTTAAAGAGTATTTATCCTTCAAAGACTAATTTCCTTGAAACGATTTCCAATTAAAATCTGATCAACAAGCCTGAAAGTGAGCTGTTAATGAATGTCATGCCATAAAACTAGTCATATGTGACTTCATTTTGCAGCTGCCTTTGCTCTTGACCATACACCAAAAGATATCCTGTGTGAAACCATTGAGGAGCTTTTTTTGCAGTATTTCATAAGTGACATTTCTGTTTAACTTTTGTTTAAACTCTTGTAGAATGTTGATAAATTTCTGGTAGAGCTCCTTTTCTGTTAAGTTGTAGTTATTGGTAGCTGCTAACATGAAGAGAGGTGAGTGATGTACTGGGAGACTTTTTAAAAGGGAACTGACTGTATTTTTCTATTGCCGTTGAAGCAGCCTACACCATAGTAAGATTAAATTTATTTTTTTGCATCTGTTTTCTTGGCTTATGCTAAATCTGGAGTAGAATTTTATTAAAGCATATAATCACTTACATATTGCTCAGTGTTTCACCAGCTGTCATTGCTCCATAACGCTGCTTAACAGAGCCTTCTGCTTCCATTTCCTTGGTGGTGCCTTTCTGCTTCAGAGGTTTCCATCTGCCTGTGTGTCTCTCCTGTCAATCTTGCTGTTGACAGGACTGCGTGAAATTGCTGGAAAATGTAATGAATGATGAAACTGAAGTGAGAATTGACAGGCATCTTTAATAGAAGTCTGAAAATGCGAGTAGAAAGTTACTGCCTCTTTGATAAGCAACGGCTCTGGGTAGTAATATGACTGAAATAAAGGATTTGAGTCTGCTGCTATCTTGGGGTTTAGTTATTCTGAAAAGAGGCTTGGTGGAGTTGCTGAGCTGGAATTGTTTCATCTGAAATAATACCATAGCACTGTCACAAAACTCAGTTTTGTCTTTTTTCCCATCACTGAAAAATGTGTTTGTTTTACAGTCAGGCAGAAGGAGGTAAAGAGTATGCTGCCCAAAGTCAGCTGAAAAGCTGGAACGTAAGAATCTGGACGGTTAGCTTACTCCCAAGGTATATTTAGGGATAGTTGAAAGCTTTTGGGGAGTAGTGAGACTGAACCAAGGGTAATTTTTGGTGAATTCTTGTTTGCTCTGGTCTCAGTAGCCTAGAGTGAGCATAGAGCAGGGCTTTGTTTTTCAGCTGTCACTGTGTTGTTTCCATCAGAGTATATACGGATTTACTGTCGCTGTAGGAAAATGTGTAAGACTTTTTTTTTTTTTCTGCTTCATTTATTGTGAGAAAAGGTCTGGTAAAGGGCATTTACAGTTGATGAGGAATGAAGTGGAAAAACTGAGCTAGGGTTCCAAATGTCAGTAGGAATTAATGTGCTAGAAAGCTGAGATAACTAAATCTGATCGTAGTCACCAAATACATTTGGATTCCTATTAGGATGCACTCCTTGTAACTATAGGAAGTTGAGGGAGTTGCGAGTTGTGTTGGAAGAACAGCAAACACCATCTTCTGCAAACTCCTGTGGAGATGACTTATGTAGACATAAATAAAGCACATAGCTTTATGGCACACAGTGAAGAGGAGCTGACAGAGTTGGGCTTGCTGCTCCCTTACGTGTTGCTTTCTTTTATTTTTATAAGCAGTAATGCTTTGCTTTTCATTTGGAGCTTCTCTCTTCATGTGCGTGTGATCTTGGGCTCAGTTGGTCCATCACTTCTAGCATACAGCAAAACAACTTCAGCTGTGTTGGTCTGACCACAGATGAGCAGCTGAAAAACAGAAGCCCCAGCACCAGACAGGAATGCTGACTGCCAAAGTGCAGAAAAAGTGCTATAAATAAGCTTTCATTTGATGGCTATTGCTCAGGCAAGAGGATGGTTACACAGAAGCTTGTAAATAATGCTAGAAAAATGATAGAGCAGCACTTATGCTGTCCTGTAGAATGGTAATCGGCTTTGTCCAAATATTCCTGAAGAAACTCTGGCTTACAGCAAGTGATAACCTACCTGTTACAGTGACATGTTTAAAACACAGATGTCTGGATCTTCTGAACTGAGGCATCTCCTGGACTTCAGTTGATATTTAATCATTTAAAACTATTTTAACAGCAGATAAGTTCTCTCTCTTAAATTCAATATTGTTTTAGTATTTTGAGTGCGTGTGACAATATATGGAGCAGGTGATTTTTTTTAGCATGTGATCTTTATTTCTTTTGACCTATTTTTTTTCTTCCCTAGACAAATGAGGCGAGCGCCGAGTCGATAGCCCCTTCCCCTAAAAGGGACACCATGAGCAACTTTCTACCAGACGGCGGCTGCTATGAGTTACTCACTATCATAGGTAATGTTTCCAGTGAGGCAGAGAAGCAGAAGTCTGCTTTTCAGAGAAGATAATTTCTGCAGCTTCGTTGGCCTTTTCTTAACTGATGGATTATTTTCAGACATTAGATGCCTCTTTTTCTTTGGCTCTGAAATCACTTTAAGATAAAGAAATACTGCTGATGCTTTAATGCCTTTTCTTTCAGGCAGAGGCTTTGAAGACTTGATGATTGTGAATCTGGCGAGATATAAACCCACAGGGGAGTATGTCACAGTCAGAAGAGTTAACCTGGAAGCTTGTACCAATGAAATGGTCACATTCTTGCAGGTAACACTGATCCACTAATAACAGTGCAAGTTTAGGAGAGGATAGACAGCAGAGCAGCGCTCATTAGTACCACTCTTGCAGTACTTCTGCATTTACCAAACTGATTCAAAATATCCTTTTGCTTTCAGGGAGAACTTCATGTTTCCAAGCTCTTCAACCACCCTAACATTGTGCCATACAAAGCAACTTTCATAGCTGACAATGAGCTATGGGTAGTGACATCTTTCATGGCCTATGGTAGGTGGAGAGGGAAAATACCTTTGTTGTCTGAGCAGCACATCCTGTCAAATTAATTCTGTGTAAGAGGTCAAAATGTGTGTGTGTGTTGTTGTTTTTTTTGTTTGTTTGTTTGTTTTCTCCTGCCTAGTGAACAACTGTTTTGTTTCTTTTTAGGTTCTGCGAAAGATTTAATCTGTACCCACTTTATGGATGGGATGAATGAACTGGCTATTGCATATATCCTTCAAGGCGTGTTGAAAGCACTTGACTACATTCACCATATGGGCTATGTACATAGGTAAAAAAGAACAAGCAAGCAGATCGAAACTTATGGGAAATTGCTGATCTTATTAAACATTGTGAAACAAATTTATCTGTGAACCCTGGAGACCAATATCTATTTAAAAGAAAAACACACCTGCAGCTCATGTTGCCGGGCAAACTTCCTGTGGCTCTGTTCAAATGCTGCACATGTGCTCTGAGTTGAGACAGGGAGAGACAGGGGAATTTCCCCTGTTAATGCTGAAAGTCCTGGGCCAGACCTTCAATCCTGTACTTCACCTTGCCATAGAAGCCCTTGAGAAAATGCCGTGTGGGTGAATTGCGTCCTGTAGTGTTTGTAGTAGTAGTTTTGTCTGGCATTCAGGATGGCCATTAGAAATCTCGGTGTCCTCTGTGTCTTGTCAGCTGATTACATATTGCCCTGTGTACTGACCTATCCAATAGTCTGTTACGCTTCCCATAGGTTTTTCCTCCTAAATCACTGCCTCCATCTTAACATATTTTTTCCCCCTCTTATATGTCCTCCTGTAGTGAAAGTAAGTTTCACATGCTGAGTATTTGACGTTACTAGTGGTCACTACTCCTGCTACATGTATTGTAAAAGAATTTCACCTTACCTGTGGCTGCCTTAAATCCTTTGCGGTGTTCTTTTGAACTGACAGCTTCCCTGGCACATGGAGGAATGTAACTCTTTTGAAGGAAGAGAACCTGACCGTTTTTATTTTTCCTTGAGGAGTGTGAAAGCCAGCCATATCCTGATCTCCGTGGATGGGAAGGTGTACCTCTCCGGACTGCGCAGCAATCTAAGTATGATCAACCACGGGCAGCGGCTCAAAGTTGTTCATGACTTTCCCAAATACAGCATCAAAGTCCTACCTTGGCTGAGTCCTGAAGTCTTGCAGCAGGTCTGTACAGCTCTCGAATCACTTAGGTTTGCTCTTCTGGGTATCAAATCCTAGGCATTGTCTGCCTTCCATCAAGTGCAAGTCCACAAGGCTGATTCTTTTCATTCTTTTCTTCTCTTTCCAGAATCTCCAGGGTTATGATGCAAAATCTGACATTTACAGCGTAGGGATAACGGCCTGTGAACTGGCAAATGGACACGTACCGTTTAAAGACATGCCTTCGACTCAGGTTAAGGCTCCTTGCTCTCTTCTGTCTTGGCTTGTGTAACTGCCTTGCTGCACTGGGATGTGAAGACAGGAGAGTGCTCTGTGTGCCCAAGTTTGCTTTCCACTGCTGCTTTTTCCATAGAACTGCTGTACTTCTGTATCCTGTCTTTCATGTGAAAATGGTAATGTCTAAATGCTGAGGATATTTGAAACCCCCTGAGAAATCTTAACATTAATTACTTGAAATAAGAAAGGCAGAGGCTTTGATTTCTCTTTGCCTCCCCACCCTGATGTTCGGCCAACAGTACAGTGCTTGCAGACCCCAGCTGAGGCTTGCTGTGGAGACCTTTAACTTGGGTTAACTGCAGAGTGGATGTAGCAGTGGGATATATTGAAGAATGCTTTTTCCAAAGTTTTCCAGAACATACCAGGTCTTTTGGATGATGGAGGTAGTTGATCTCGCCTGGGGTGAGCTAGATGGCATCTTCACATCCCTTCCAGCCCTGTGTTCTGTGACTTTGGTACCAGTTTGTATCCCTGCACGTCTAGTCTCTGTGGGTCTAATGTTGTTATGTCACTTCTCGTCCAGATGCTTTTGGAAAAGCTGAATGGAACTGTTCCATGCTTGCTTGATACCACAACAATTCCTGCTGATGAGCTGACTATGAAAACCTCCCGTTCAAGTGCTAACTACGGGATGGGTGAGACCATGGCGATTAGCAACGTGAGAGCAGCCAATGGGGAGTCAACACTGCATCCTTACCTTCGGACCTTCTCAACTTACTTCCACAACTTTGTAGAGCAGTGTCTGCAGAGGAACCCAGATTTCAGGTAAAGCCAGGCTGAAGCTGCTCTTTGCAGACCTGCCATAAGCACCTTTCTAGAGCCACTGCTCCCAGCAGTGTTTGTTTGGAGGCTTTAATTTTGTTCTTTGTCCCCTCCAACACACCTCCAAAAGCATAGCTGTGTGAGGATGGGCTTCATGCACTAAGAAGGGCAGTCCAGGTATTTTGGTAAACCAGAAGTAGTGTTAACACTTGAGATATTTTCCATATTGGAGTCTGAAGAATTTCACAGTTTTTGTAAAGTATCACACAAATGCAATAGAGACAAACAATGCCACTGGTTATAAGAGAGAGATGTTCTGTAGCTGGGACAGAACAGAGGCAGGTTTTTCTTCCACCATTATATATTTTTGAACGTTGTTTAAGTAGTTTTCATTCCAAAATGTAGAATGCAGCACAAAACTAAGCATGAGGCTGTGAGAGTAAGTCTGACAGCTCACTGCTGAAGGGCCCAGATCCTGCCCTGCCTCTCACTGATTCTATGGCATATGAGACACCCCGTGAGCTGTGGGACCATGAAGAGTTTTCTGCTGGGTTAGCGAGTTAAATTGGCTCAGAGGGCCTGAGTACTAGAGCTGGTGCAAGGTAGGAGCGGGGGAGGACGAAGCTGTAGTGGGAGCTGCTTGCGGAACGGCACCTGATCTTGAAAGCACAACTTAGCTGTCTCATTTTCTTGTGTGGTTATTTTATTCTTCTAACTCCCTTTTCTAGGCCAAGTGCAAGTACTCTGCTTAATCATCCCTTTTTCAAGCAGGTAAGAAGTTCATATAACCTGTAAGTAAGGAATAGTGGCTTTTCTGTAGTTGTCTTGCTGTGTTACTGAACCTGAGAATGTAGCTGTTGAGTTGCTGAGTTTTCTGTGATGTGAAAGCACCAAATTTCTAATTAATTGATGGGCATTTGGTGACTCATTATAGTCCAGTGTAGTAATTCAGGCATTCTCTTGGGTGGTGGAGGTACTGTTCTCAGTGCATCTCTTCCTAATTTCAACAGAGAATGTAAATCTGCCTGTTGCTCGTGCAGAAGCTTCCTAGCTACCAGCTGTTGAAACTTAAGCTAAGCTGTCATAGCCTAGTTCCCTGCTGCGACCAAACTGAGGTGGTATGTCCACAGTCAGGCACAGCCTTGACTCGAGAAGAGGCAGTGGCTCTGCAGCCCCTAAAACTACTTGTTTGGCTTGTTCTTAGCTTAGGGTAAGGGTGGTGCTTCTGACGTGGCTGTCAGGCCAGACAGAATACACTGTACAGCTTGGGATGTTTCTATGGTCAAAGTTTTTTCCTGACTTGCATCAGCCTGAGAAATAAAGTGTGTTAATTTTTTTTTCCCACACTCCTTTTTTCTACAAGGGTTGGGAGAGACTTGGAGACCAAATGGGCTCAGGAGTGCAAGGCAGTGTCACAGCTGTTGCAGCTGCTCCCTGCCCTACGCGTGGCAGCTTTTCCTCCTCAGTGAAGGACCACGAGGGCCACGGCAGACGAGTGCTCCTGGCATGACTGCTTGCCAAGCAATTTCTTTTTACATGATACAAGCAACAGTTGAGTTCTCTCCTTTCCCTGCAGATCAAGCGTCGGGCTTCTGAAGCACTCCCTGAACTTCTACGCCCCGTCACGCCCATCACTAACTTTGAAGGAACGCGGCCCCAGGATCCCAGTGGCATTTTTGGGTTGGTTTCAAACCTGGAGCAGCTGGATGTGGATGACTGGGAATTCTAGAAAAACCCTGTGGAAGATACCTGGTTCTGGAGGAGCTTTTTGGACATTGTAATTTATTGGTCCCACTCAAACAAGGTGATGAATGTTACATATAGAAGAGTTTACAGGTCCTTGGGAAGGAACTTCAACCCTCTGTTTACTTGGGAAGTAGCCTGGAAACAAATGTAACAGGCCCAAGCTGGAAACAGCTCAACCCCAAGGAATTCCAGTATTCCAGTTGGTACAGTGCCCAAAGCCCCAGTTCCTGCAGCTGAGCACTGAGAGATCACTAGGAGTTGAGCAAATCTGCTTACTTACGGTCTTGCTATTCATGTGTTTTGAAAAGTCACTGGCTTCTTTGTATCACTGTTGAAGGCTGCATGTCCCTACCCTCTTTTTGGTCTTTTTCAAGGGTGCCTTAGAGATAACAAGGGGAAGGAGGCAGGCAGCTCTTAGTTTTGGGCATTCTCCTAGAGCTAGTCAGATTATACCAGTGCCGTCACACGGTAGCCTGTGAGGGCAGGGTAGGGAAGGGAATACATTGTTAAATGTAGTCAAGACTTAGCGATGGAAGGTTGAAGAATACCCAGTTCTGTTGTGGGCATGTTCAGTGCATCGGGCATTCCTCTGCAGCACTGGATTCTTCTCTTCCAGTTCTGAAGAGAGCTTTTGGTGACTCTTCATACTTGAGGCTGAACACACTGAACTCCAGGTCAGACAGGGCATTCCAGCCTCTCCTCCTCACCAAAGTGAGTAATTCTGTGCAATGCACCAGCTTTTCCTCGCCCACGGCTCTAGTTCAGCATCCTGCTAGCTGGGCTTGTTTCACACCATGAAACACTCATACCGGCTTGTTCTCAGTGACCTACCTTGGCATAGAGGAAAACCAGGTTGATTTTTATGCTAAATCCTTTTCAACTGCTTTTTGGACCTTTTTTTTTTCTTTTCAAAAAAAGTCTTGCTGTTTCACCTTTCCTGACTGAATGGCAGTCCTCTGCTTGCCTCTTGTGTGGTTTCCCTTGATTCATGTTTGTGTGACTGCCCTGCTGCGGTAGCAGCTCTCCCCCATTCCATAGTATGTTTCTTGGAGGTTTGTTCAAGGTTTTATAGTTTGACCTTTCCAAGGACCATGGGTGCTGGAGATCTTTCTACTCTTTCATGAAGCACTGAGAATCCAGTCCTGTATGTGTGGTTGAAGGGAGTGGTGGTGCTGGCAACAGGTCCTTCTTGTGTTTATAAACTGTACTTGAACCCAGATAAAGTTTGTTACTCTAGTTTTTTGCCAAACCAAATAAAATATTTCTGAAGTTTTTTTTTTCTTTAAGTCTGCGATTCCTACACCATGATGGAGTAGATTTCAGTAATAATAGAGCTGTTAAAGCTGGTTAGGCAAGCTTACTCTCTTCTGATTTCCTTGCACCTCAGCTGGCAAGGCTGCACAACCTCAGAATATAATGAATAGAGTGAAGGTAGTTGCTCTTACGTAGTGCTGTCCACAGTTCTCCTTAAGTCCATTTCTTGGCATTACTTTGCATTTATCTGGGCTTTTGATTTAATTACTCTTATTTAATTACAGCAAATATATCTTTATTTCCTAACCTCTTTTTAAAGGCTGTAACTTACCAAAATTTACATCTTATCAAAATCTACATCTCACTTTCCCACAAGCCTGGACAGGAACTGGCTCTCTGGTCCTTAAAAGCAAAGACTTTCACAGAATCACAGCACTACTACTCCCAACAGGCAAGTCTTAGGGTTGAGTTAGTGACAGGGGGAGAAGATGGGTTCCTCGCATAGGAGGGATGGCACCAGAGCAGTGATCCACTGGAAATCTGCTTGACTTCACTCCTGAATTCTCCTACAAACAATGAGGTAGGTAAAAATATAGGCAGGAGGGATTACACTCCTTTAAGATGTACAAAGTAGCTGCAAAAGTTCAGGGTACTCGTTAATGAGTTAGTATTTTGAGGCTGAAGAAAGAATTCAATGCAAGCTAATATTTTCTTCCATTCCCATGCTGTTAGCTCACTACAGGCTTAAACCCATCATATTTAAGTTGCAGGCTCGAAATGACACCCTTTACTAAAGGCAGCTTTATATGTCCATAGCTAACAGCAGGAAACAAGCAGGGAAAGTCCAAAGCCAGGAGTGAAATGGCAGCACCTTGGTCAAGGGGCAGGAAAAAAAGCTGTAAAGGAACCAACTGAAACAAGTCTTCACTACTGGTGAGCTCACGCAGATAACTGCTTGGGTCCCGGTGGCAGCACAGAGCTGTACTTGGACGTGACTCCAAGTCTGACTCACCCGTTCAGTCCTGTGCCCTCGCGGAGCAGTGAACAAAGGGTCCAACTTCAGGGAGGACAGTTTTAGAAGGTGCTGGTTGGATAAATAAGCACTGGGTACAACTCCTAAACCCAAGGCAACTGCTGCAAGCAGTGCAGTTTTTTTCCCCCCCAGGAAACTTTATTTATATAGATACAAAACAGGGTGCTTTGCTATTATGGATCATCTGCGTGGTCTGAATGATCTGACTCCTCCTCTCCCTTGTGCTTTTCCAGTTTTGCCATAAGCTCTGAAAAACAGAAAGAGCAGGCATGAAACTCCAGGTGGAGAGGGGCATTCAACAGCAAAGCAAGTTCTTCAGCATCTGTAAATACCCATCTCTTCCAAAACCAAAGCAAGTGACTTTTGGTAGCTGTGAAAAGGCTTCGCTAGGAGCTACCATTCACTGAGCCCAGAGACCCAGCTATTGCAGGCAGTCAGCGCATTACTGACCTGCCACGTACAGTATCCAAGAAGCTACGGCCTTCGCTCCACTAGCATGTGCCTCTATCCTCACTAAAAGTGATTCACCCAGAACCCTCCATCTGAGCAAGCACAAACACCCCTTTTACACTTCCAAAACCTGTCAGTGCATGGTTTAAGGTCTCCAGGCACTAGAAATTCTGCCTGTAGCTAGGCTAAATGTCATGAGGTTGCAGACATGAGGAGCTGGTGCCGTTTCTGCTCCAGATGCTCCTACTGGAAAGCTTCTCTCCTGCAGGAGAGGATTACCTTTTGCTGGGTTGAAGACACCATTGGTTTGCTTGTCACACACATAGCAGCGCTGGGATTTGCGGTAGTGCTGGAGGGCACAGCTCTCACAGAAATAATGCCTACACCTGCAAGGAGAGACAGGTGCTATTGCAGGTCAACAGATAAAAAAATCACTGTGTCCAAGAGTATAAGTGACCTAGCAATGGCTATAAGAGGCCAAGACCTCACCTACCAGAAGAGCCAAACCAGGCAGGTTCCACCCACCAGCCTGTAACTACTGACTGTATTTGCCTTAGATACTGAGCGACCAGCGGACTCAATCCACCACAGACCTTTAGTTCTCAACCACTTACTTGGTGACCACGGGGTTCTTGAAGGAACTTCTGCAGATGAAGCATTTGAAGGGCATGTCTTCCTCATCACTGCTCACCTCATAGTTTTCCTCCTCTGCACAGTAGAAAGTTAACCAGATTGGAGCAAAAATAGAGGTACCCTGGCCTGCTAATGCATGGGGCACGAAATATTAAACACGGAGAAAGAACACGTGGGGTTGAATTTCTGCTGGAAACAATAGAGCTCTGGCATCTGGGTGTCAGAGATGTCAGTAGCACGCATGGGACAGATATAATTACGTCTAATGAGCCATCGTGCTTGTTGCTCATCTCACAAGAGAAAATTCTTTTCTGCTTCGCCTACTTGCTGCTATAAACAGACATTTCTTCCAGCCCCTTCCTATTTTTCTCTAATTTTTTTTTTTCCCAAACCAGCTGCTGCCAAACTCTTTGGCTCCCACTGAACAGAAAACACTTCCTTTCCCTCAAGTATGCAGGGGCTCCCAAGCAACACTCAGCTGCAGCCTTGGGCTGGAGGCAGGAGATAGTCACAACTTCTTGGCACCTCACAGCTCACTTCTGGGACCCACGCACTAGCAGAGGGCTATACTCTTTAAAGAAGGCAAGAGCAAAGATTTCACCCTGGTGGCAGTCAGTGGTTACTTGAAAACAGTAAATTCGCTCAGTACACTCAGCGGTTACTGTCCCTAATATAATCCCACAGCAGGGATTTCCACAGCTCTGTGGGACATGGAGACCTTTCTGTCTAATATTAATTCATCAGTGGCCCATGCATTTTGAGACGGCAAAGGACCCATTTCCTTCTCCCCAACCAAGCATCCCAGTAGGTCACATTTGCTCTAGAACATGAGAGAGGGTCAGACTTTGTAGCCACCCCTAATGTTAGCTCAGTGAGAGAAGAGGGCTGGGGTCATACCATTGACTCCGTATCGGCCTTCATCCAATTCCCGTTCAATCTGCCAGCCGTGTTTGTAGTCTGAGCGATCGTGGAGGAATTTGCAGCTGTCTGAGCAACACAAAGGAAGAAGAGTTAACACTTTTTTCCTCCTTCGGATTGGTCTATTGCCTAGTTGTTAACAGGACACCTCATTTAGGGGGAACCCAAGCTTTAGCCAATACAAGGTGAAACCTGACTGCTTTCCCAACCACCTCAGCTGCAGGACAGTGCCAGGCAGTGCCCCCGTCAGCATTTATAGGCCCCAAATGTCATGCTCCATACGCCACAACAGCAGCTCCAGGAGCTATACATGAGAAGAGAGCTACAAACTGCAGCAGAATAAGCTACAGAAAATGCCACTCCTTCACTTGTAGGATAACTTGTAGGACTGTGGCTCACTGGAACATCCCAGAGATCATTCCCAGGACTCTCACACCCACTGGCTAGAGGCCATCAATTTTTATAAAAGACAATGCAAATACCACGGCCATATAGGAAAGAGCTTTGCAACAGCATCTCCAAGCAAGCCCATGTCCCCACAGATCAGTAACTGAACATCTTGGTGCCACAAATACGGGACCACAGGCTGGACACTCGTTCTTTACGTATCACCTGGTGCAGCACGTGGTCAGCCACAGGCAAGATCCACTCACCTCCAAAGCCACAAAACCCGGTTTCCTTGTAGTCCTTGCAGATGTCGGGCTGGTAGTCCCATCGCACTGTGGCCCGCAAATGCTCCGGAGCACGGATGGGTCCTTTTCTGAAAGGGTGGGAGAAGGCTCAGGCCAGGCGCGCAGCTGCAGTGGAGAAGGCCCCTGGGGGCCTGGTCAGAACCAGACACCGAACTTGTTAGACAGAAACAAAATGGTAATAACAGCAAAATTCAAGCCCCAATGAGGTGCCTTTGGCGCCTGAACTCCTCTGTGCGTCCCACTTCTCCAATGCTCATCCTAACCTACCTGACCATTCCTGAAGAGGCATTTCCCATTGACGTGTCCTTGGGCTTCACATACTTCTGGTAGTTGTTAATACCACGGTAAATTTTATCATCCTCCTTCCCTCTCAGCTCCTAGGAAAGGGAAAGGAAGGTGATTAAGGATCAAGGGACTCAGAAGGTCAGGTCACAGATAAGCTTTCAATTCTCTGTCCCCGGTCTCCTTTCCCAGCCCTGCCTTCCTTAACATCAAGGGGTCAGTAAAGCCAGAAATTTTCCCTATTTAAAAGGGAAACACTTTTCGCCTCTCAAATTTCCAGGGAGGAAGATCTCATAATCACATCTCAAGACTTTTTGGTGCTCCCAAGATAAGAGATGGCAGAGGCCTTGCTCCCCACTTCAGCTCTTCACTCCAGCCGCAACATGCACATCTCTTGTTCCCAGCACTAAGGGTTTGTAACTCACCTCCAGTCACAGACCTCCCTTAAACACAGATCCTCTGAAACCCAGCAGGCTCCAAGAGCTAAACTGACTGGATCTGTTAAACCCCAGGGCTCTTTCTCACCACCTGCTTCTTCCAAAGATACCCAACATGCCCTGGAGCTGCACAACAGATCCACAAGACTCGAATGCTTCTTGACAGGCAGGAGAAGGGGATGGTTAGAGCACATGTACCCCTGTTGCAGAGCACTGGCTGTTACAGAGCAGTGCTAACTGACCTCCTGGATTTTCTGGCTGCGCTCGAAGATGGCCTGGGCATCTTTCTCCTTCTCCGTGTCCAGTTCATACACTGCTGTGGCCCCCATGTCTTCTGGGCCAACAGGTTTCTAAAAAGTGAGAAGTACATGTGACAACAGCAAAGACATCCTGTAAAGGTTGAAGAGCTCCCTGATTACTTGGAGAGTCAGTCACAGAGCAAGAAGTATCCATGCACAGGACACAGCCTCCTTGACCTTCCACCACTTTCCACCTTCTCATAGCACCTGCCTGAAAGCCCCTCCCATGGGACAGTCATATCCAGCCTAGTTTTTGCAGAGACCAGAATGCTGATTACTGCTGGCTCCCAAGCTTAGCCTGCAAAGGAGGCGGGGGAGAAACACCTGTCTTCATTTTGCTCCTTTGAGCTCAGCTTTGGCTTAGCTGGAAACTGAACTTGGATGTCCAATGTCTAAAATTCTGACCACGAGACCATCCAGCCCACATACAAGATGTCATGGCTGGATTTCTAACCCAGCTGTGGGTGGGTTACAGTCACTTTTAGTGAATGCAATGGTCTGGTTTAGTTTCCTCTCAAATGCCTTGAACGAGTGGGCACCTATTCCTGGCTTTCATGAGATCTTCTGCAACAGCTGCTCAGGAACCGAAGAACAATTCCAAGTAGTGTCAATGTAAAGCCAAATCCAGCTTACATGCCAAAAGCTCCTGAAGCCCCAAAGCCCCCATCTGCTCCTGCACCCTTCTGTTACAGCAAGCAGTGCTGAGAGCACAATGCCCTCCTTGGCAGCAAAACCAATTTGCTTATGGAGGAAGGAGGAGTATTAACGTCTCCAGTGAATTTTCCTGTTCTGGGGATCAGTGTAACAGCAGCCTGTCCTGCGTGACGTGGCAGACCCGTATCACATCCCTCCCCAGTCCTTACCGCCGACCTCGTCGACTTGTACGTGACCCCAATCTCCTTCGAGGGATCCTCCTCGTCGCTGCTGCTCAGCGCGTACGTGGGCCTCTCCTTGGCGCTTCTGCGGGTCTGTGGAGCAAGACAGGGGCAGGTGTGAGGCACAGCGGGGCCCGGCAGCCCGCGGCACACCCGGACAGGGCCCCCTCACCTTCTGGATCATGGGGTTGGGGACATCGCGCCGCCGCTCCTTGCGCACCACCGTGCTGCCCTCCTCGCCGCTGCTCTCTGCGGGCCAGAAGCGGGTGTCAGCGGGGCCTGAACCCGCTGGGGCTGCCCCGACATAGGCAGGGCCCACCCAGGCCTGAGGCAGCAGCCGGTACGCGCAGGCCCCCGCGCAGCTCCCG
>VZSV01000381.1:286327-300181 GCA_013398735.1 Nothocercus julius
GTGGCCGCGGCAGCCCTGCGTGTGCTCAGCCGGGCAGCACCGTGGGGCGACAGTGAGGCTGCCCCCCGCTCCGCACACCCCCAGCACCAGCCCCTCCATCCTGCGCGGCCACGGCGATGCCCCATGGAAACCGTCGGCCTTAGGCACCGGTTGAACTCCGCTTCCTGCCCCCGCCATGCCTCCATTTGCCCCCCCGCCCCGAGCAGCTCAGGGATCTCCCTTGATGGAGGGCACGGTCCTTCCTCAGCAGGACCTGAAGCTGCAGCAGGGGAGGAAGCCAGCCTTCCCAGAGGGAAGAATCCCGCAGGATCCACTGGGATGCCACAGGGAGCCGAGCGGGGAGGCCTTCGGCTCGGGCGAGTCGAGCGGGGCGAGCGGCAGGAGCCCCTCAGGAGCCGCCGGATGTGATGGGGGGGGTGAAGGCCGATGGCCCCGTCCGCGGTCCCTGCCGCCCGAGGGGTGTCCGTCGGGAGCAGAGGGGCCCGGCGAGGCTGGGGATGGAGGGTGGCTCCACACAAAGGCGAGCGCGGCTCGAAGCCGGCGCGGCACCGCGAGCCAATCACCGCGGCGGCCCCGCGATAAAAGGGCTGGCGAGGCGGCCGGTGGGGCTGGCAGGAAGCGGCTGCGGCTCCCCGAGCCCCGGCCTCCGCGCGGACACAGGCGAGAGAAGCCGGCACGGACGGACGGACGGACGGACGGTCTGAGCCGGCCTTCGCGGGGGGGCAGCCCGGTGAGGCTCCACACGCGGGGACGAGGGGCGGCCGCCAGGAGGGGGACGAGGATGGGCTGGCACCACTGGCGCTGGGGGGCCTGGGGGCACAAGCGGCCCCTGGGAGCTGCAGCTGGTCCTGGGCTCCCGGGAGGGAAGCGCCGGGAGGGAAAGCATGGTGCAGGCGGAGGGATGGGGAGAAGGGAGGAATGGGAAGGCGGAGGGAGCTCCAGAAAGTGGAGTGGGAATTTGGTCGCCGCTCCGGGCACTGTCCCCAGGAGCAGATTGGAGCCGCCAGTGGAAGTGGCGCCCGCAAGTTTTGCTCTGCCCGGGAGGCTGAGCCGAGGTGGCTGCAGGAAACAGTTTTTGGGCAGGCGGCTGCTCTTGAGGTGCCGCTGGAGCCCCAGGAGGGATTTTGGGGGCAGTGATGCCGGCACCACCGCGAGCTGGGAGCCGGGAGCCGCGATGTGGCCGCGTTCCGAGGGCTCGTGGCCAGTTCCCTCTTTGTCGCCTGCTGGCTGGACAGATTCATTTTACGATGCTGACTGGGGAAAGAAAGCGGAGATGGAAGAAAACCTGTTAGATCCCAAGTTGCTCGGCCCCCTCTGCTAAGGCAGGGCCCTGCTCTTGGTTGCCCTATCCCGGCTGGCTTCCCACCTTTCAGCCACGGGTCTCCTATCACTTCCCTGGGGAGGCCATCGCACAACTACGGGATTTAACAACACGGCTGCTCCGGGCTTTGACACAGCCCTTAGCAGCCAGGGACCTCGCGGGCTTCACAAAGGAGAGCGACTCCGAGTATCGGGGCGGAGGGAAAGGAAGTGCGCAAAAACGGAGCCCTGTTTTGTGCAGAAACTGGACAGGAATCGGCCCCGGGGCTCCAGCATCCCGGTGCTGGGCTGTGACTGCTGGGTTTTGAGCCGGTTTGATCTGTCTAATCCCACTGGATCCTTGGAGAGCGGCTAAGCTACCTTGTAGGTTGTGTTTTTGATCAGTTTGCAGCAGATTTCTGCCAGGGGGGCATCAGCTTCAGCTAAGGCAGCGGCCTCCATCGTGCCTTGAAGATTGGGCTTTGTCCATCGACGATACTGCACTGGGGCTCCCCCCAGGAAGACATCTGGCACCCCAGCTGAGCTGTCATGTATTTAAGGCAAGAAGTAGCACATGCCTGGCATGTTATTAATGCAGATTACAAAATAATTCCGGCATTAGCATCCTATTTAAATGGGAGCCCTGCAAGAAGCAACGGGCCAGTGGAGATGCCAGAAACAGCCTCTTCGTCCAGCTCACCCACAAGGCTGCAAAGGGCCTGGATGCATCTTCTGTTTCTCTAGCTTAATGATGGCCTCCTGACCTTTTTTAGTCAACAAAAATCCCACCAGAGCTCTCATAAGGGAAGGGAGTTCCTCTTCTGGTTTCCTTCAGCGAGTCAGCGCTGTGAGCCTCCAAATACAAATACAAACGCGAGTCCTGCAGGCCCAGCTGGACATGGGGTTTCTCTTCTCCTCCTCGCCCTTCCCCAGCTTTTGCAGTGCTGTTGTCCATTGTTCGGCAGCTGCTGTGTTCCCCCGGAGGTGTCTGCCTTCCCCTTCCCTGCCAGTCGTTTTTATCTGCCATCCGGGGGTGTTGCAGAGCTTACCTAACTGTTAGGAAAGCTCTGGGTTGAAAAACATTAAATCCGGGTGACGGGATTATTGCAGTCATTATTAAGCACAGTTAAGATATGTTTTGAGCTCCTCGGGGTGCCCATAGCCCCTCCATATGGCCAACTCACGGATTCACGGGGAGCCCGGCACCCTCCGAGGCACCGGCGCAGCAGCACAGAGCCTCTTTTTGCTTTTCCTCTTTGCTCCAGCGAACTCCCCGGCCCTTGCAGGGCAGCGAATCCTGTGCATCTGGGTTGCACATCTGGGACCCTCATTGGGAAGATGGAGGCTGTGGCTGGCAGGGCTTTTTTGGGAGCTTTGCTCAGGGTACAGGTCAGCCCGCAGAGGAAAGTGCAATTCCAAATGTGCTCTTTTACAAGTGATGCCTCACAGGAGGAGGTTAGCCAGCCTCATGCTTATAGGTTGTGTTTGTGGAAAGGGGAGGATGATACACTATTACAGGCTCCTGAGTTTGGGAACAATAAAAGGAGAGTCTCTAGAATAGGTTTGGGGAAGGAAACCAAAGACATAGTGCTAGGAAGCATAAAAAGGCAGCATGGTTTTATCACAGATCATGTCATGTTGGCTCTGTATCTTGGAAGGAAGAGGGCATGGGAAGAGGACATGGGGGAGAGGTGGGGACCGATCTCGTGAGCAGTCCTGTTAGCTCCAGGCCGAGACACGGAGCCGCGAGGCCCAGAGATCTGCCAGCAGTGAGAAAAACCAGAGCAGCAAACAGGAGCATCGTGAGACTGCAGTCCTAGAAATGGATGGGGTAGAGTTACGCCAAAGCAGGCGTGCAGGGAGCTGTAACGAGAAGCTCCTGTAGCCTGGGGAGAGCTCAGCAAATGGAGGGCACTGAGAAAGAAAGAGCATCTGGGATTGCTGGAGGAGGTGACAGGACCCAGCCTAAGAGCAGACATGTTCAGGTAGGAAATTAGAAAGGGAGATATCAAGGTGAAACAGGAGATGTTTACGGAAGAGACCGTGGAGAAACCAAAAAGGGGAAGGAAGGAGCAGTGACTGCTGTGTGCTGCGTGTGCTCACTTGCACCAGCTTTAGGTTGCATTTCATTTGCACCATCCTGCAGAGTTTCCAGGTCTCTCTCCCAGGGAAGCAATTATTCCTAATATCCAACCTGAACCTCCCAAGCTGCCCTCTTTGTCTACTGCTGCTTGCTCTATCATATGGCAACGCTCCTGGGAACGATTCATCTCTGTTGTCTTTGCTCCTCAGGAAGGTGAAGGCTCCTCTTCACCAGAGCAATGTGACTCAGCTCCTTCTCCTCATCATCAGTGCTGCTCCCTGGCCTCCCTTAGGGCATTAGCTAACTTGTCTCCTTCACACTGGCCAAGCGGGGCTTTTCCCAGGGTCACCACAAGAGATGGCCACAGCTCAGCACTTTGCGCAGCCAGTTGGTGGCATTGGCAGAACTGCAGTGAACGCAACCCCTTCCTCTTTATCAGCTGCCTCATATTGCCGCCTTCCCCATACTGTCTTCTCCCAGGGAGGCATCAAAACTCCTTTCTTTAGGCTGTTCTGCCCCAAATGCCCTTTCTTCATGTGTCTGGCTCATCCTGCGCAGAGCCCAGGCTCCCCAGGAGAGGAGAGGTACATTGAGGTCCATGTGTGGGGCACTGCTTTCTCTCTGGACTTGGCTCTGTGGGCTTTGCCCAGCATTGCTGCCCGCCCTGCTCTCCCCAGTGCTGTTTGGCGCTCACTCCATACCCACCAACGCCAGGCAGTGCCCACGGCCTTCTGGAAAATGGGCTCTTCTCACCCTCTCAGCAGGTTTCCTGTTGTCTTCGCCCGCTGCGCCAGAGCTCCTAGGAAGATGCTTCAACCATCCCCTCGGTGCCAGCCGGGCGCTGGGGACCAGCGCGATGCACCTCAGCCCCGTCCTCGTGGGGCCATGCGCCTTGTCTGCAGGGAAGAGCCACAGGGGAGCCAGGCGGGCGGGCAGGGGCACGCATCGGACATGCGTGGAAAAGGGATTAGCGGGGTGGGTGGCGAGGGGAGGGCGGCAGCAGCAGGTCAGCATCGCACAGTCGGTTCTCCACAAGCCCAGCGGTGCCCCCGGGAAAGCTCCGCTGTGGAGCTGGAGCCCGGCCTGGCTCCCACACGCCCATGGAGTTGAGTGGGCGGCTGGAGGCCACACAAGGAGACAGCAGCAGAGCTGAAGGTAAACCCGGGTCCTCTGTGGTCGATGCTGGAGCTGGGCCCGAGCTGCATCTCGCTGTCCCTCTCAGTGCTTGAGATGCCAAAGCAGCCCTGGGAGTGCGTGGGCCTTCCCTGGCTGTGCCGGGTCCTGGTGCTGGCCCCTTGTCACTGACTGCAAGGAGCAGGGGCCAGCGGTGCAATGAGTTGGCTGCTTCTCAGGCTCGAGGAGAAAGGCTCTTCCAGCTCCTCTGCTGGACCGCTGTACTGGCTGCACGAATCCTGCATGTATTCTCGGGGACATCAGTCCCCAGAGCACCAGGTTTAATCCAGGTCTTGCTGGTGGAGAGGCCTGACAGCCTCTGCATGGAGGTGCTGAGCCCCTGCCCGTGTCCTGCCAGCGATTCCCGGTGCCTTCGCAGCTCCCTGTGCAAGGGATGCAGCAGGAAGGGGCCCAGCTCCCTCATGCAGCGCTTTGCCTTTGGGAAAGCCGCTTGCCAAGGCCCAGGGATCCCAGCAGTTAACACAGACTTCACAGGGCTGCTGATGGGAACCAGATGGCAGCGAGGGGCCTCTCGCCCTCCATGATCCCCGTGCTTCCCCGCACCGGAAGCCTCCAGCGCTCCGAGAGGCTCTCAGCCAGCGAGGACGGCTCCGGGGCTGGGCACATCCAACATCTGCCCCCAGGGCCAGGCAGGAAGGTGACGGGGGATCGGGAAAAGCTGCTGGTGACCAAGCGGTTTCTGGGATGAACTTGCTCTCCCGACCCCACGGAGCTCCTTCGTCAGAGCTGAAGGGCTGGGACTAGCACTTCCCTCGCTGCACTTGGTGACGAGGGGCACCTGCCCTGCGGCTACTGGACGAGCGCCAGCCCCACGGGTTGAACATCAGGTTGTGATTTCATCCGGAGAGCTGCGGGGTCTGGGCCTGTCCCTCCGGCTGGCTGGCAGCTCAGGCGTCCCACGTGCCCCGTAGCTGTCCATGCGCCTGGATCACGCTGAGACCTGCTCCGCGCTGCCACGCTGGGGCCGCCGCTGCTGCCATCGCAGGCTGCTCCATCTTCCTGGGAAGAGGGGGCAACCCCTTGCAAAGAGAGGATGAAGAGGCCACCGGAGTACCCCATGCACGGAGGGCTGGTGTCAGTGTCAAAGGTCTCGGGGCCAAATCCACCCCCCCCCGCCAACTGATGGCTCCTTGAAAGAGCAACGAGAGCAGCTGGGAGCCCCTACAACCCTCCCGTGGCTTCTGACTTGGGTTTCTCTTATCGCTTCAACACACCCTTCCCCTGTGAGGTTTCTCCTCCTGCCGCCTGTCCTTGGGCAGGAAGGATATTTAGCAACCCCGGGCACTGTCCTCTCAGGCGGCCCCACCGAGGGAGCCTCTTGAGCGCCGGGAGCGCGCGGGGCCGCGAGCCGGGTCGGTGTGCCAAGGGGCAGGGTGAAGGCCAGCGTGGGCAGGGGGAGCGGGGCCTCTTTTTAGGAGGAAGGAGGACGGGACTGCATGGGGAACACCAGCCCATCGGGCAGGATGACAGGGAAGGGGTCAAGGCAAAAGGTTTTGAGAGGCCAAGGAACAACTGGCAGGTGGAAAAGGCCAGGGAGCTGTGTAGGTGCCCACATGGAATCATGGAATCATTGGGGTTGGAAAAGACCTTCAAGATCATCGAGTGCAACCATAGAAGAGGGGGATAAGGAGGGATGGGGAAACTGAGGAAGAGGAGCAGTTGGCAGTAGCAGGAGGAAGAGCTGTAAGAGGAAGGGAAGCTGCAGGAGAAGGGAAAGGGGAGAGGTTGGTGCAGAGGCCAAGGGTTGTGCATCTGCCTTGGAGATGTGGTGGGCACAGGGATCACAGGGGTTTTCCGGGTTCCTCGAGCTCTGTGCAGAGCCCAGAGCGGCCCCCTGCACCCGCCCCGCGCCGCAGGAAATAACAAGCAAACCGCAGCAGAGACGGGAAATGATGGCGGCCAGATCGGAGGCAGGTTCTCAGGGGAGGCTGGGGAAGGTTTGCTGGGAGACGGGCTGTGACACGGGACCCCGGCCTCCAGCAAAGGCCCCTGAGGCGCCGGCGCTTTCAAATGCGGTCGCTAATTTTGAGTGCTTGACCTACGCTGTTGGGAGCTGGACTTCATGGGCCGCCCCCAGACCCAGATGTTTGCAAACGTCACCGTGACCTTCTGAGGGCCAAGTCGCCTCCTGCGAGCTCCGCGCCCAAGCCCTGTCCCTGCACCCCCCCATCTGGGCTCATCGCCTGCCCTGGGGGCTCCCTGGGGCCCCGCCAGCCATTGGGCACCAAGAAGGCTGCCCAGGACAGCCCGAGGCAGCCGCAGATTTCGGGAGGCCCCAGCCAGGATGGGGGGGCTGCTTTGCTGCCCCCTGCCCCTGGCCCGGCCTCACGCAGCTGCTCAGGGCTCAGCAAATCTGACCTTTTATCGGTGTTTTAAGGGCAAAGCATAATGGGGAAACCTCCCCGAGGAGCCAGCCGTGGTTTTTTCATCTGCCTGTTACCGCTCGGGCTGGCTTGTTGTGCTGCTGTTTTGTGTTTTGTTCTTTCTTCTTTTTTTTCTTCCTGTGCTGCATCAGAACTACACTGAGACCCGTCAAACTCCGCTGTCCTCGAGCAGCCACCCACAGCTGCACCCATCCTCCATGAGTCCGGCCGGACAGGCCTAAACTCCTTGGGTTTTTCCCCAAAACCCCACACTAACCCGCACAGCCCCCCTGTGTCAGTGTGACGCACCAGGGCCACGTAACTGGCACGCTCCTGCTCACGTTTCCTTTCCAGGTGTTGCAAGAGGCCCGTGTTGGACACCCGCAAGCACCAGCCTTGGCGTTAGGAGGAGGAGGAGGAACCATGTTCCAGGCCAAGGGACCCGCCAGCTCGCCCCCTGCTCACGTACGTAGCAGCCCCTGCGGCTTCTATGAGAATTTGCAAACCAGGCTGGTTTGTCCGCAGGGCCAACGGGTGCCCACCGGTGTTTTGGGTGATGGATGCTACTGTTCACGCTACTCAAATGAACCGGGGACAGGGACGTGCCAGCAGAAGGTCCTGTTCACTGAACCCACTGTGTCCAGGCGCTGGCCCACCCCATGCCGAGCCGCTCACCCTGCTCGTGTCTCGAGTTGCTCCCTGTTTGTTTGTGTTTCCATGGCTTTCTGCTATCACAATTGCGAGCACGCGAGCTGCCGAGGAGCCGAGCGATCGGAGCTGGAAAAACAAAAAGGCTCAAGAACATCTCCTGCTGGGACAGGATGCGGCCCTTCCCCGAGGGAGGATATATCAGATATGAAATAGATAGTGTGCCTGATGGGAGTCAGGAGGCTGCCGAGCAGCGCCGGATCGCCTGGAGCCTTGGGAACGGATGTGCTACAGCTTCAAAGCGGTCGCATTTTCCTTAGCTCAGCTCGGTTGAGCCTCAGCCCCGGAGGGCACCTGCGGCTGCTTCGCCAGGGCCCAGGGACGCAGCGGGTTTTACAGGCGCCGAGTCTCCTTTCTGCCCAGGTCGCTGTTGACTTTGGCTTGTTCCTCCTGCCTCGTCTAGCAGACGCAAGACGCGAATCACGTCGCTGACCTCAGCCGAGGAGAGCAGCTGGGCGCCGTCTGGGGAGGCAGCGCGGTGAAGCGAGAGCTTCCTGCGTGTCTCAGGCTGTTTCCAAAAATACCGAGGAACGATGGGGAAGGAGAGAGCGGCGGGAACAGGGACGGGGGATCGGTCTGGGGGCAGAGTGATGGGGCTCGCAGCAGCTTTGCCAGCTCCCTTACAGCGCAGGCGCTTCCTGTGCTGCACGGGCAGTGGGAGCAGCGAAGAACTCAAATGCAAACATCCGCCTGGCACAGCGTGCGCCCCAGTGCACTGGGGCACCCCGGCTTTGCCCTCGGAGAAGGGGGGACAGTTTACCACAGAGAGCAGGGAATAATGGCCTCGTGGGCAGATGTGGGCACAGGTTCACTCGCCCCGCGGCCGCCCCGGTTCGCTCACGCTGCCACGGTCCTGCAGAGCTCTGTCCCTGCTCCCTGCTCTGCTGGCCCCGAGGGCAGGGCCCGGGCTGAGCTGGATACCGAACCCGGCTGCTTCCACTGGCTTCCGAGCTACCTCTGTGAGAGAGCAGCCGGGCGCCTGCCGCGCTGGCCCTGGGGGAAGCAGAGGGCTCAGGGGCTGCACGTACCTGACGTGGTGGCTCCAGGGAGCAGAGCTGCCTGAGAGAGAGGACTGGCTGCTCTAGTTTACGGGGCCCTGCTCAGTGCAACTCTCATCCTGGTTTCTCTCCTTCCCTCCCCAGGAGGCAAAGAGCAACGCGGGAGGGAGCTCTGTGCAGCGCTCCAAGGTACCTGTGACTCGGCATCCTGCTGACTGGGAAGGAGCCCCAGGCTGGTCTCAGCACCGCGGTACAGGGTGGACAAGCACAGATGGGGCTGCTCCGTGTTAACCATCGCTCCAGCACAAATGCTGGAAAAGAGGGAGGTGGTGGGATGTGGGCACGGGACCTCCCCAGCGCCAGCCTTACAACTTGTGGTCTCCCCTTGCCCAGTCCTTCAGCCTGAAGGCCCAAGTGAAGGAGATGTGCACAGCCTGCCAGAAAACCGTCTACCCCATGGAGCGGCTGGTGGCTGATAAGCTCGTCTTCCACAACGCCTGCTTCTGCTGCAAGCACTGCCACACCAAGCTCAGGTGAGTGGCTGGGTGGCACCGCAGCCACTCCTCGCAGCCCCTTCCTCAAACAGGGCAGCTACAGACCCCATCCATCTCAGCAGGGCGCCCAAAGATCAGCTGGGGAAGGGGGAGGAGAAAGACAGCCCTGACCCTTCTGCCCTGACTAACATGTAACTAGCAGGGGACAAAATAGAAGTTCTGCTGCTTCTCTGTCCCCTTGAGGGTAGGCTAAGGTGACATGGAGCTTTGCCAGAGCTTCCACCTGGGGCACACGCACGTGCCCAACGAAAGCCGAGCTGCCCCGCCAGACCCCGCTGCCTTACACACCTCCAAGGATGCTCAGAGCAGCCCCGACGGTCCTTTCTGCCCAGAGCTGCGGCCCGCACGTGCCCTCCTCCTTCCTCCTCCTCCTCCTCCTCTCTCCTGGTGCTCCTGGTGGGACAGCCAGGCTAACGGCTCCACTTCTCCTGCAGCCTGGGCAGCTACGCGGCGCTCCACGGCGAGTTCTACTGCAAGCCCCACTTCCAGCAGCTCTTCAAGAGCAAAGGCAACTACGACGAGGGCTTCGGGCGCAAGCAGCACAAGGAGCTGTGGGTGCACAAGGAGGTGGAGAGCGGCACCAAGTCGGCATGAGCGGGGCCGGCCGCCCCTGTCCCAGAGCCCCGGCAGAGTGGGGCTGAGCCAGGGGCTAAATGAGCTGATGCAAAGCAAAGGCGACCCTGAGCCCGTGGGCAGGAAGGGGAGGGAGGCAGCCTGAGTCCAGGCTCTGGGAGTTGTGGAGCATTTCTTGGAGCATTTGGGCTTTCGGAGGGGTCCTACAGGACGTAAGGATGGGGCAGGGGTTACCGGGGCGCAGCCTCAAGCCCAGAGCCCTCCCTGTAGGTCTCTTGCCCTGATGAGATCAGGCAGAAACACCTGCCCCTGCAGGACCCTGGCCCCCTTCCCACCTTCAACCACGGAGGAGGAGGAGGAGGAGACCTGGGGGCTGTCAGAGCCAGCTCCAACGCAGCCCCTGAGGCACTGCGGGCTCCCGTCCGCCGCCCTCGCCTCGCTGGGGCTCCCGCCATGGGGGACCTTTGGTTTGCATCAGCTCAGTTCAGCTGGGATTGTTCAGCCTTACGGATGTTGCGACTGTTTAACAGTGTCTGTCTTTTTTATATTTGCCTTTCATTGGTACGTTCGGCACTGGAGCCTGGCATGGTGGCTCCACATGTGCCACCGCGCCGTGCGCTCTTTTATTTTTGTAATACAGGGTTTTTGAGCCTTCCCTGTCTTGTCCTGTGTTCCCGGGGCCCTGGGAAGGTGGGCACAGGGGTTAGGACTTGTCTCATACCAGCCAGTAATGGTGAAAGAGCCTCTGCCAATGGAGGATCAAAACAACTAGTCCCAGGTGCGTGTTTAACATCACGCCAGAGGTGAACGGTTCTGCTGGGGACCGATCCAGGACTTCACCCTATGCATGAGCCAGGGAAAGCAGGTGGGTTTATTTTAATGATTATTTACCTCCCTCCTTCCCACACAACTGGAAAACCGGCTTGAACCCTGTGTGATTCAACACACTGAACACAAGAGCAGCGAGTGCTCACCGCGCTGCAGAGTGTCTCGTGGCCCCGCTTGGGGCCTGGCCCCTTCCTGCAGCAGAAATGGAAAGCAGCCTCCTTGATTTCGCTTCCTGTTTCTTGCCGGCTTCACTTCCCCGTGCGCTTACACTGGCAGGGGCTGCTCCCCTCTGCACGGCAGGGAAATTACATGCAGAGCTCAATCAGTGATGCTTGAAGATCTTTGGGTGGGGGAGGGAGAAAAAGAAAACCTAGCTTCTACATTTTGGGCCCCTGGTACCATAACAGGGGTCCCAGCGAGATGACCCAGGATTCAGGGAGGGCAGTGAAGCAGGTGACTATCAGTGACTGTCAGATTCACACAGAGGCAGAGAAAGGTTCGACCCAGCCCTGTTTCCCAGCACGGCTGCTGCTCGTGAAGCAGCTGATGGCAACTCCTACTTCCCTGACCAACACACAGGGGAGCTCAGGAGGTAATGGACCCAGGAAGGAGTTTTAAACAACGTTCGGGGCTTATCTCACCCGCCTGATGTATTTGAAAGGTGACGTACGGATGACAACGCACCATTTCCCAGGAGCAGTGGGGCAGGACACAGACCTGTTTAGAGCAAACACTGGTAGTTCGCACTGCGACGTCCTCACTTGCAATCTCAATCTTTCAGCAAGCGCCCTTGTTCCTAACCCCCTTGCTAGCAGTCCGAGCCGGTACCAGGCTGGTGCTGAATGTGTTCAGTGACTGGCCCATGCTCAGCATGCTCGGCCTCCACCGCCGGCGCAGCTGCGCGATCCAGCCGGGAAAGCAGCACATGGGGCGCCAGGACAACAGCTCGTCAGCGGCTACAACTATCCAGCAATCCCTGCCGCGCTTTATTCCTACTTTCCACTGGGCCAGCAGACAGCCGGAGAAGGAAAATATCCTGCGCTCCCCCTGCCGAACCTCGTCGGCACTGCGTGGCACGGCGCTCCATGTCACGGCACCATGCAGCGCCGCTGGGGACGAGGACGTTGCGGCCATGCAGGGACCGAAGCCAGCGGTGTCCGGCAGATGAGCCGAGAGCGAGGCCGAAAAACACTACAGACCTTGCCGAGGAAGCTGCTTACAGCCAGGTGTGCCGAGATGAACTGCCCGAATATCCTATATCCTTCCAAGCTGCATCCTTGTCCCTGCGGTGGCTTCTTCATGTCTCTCCAGCACAGAGCGAGCAGTGCAGCAGCTCCAGAGAAAAATATCCCGGGAAAAGGAGTTGGAGCAGCAGCAAGAGCTGCAGGTGAAGCAGCTCACGCTGGGGCCTGACAAGGCAGCAGAGCCAGAGCCGAGACCAGCTGCTGTTACCTACCTGCCTTCTGCTTGACAAACTAACCCTACAGAGAGCCTAAAATCCAAGCCAAGAGACTCATGCAATGAAAGATCATTTGGAGGAAAATATTAATAATCTATCTATATCTATACCATCCAGTTTTGAAGAGATAGAGCATGTTGGGCAGAGATCAGCACCAGAAGAACAAGGGACATGACAGCCAACTGTGCCAGCATTTCATAGAAAAAAAGCAGGACGCCCACACCCAAGCAGGATTAAATCCAGAAAAAACTGTTCCTAGATTAGGTTTTACTATTCCAATAGAAATAGCTACAGTAGTGTAGTATAACCAGCTTCTTGAAAGATTTTAATTTGCAATTGCGTCAGAACTGCCTAGCACTGGATTTAGGGGAAAAGCTTACCTTGAAACCCCTTCCCGCAGCCACACTGCATCACTGCCATGTGCAACAGACACAACCCGAAACCAAAGAGGCAGTAGAAACTTTTAGCAGCAATTCCTTTAGGCATTAGTCATTTTTCTCTTGTGTGGCTGAGCATTGTCACCTTCAACCCCAGCTGCCAGCCACTTCCCAGCCCCTGCTCGACCTAAGGACAGGTTAAGTCAGGATCACGCAACTCAGAACTGATGGAAAAGAGCGTTAATGTAAGAGCCACACAGTTGAGGGGTGAGTGAGAGAAAACAGACCCTGCTACAGGCCTCAGGTGTGGGTTTAAGATTCATAAAGCAAAAGCCACCACTGAACATGCTCGGCAGAAAGGGGAGAGAAGGCACCAGCTGTGGGAAGAGCCTCCTGAAGCAAAGGCATGTGGTTTTCAGGGCCTGTGAGTTTCTGAGCTCCTTCTTCAGCAAAAGCAGGATTTTCGGGTTCTAGCACACACAAGGAGGGCGTTAGAAAGCAGTGGGAGGGGGTTATTCCTAGTGGCACACAGCATTTTTGCTCTGGGACAGCACACAAGTGCCACGCATGTAGCTGTTGCATCTGCAGGAGTTTCTATTGCATCAGCCTGTTGTCCCATTTACTCGTATCTGTTTATACGTTATGTTAACAAGCATTTCAACATTTAATTGGCATAGTAACTAGCTACACACTGGTGTGGGAAAAGCGGTATGCATGCTGTGCAGCCTGTGCATGCTGGCACGGGGCCCATAGGGTCCACTAGAGCCCATAGGGGTTCTGGGCATGCCCCAAGGGCTCTCTAGAGGCTCCCAGGGCACGTACGGTCCCTGCGGAGGCGCGTACGGGGCCTCTGGAGCTTACCAGAGCCCTTAAGGTGCCTGCGCAGGTGCGCGCAAGGCCGATAGAGCTGCCTAAGGCGCTTAGGGACTCTGTGGAGGCTCGCAAGGGCTGCGGGCTTTGGTGTGCCCTCCCGGGGCTTCAATGCGTACGTGGCCTCGGGGGACCTGCGGGCTTTGGTGCGGCCTCGCGGGGCCTCCATGCGCACGTGGCCTCGGGAGCCCTGCGGGCTTTGGTGTGGCCTCGCGGGGCCTCCGTGCGCAGGTGGCCTCGGGGGCCCTGCGGGCTTTGGTGCAGCCTCGCGGGGCCTCCGTGCGCAGGTGGCCTCGGGGGCCCTACCGGCTTTGGTGCGGCCTCCCGGGGCCTCCATGCGCACGTGGCCTCGGGGGGCCTGCGGGCTTTGGTGCGGCCTCGCGGGGCCTCCGTGCGCACGTGGCCTCTGGGGCCCTGAGGGCTTTGGTGCGGCCTCGCGGGGCCTCCGTGCGCACGTGGCCTCGGGGGCCCTACCGGCTTTGGTGAGGCCTCCCGGGGCCTCCGTGCGCACGTGGCCTCTTGGGCCCTGCGGGCTTTGGTGCGGCCTC
>VZSV01000040.1:0-34884 GCA_013398735.1 Nothocercus julius
TTAAAACGTGATCACAAGGAGATGGGAAAGAGAGAGAGTTTGAATTTAAAAAGCTGTTTCCTTTAATGCGGCAAGGAAAAAAAAAAAAAAAAAAAAGGAAAGACTTATAAAGAGGACAGGCTTTTTCAAGGAATACAAACCAAAACAAAACAAGTCACTTTTCCTGTAGCTGTGTTAGGAGCTCTCTTTAAATTGAAAAAAAGCAATCACTTGTAGCAAGCCTCCTACTTTTGGGTTTTCCTGCTGGCAATCTGTATTGGAAAATCATTGCTAGGTGCACTAAAAGATGCATATACTTTAGCTATTACTGCTCAGGACTAAATGTGCTTTATTACAGCCAACCGAATATCACCAGGGTATATATTATTTTAGAAACAATCACCTACTTCATTTTCCTCAGATGTTTGACAAGTTATTCCCTTTCCTAAAGGAAATGTGATTTATTTCATTTGCAGACATGCACTGAGGCAAATTTCATCTTTGGTATTCCCATTGAGTTTGGCAGAATAACACTGCTCTAAAAACCCTGTACCCTATGGGAAGGAGATACATATTTTAAGTATCAGATGGTAAAAATCAAACCCTCCAAATCTGTGAGTGTTTACTCTCCCTCCCATTCTTAGGAAAAACAAAATGTAGTGCAGTTTACTCATGCACTGCCTGTACAAAGCTTTAAAAGTTCCTGTTTATTCTGAGTGAACATTAGAGATCCTGGGACACGTTTCATAAAACTAGTCTTTGTTCTTTTATACTGTGCCAGCAACAGATTGCTCACTCTTCCACGG
Source organism: Nothocercus julius (assembly GCA_013398735.1). Taxonomy (NCBI): domain Eukaryota; kingdom Metazoa; phylum Chordata; class Aves; order Tinamiformes; family Tinamidae; genus Nothocercus; species Nothocercus julius. Next base: position 786 of record VZSV01000040.1, read on the forward strand.
TATTGCGTGTGTATATATATATATATCAGCTGTGGGATCAGTTGAGAGACACTACATAAATGCAAGCTATGATGAAGATTATGAAATCTGAAAGTCATGTATAGCTTGTCTGACAGCCATCTCCTCAAACAACAAGACTGCAGAGATCTCCTGTGAGCAAATCACTTCTAACTAAAGCATCCATAGACAGCTGTTTATATTTTTAAAAACATAATTATCCTCTGAAGCACTAGTAATCTCACTATTAAAAAAAAAAAAAAAGTTCTGTAATATTACTGAGTCATATGTTGATGTAACAACTCCTGTTTATCTTAACTTTCTGCAGCTTTAAACATGAAATCTAAGAGGGAGGAAGCAGGAAGACAATTTAGCAGTCAAGAATAGCTGGTGTGAAAGGAAGGGAGGGAGCTTTCCCCTTGAGCTGTGAAAAGATAACTGCAAAGTCTTGTGCTTTCTTTCAAAATGCACTTAAAACCAGCGATGGTGATTTACTGAGTTATCAAGTTCTGGTACTTTGGTACTTACAAAACCTGTTTATGCCAACAGAATATTGTTTAACTTTTTATTATTATTATTATTTATTGATTGATTGATTTTTCCCAAACTCTAGTAGTGTCCTTTTGGTCCCAAAGATCTTTAAGGAACAGGTCCCATAAAATGAACAAGAACATAGGTGACCTGCACATAGATTCAGAGTATACAAAACATATTTTGTTATATCTTTTTGATTTTGAAAGCTAGTTTCCACAGTCTGCTATATACAAATTTACACCCTTTTGGGGGTTCAATTAAAAAAGAGTTTTGTTTCCAGCCTGCACTTTAAAATGGATTCAGAACTTACTATATGTTCATATTGCTGCAAGGTAGGAGGCAGACATTTTTAGACAGATACATATGCAAAGCCTAGTTTAGGTTTTCTTGGTGTTAAGTAAGAGCAACCAGGAGCAAAACAGCCCTACCTATACAGAGGTGTAAATACACAGTGTGCTGCATTTTATTCCTGTCATGTAATCAGCCACACAAAGTACAGAGTGGCTATAAGGCTCAGCTTTGCATTACTATAATAGTGTAGATTATACATATTTTCAAGCTTACCACAAAGAAATGGATTGAGCCATGTGCATTCACACACACAGAAGCTTCAAGAGTTGTCCATGAAGTTTTCTTTTTTTTCCCACTATAATAATGAAGTTACAGAGCTGTGTAGCACTTCCATTTCAAGATTTATTTTCATGGGTGAAAATTAAGCTAGCAGGCAACTGAGCTAATTAATAATTGCAAAAGAAAATGTGGGACTGCAAAAAAAAAATGTTGATATGGTAATTTTCTCACTGGTCTAGCGTGCATGTCAGAGACAGCTGAACCTGTCTTGCAAATTTGGGTTTGATTTATGAAGAGGCTCGCAGGTATAGACACTGTGTGGTGGTTCAATGGCAACCTCTGATGCAAATGCAGTTTTTTCCAGAAGGGAGAGTATTTAGCACAGGGCTGAAAGTCATGAGACTTGCATGAGACTTGGACAGAACCATTTGCACCCCTGACCTCTTTTATAAAATGGCAAGACCAGCCACTGTTCTCTCTGAAATGGCTGCTAAATAGCTTAGCTAATCACCATTAATACAGCACACTGAGGCTCTATCACAGCAAGGGGTTTGGGTTCGTTGGGGTGGACAAACAAAGAAAGGAATCTTAATACAGACTCTGGATTCCCCCATAGATAAAGAAATTTTATTTTTTGTCTACTAAGAAATTCAGAGCCAGATATTCAGATCAGCAGCTTGGTTGAAGTCTGCTGAACTACGTGGATTTATCTCAGTAAAGGAGATGGCCCTCAGTTTTTTAAAAAGCAGCATTTGAAAAACATTTGAGGACTGGAAATCAGCATGAGCTATTCAGCTTGGCCCAGATTCAGAACAGAGTGTCCGGGGATGCAATTAAGTGCTTCTTAATTAAATATACATTTTGCTCAACGTTAAGCACATATTTTCATGCTTTCCTGAATAGCGAAGCTGCCAGCGCTGTTCAAGAGCTTTCTCAGTTATATTCCACTACGGTTATCATTCTGAAGAGTCTCAAAGGCAGGACTGTTTCTGCTGCTTTAAACCAGCAGTTCACGTCCCTCGCATGTAGTGAAACAATATCTATTCAATGTTCATTTTGCAACTGTGTTTTCACAGCATTCGTTTCTCTGGCATCTGAAGCGATTAAAGAGACTTGCCCATCTGCAGCAAAAGCAATAATGCTTCTGCCAATAACTAAGAAGGAAAGCTGAAACTGCGTTCAAAATCCATCTTGAATAAATGTTCAAAAACATATCCTTAGGGCAGCTTCCTGTTTTACTGGCAAATCTACTTTGCGTGCGTCTGATAAAATGGTTTGAACTATGAAAGTTTAATACTGAAAAGAATGTCTGATGATGCTTAGGATATGCCATATGATAAACATGAAGAACTTCACTACATTCCTACTTCATCAGTTCTTGCCACTGAAAAAAATAGTCAAATGTAGGTAATTGAATCTCCATTTTATTCATCTGTCTGGAGGCTAGTATTTGCTGTTCATTTCTAAACTTTTGCCTTCTAGTTTTCTTGGAGGTTTTTTTTTAATTACTACCAGGACTTCCTGAACTATTTTTCCTAGATGATCAAGATGGTGGATGACTTTTTTTTAAATTTCAGAAGTGAAAAGCAAGGCACTAGTGGGAAAGATTAATAGCTAAGGAAAACTTTAGCAGGGAAGCATTTGATCTCTTTCTCCTGGGCACTTCAGGTCATGACTAGATGACTTCACAGATGCTCAGCTAACACAGGCCAATAATGAGGTAAGTGGGTAAATTTGTAGAATATAGGAAAGACTTTAATCAGCATGGAGTCCTTGAAACAAATGAACCAAACCCAAGCCCACACCATCCAGCCCAACAAAATTAGAGTAGAGAATGCTCTCAGGTGAATTAGAGGACTCCTGTTTATTGGTTGAGGTGTCCTTTCACCACAGCCTCCGTAACAGTCACGCTGGTGGTGGTGGCCGGGATGGAAAGTCCTGCCCGGGAGGAAAGAGGCTGAGCTGCCTATGGAAGGTATCTCAGACACTAAAAGGTCTAGGACTGTGCATAGCGTAGGTAGCTCTTTCCATTGAATTCCATTACACGTTTCCTACCAACAGAGCAACCATACTGCACAACACGCTGCTTTGAGTTGTAAAGTTCCATGCTCTTCTGCTTGTGAAACTTTCACCTTTTGGAGAGGTGGGCGACTGCACTGACAGAAAGTTTCCTGATCTCCCCGCAGTGACTGGTGCCACTGACTTCAGAAGCATCACAATCACAACAGAAAATGTCTTCAGGTTCATTTTTCTTCTGACTGAGAAATCATTTACCTGGTACTTTGGCTGGGCAGAGCTTTATTTAAAAGAGAGTTGGGACCACGCTAGGTGACCTACCCGTGATCAGCAGCAGCTCAGTTATATTAGCCTGATTTGGATCCAGAGTTGTCTGTGTATCATTTTGCCAGGTCGTAATATTTATTTAATTAATTATTTATTTAGGGAAACTCTTCAAAACCAATGCAAATTGAATGCCTCTGAAAATTGAGCCTATCTTTTTTTAAAAAGAAGTACTCAGCAAAAGTGTTTGCAAAATATTTGTAGATGAGTGTTTTTGCCCGTGGCTATTACACTCCAGTTTTCATCTGCAAAGCAATACAAAGCAACGTACCCATTTGGCACATGGCTTTAAGTATAGCAACAAAACCCCGAGGCAATTAATATTAGGGTTTAAGACAGCTAATTTTCCCTTCCATGATCTTCCCTCTTCTGGTCACATTTTGCAAGAATAATTACCAGTCCTGTAAGTCATGGCCAGAACAAAACCGGACAGAAACCACAGGGTCTGTCTGCTGATGTTAGTTATTAATATCTTCATAAAGGCTTATTATGCTGAATACATCTAACAGATGCAGCCTTTTCCAGAGCAGTGGCAGTGAAAAGGACTATTACAGCAGATGCTTTTCCGATCCTCCTACAGAACATGGTCTTTTGTGTGATACATATACAGTCTGCATCTACATCTCACACGCATCTTGTACCTACATTTGCGACTGCTCTATGGTAACACAGCTATTAAAGGAATTTTTGAAGTTCATTTTTTAGAGTTTGAAGGAATAAAAAAAAAGACTGTAGGCATTCAAACTGCATGGCAATTCATACATTCAATAACTGCATAATGTAAAACACAGAAATAGTCCCCAGAGAAGCAAAACAAAACACAGACTTTGCTTCTCCTTAACCACTAGCCTTGGAAGAGCTACCACTTCTCCAGGAAGCTCTATAACCACAGACTGCTCTATAAAAGGTCATTTCTTGGGCAATTTTAAGGCTTAGAGTCCTGCCTCTTTTTCTGGGCCACATTTCTACTACTAAATAAGGGGGCAGGAACTCAAGCCCTGGGCCCCCCATCACATGCGATATTAAAACATCAGTCCACACTCTGGCTCCCTTTTCGCCTGCTTCAGGTAACTCTCTCCAAGATAAATCTGTTCCAGAGGGAGCTACCCCTCGGCTCCATGGACCTGAGCCGGTTTTTGCCATTCGGCTTTGAGGCCCAGCACTGGCTCACGGTCCCTTTTTAATTAGTAGCGTAAACAGAGCTTCAAAGGATATCTGTGGGCGTCCAACCTCGTTAGAGGGTTTGCGGTTCTGAATCCCAAGTGTGCAGCCATCTCTGCTGCAGCCTTACTCCACATTGCAGAAAAGGGAAGGATTTAATTAGCTTTTCTTACTGGCTAGCCCTAACGTGAGCACTACTCCAAGGTGTTTTTGCTCTCCCAGAGCAATTAAGATGCTTCCTTGTTTTATGCGGGATTTTGGGTTACCTCCTAGGGGGACACGAATGTCCAAGGCCGGCTCCGTACATCCTACTGTGCCAACACCCTCCTCCACTTCCAGATCCGCCTCTCAACTCCTTCACGGTGAGTTTTTCTTTTATTGGATTCCACCAAGCTTAGGATTAATCTCTGCTCATGCAATCTCTGTTGATGCAAATTCAAATGAAAAACAGAAGCTTCCTGCTTGGAACTGTTTAGAAGTGGTTAAGAGCCCAGGAAGAACAGAAGCTTACGTGGTAGGAAAAAGCATGTCACAAGATTTTCAAACATCAAATAGCAGAATCATATTCCTTCTCCTTTGCTCTTTTCCAAGGTACTGGAGATGCCATCAATCCTGCATTTTCTTTTCCCTTTGGAGGGGTGTCTGGCAGCCCGGGGCAGAGCACGGCTGTGTGGGCGACGACGCGCACAACCCCTGTTTATCAGAGCTAAAGCTTTAAGGTTGCCTTCTGTGGCAAAACCACAAAAACACCGTGCCAAATAATATTGCCGGAGACATTTCCCCGTCAAGTACATACAACCTAAAATCTATCTGAGCGGCTCTATAAAGGTGCACGGTTTGTTTTGTTCGGGCTCTTGCTATTGCTTCCTCATTCTTCAGCCTCTTCAAGGCAGGGGGGTATCGTTGAGTCGTTGCCCCTTCGCTGCACCCTGCGCGCAGCAGCCGCCGGGCCGCAGCCGGCGGAGCCGCCGCCTCGGCTCCAGGAGCGCGCGGCCACAACCCCGTGCCGGCTGCGCGGTGGGAGGCCGAGGCACGCCAGCACCAGAGCGGCGGCTCGAGGGGCCCTGCCGCTCGCTGCCGACGCGTGAGAGCCGCCTCTGCGTAGCAGAGCGCTCCGTGCCGTGAACAAGCTCAACCGCGGCAGGTTTCCGGCGTTTTCTCCCCTCCTCTGCGTGTTGACGACTGGATTAGCGACTGGTACGTATTAAGAGTGGACACTTAAGGACACTGTTTTTTTCTTATTCTAGCCACATTTTTCCTTCTGTCTGAATTCTGGTCACGTCCCATCTTATATCATCTTGTCGCTGGAACATCCCAGGAAAGCCCGCTGTCCTCTGGGATAAGGATGAGGTATGCACGAGATAAGGATGAGCCATACACCATCATTTACACTGCTTTTTAGGTCTCTGGAGATCTTTTAAGATAACTCTGCTTGTAACTCAAAGAAAACAGTGCAGGGTCAAAGAACTGACTTATAGTTCTTGCTTTGCTATTAGTTTTTAAAATAAGAAATAAAAAAACAAAAAACAAAAAACAGCCTGAATATGGTTTGTGAGGTTAAACAAAATGCCAACTTCCTGCCCCATCTGTACTGATTCTCACCGTTCAGGTTATGTTAGTAGGGAAAATTTGGACTCTTTTCTCCATCAAAGCTACTTCAGCAGCTACAGAGTTGCTATCAAAACATCAAAAGCCGTTTCTTCTCCAAAACACACACAGCCACTCTTTCCCCACCAACATGAAAACGTACAGGGCCTGGGAGGAGGAGAGAACAAAGGAAGGTGCTGCTTTAACCACCCTTTCTTGTGCTGGAATTTGAAGCTAGTGAGGAAAACCCCGGCTGCTGATGCAAATGACAGGATAGGCTACGGCAGCCTCCGCGTCTCCCAAGGGGCCCCAGTCCCATCAATTAACTTTGTTTCTGATTCTGTCTCATTTCCTATCACTTTACTTTGGCCCTTCTTGTTCCATGACATACAAATAAGAAACCTTCAGTAGTCCACAGAATGAAGTACAAAAGTCAGCAAGTTGTACGTAGTCACTTCCTCATGGGTACTTAAACTCATGACTAACCCTTTGCTCATTAACAGAGCAGATTCCCATCCCCTCTGCACCTATTTATCCAGGAAAGGATTTTTCAAACTTGAATTAGAAAGTTGCATTATTCCACTGCTTCTCTCTATAGCTAAATGGTTACCTGTGTTCATCGGATATAGTTATTTGCCTCACTGTAGCTCCTGTAAACACAAAACAAAATTAAAACTCCATTACACTGGTCTATCTGAGTTCATTGTAACTTCTTTAAAGCACAAACTGTTCAAGGAGAGACTTGACTGAGTCTATGAAAGACCATAAAAATATTTAATTTTGGATTGCTAAGTGGAGAGGAAAACAGTGCAGTGGAGGTTTTCTGATTTCCAGTCTGCTACCCTGAGTATTTATTCTTGCCCCAGAACTGGTTTGGGGATTCTCTGGAAACAGCTTAATTCATATGACAAGGTGCACAAACAGCTCACGCAATACACCCACCGAGAGTGCCAGCGGCTTCAGACAAGACGTTTTGTTTTTATTGCACGAAGTCCAACTCAGTTCCAGCCTACAGACATTTCCACAAGGCAAACATTTAATCCTGTTACACAAGTGCGAGTATATAAAGTGGGATTTCCAGTGATAATGAGGATTTTATACAGTGCATTCATTTTCACCACTTTGTGATTTGGTAAGCAGGCTAACACATGTCATGTTTTTCTTCTGTGTCTTTTTCCTCCCAGAGGAGAAAAAAAAAAAAAAAAAAGCTATTTCACAACAAAATTATCTGCTTTGAGAAACTAAGGAAAGGTTCCAAAACTCAGGATAAAACTGCAGTTTACTGCTACACAAAGGATTAAAGGAATATACAGGAGATGTACTTTAGAAGTTCTCTTGAAGAAGATGGTCTGCTTTTACGTAAACTGCCTTTCATCTTATCATATATTGTTCACAGTGAGGATATAAAGTAGACAGGATATTGAGTGAGGCAACAAAATGATGCAGAAGGAAACAGAGTTCATTTCAGCAGTTTATGTTTTTAAACAGCGCTGAAACTCTTTACGTTTTCCACATCTACCGCTCTCTCTTGGAAGTGTACTAGTGCTTATATAAGCCTGACAGGCGCCTATGATTTATATTTTGAAATAAGACATGAATTTCTTGAGCAAACTGTTGGTTTAGTCTATAAAGGAGGGTGTAAGCCTGCTCTTTAGAATACTGCCTAGACTTACTATGATACAGTCTTTTTTTGGGTAAATGAACCCTGGTTTTTGTTTTTGCTCTGCTGTATTATGCTCTATTATACAGTTAACCGTGACTTTTATAAATAATTGGAGCTTTCTATGAATCTGTGAATTTACACTTTCTTCTGAATGTGGTAACTGGGTGCCAGGGAAACCTATACTTCCAATTGCCTGGAATACTTTGTCCAAGAAATGGCTTTTTTTTGTGCTTGGGTGTTTATTTTGGAAAATTTATCACGGAAAATGCAAGACTAAATCAGAAACAATAGCTTTAACATGATGTTTTGTACACTGAGCTTGGAATTCCACAAAAGAAAGACTGTTCTTATCTAGGCAGTGAATTCTATTCCGAAGCATTTTCACTCAGTGCCATCATATAATCTGTTTTCTGAAATAGACTTTAGAATTTTTCCTTATACAGATATAATAACGGAATTTTAGTTTAGTTTCTCAGCAAGAGAACGTCAGGAAAATAATATTTGCCCAGTGTTTCGTTTCAGAGGTGCTGAGGGTCTCATCATTTGAGGTGGCAGCAATTGGAGATGCGAGCAGTCAGTACTTCAGGACAGCAAGCCCATATGGTAAATCCGTGCCTGATTACATTTGGCTCTTCATCAAAGAAGAACACTGAGGAGTTTTTGCTTACAACTGCAGGCCCTGATAACAAGGCTGCCAGCGCAGGCTGATAGTCCTGGCCTAGGTAAGGCAGACCCACGTGCTCCTCCTACCCAACCTGTGATCTCCATCTGCGTGAGGCTGCCTCCAAAGGAGCACGGTATCTTGACAAGCAAGATAAGCTCCGCTCACATTCTCCGTGGTTTCTGGTCCGGACTTCATTCATATCACCCACATCAGAACATACCCCGAAACCCGAAGGAGTCATCTGCACCACTCAAGTAGCTCACCCGGAGCACATTAAGCACCCTGACCACTTCACATCCCTGTTACTGCGAAAGGATTGAAATTACCATTTGCTGAAAGAATTTTTGTGTGTGGAAGTAGATTTTTTATCATGAAATCTCTTGTTCCAGTGAAAAGCGAATGATGAATACAGTAAATTCATTTTGTCTCTTTTTTTTTTTACTCTATTATATACAAACAAAAATACTCCTATTGTATATGCATAATTCAGAACAGTCAATGACTGCCCAGAAAAATGTGGATTAAATCAAAACACATTCTTGTACTTTTCTTTGGCTTAAAAAAATGACCTTTTCCAAATTAATTTTCCTATGGTATAATAAAATTTTCACTTTAATTATTGCTTTACATTTTAAAAGAACTGAATGGCATGATATTAAGAACATCACATCAAATAAAATAGATGATACACTAACGTTGAAATTGGAATATCTCAGTTTTAGAACAAGTATAAAGTTAATTATACTGCTTATATTTAACCACTAAAAGGACATGTTAAGGAGATCTAGAAATAAAACTATTATAACCTATGGTAGTAGGGTTGAAAAGCAAAGTTGCAGAACCATAATGGTATCTCTTCTGCTTTTTATTATTGAAGAAAACAAATAATTCCAAATATTCCAGTACAGGTGTTGCTGAGGCTGACATCCAGATCATGTTTTCTGCTGCTTTTATTATTGAAAAGTTCAGTCTTGGGTATATTTAAAATACCTTGTTTAGAAACATCTGCATGCAGTCTGTAAAGTATGAAGATTGGATGGATCGCTAGAGTTCAGTTTGGGAATTCTGCTGCAGGCTCTTTCTTTCTATAGGTCTGGCCAGAAGGACAAAAGAATAATATTTTATTTATCCGGGGGAACAACAGAAATCTGCTGAACGAGTGAAGAAAGAAGTATTATTTTCCTTTTTTTAATGAAAAAATAATCTCAGCAGGAAAAATGTAGTATTAAATGCAGAAGCTTTTAATTTTGTAGGTAAAGTGCTCTACGAAGCAGAAGGAGCGTGCCTGAAATGACAAAATACTTCCCTTTGGCTCTGCTCATGGGACAGAAACAAAGTGTTTGAGCGTTACCCTCTTCTCGGACTCTGCTAATAATGAGCCCTCCTCAAGAATTCGCTTTCATCGCTGGTCCCTACACAGCTGACGCGGACAGCCATGCACCGGGGTACCGCGCGCGGCTTCGGGCCCCTGCGAGTGGGACCCTCGCGCGCGGGGGCTGCAGGCTGCTGCTCCCCATCCTGCGGCCGCGTCTGCTCGAGGCAGCGCCCGGCCGCAAGGACAAGGAGCGCGGCCCGGCAGCGCCAGCGTCAGCCCCTCTGTGCCCAGGGGAGCGAGCAGCGTGTCACCGAATAGCTGCGGGAGACGGTGGGGATAGAATTGCCTTCGTTTTGTTCGTGCTTCGTGTTTGGGCGAGGGTTATCTACAGTCTTCTCTAAGCAAACAAGGCCCGCTCTTTCCTCGTAAGGGAGATACTCCCGGCCCCTAATCATCCTCATAACCCTACACGGGACTCTCTCCAGTAGCTCCCTGTCCCCCTTGTACCGGGAACCCCAGAACTGCACCCAGTACTCCAGGGGCGGCCTCACCGGGGCTGAGCAGAGGGGCAGGATCCCCTCCCTGCACCTGCTGGCAAGGCAGTTTCTAATACACGCCAGGCTAGGGCTGTTGGGCTACTCGGCTCCGTGGGCGCGTTGCTCCTCACGGTTACCTTCTTGTCCACCAGGACTCCCGCTCCCTCTCTGCAGAGCTTGCTTCGCAGCAGGTCGCACACGAACCTGCAGGGATGCACGGGCTTATTCCTCCCTAACGTCTCCCTAATTCCTCCCTATTTACCTCTCTAGATCTGGGTTCATATGCTCTTCGCCACTGCACCTCTTTATCTCAGGAAAATATTAATTTCTTCACTTTTCCTGTAAACTTCTCTTTTCCTGTAAAACAAGCCAAATTTCACTCACAACCGTATACTAGCTTTCGGTTTATGCTGAGTTCAAGGTACTATGTTCTGCCTCTTCATTTGCCCAGATTAATAAACCCTAGCACTGAGTACAGACAAAGGAACTGGCATTCGCTTGCACATGCTGTGAAATGGATTGTCCAGCAGAGACACCCAGAGCACAGGGTGGCAGCCAGGCGGGTTGGGAAGGTCTCCAGAGAAGGAGCCTCCACAGCCTCTCTGGGCAGCCTCTTCCCGGGCTCTGTCACCCTCACAGCCAAGAAGTTCTTCCTCATGTTTAGACAAAGTTCCTGTGATTCAGTTTGTGGCCGCTGCCTTGTCCTGTCACTGTCCACGGCTGAAAATAGTCTGGCCCCCTCCTCTTGACACCCTCCCTTGAGGTATTTGTGCACACTGGTAGGATCCCATCTCAGCCTTCTCTTCTCCAGGCTGAACGGGCCCAGCTCTCAGCCTCTCCTCAGAGGAGAGTGGCTCCAAAAGCACCTGGCTCCTATTCAGAAATTGGCAGCCAGAACAGGTTTCCTATGAGGATTTCCAAATTCCTGCCCTTCTCCTCTCCCCTTTTTCCCTGTGGGTGGGGGTTTTTAGAATACACTTCCACATATTCCCTGGAATATTGTGCTCTTCAGCAGGACCTGGGCTGGTCAGTATTGCCAAGCCTGCTGCAGCACAGCTGTGCTTATGTCCCCTGACAGAAATCTAGCTGCTGTAAGGATTATGCAAACCAACCCCAGTCCTCAAAGAACCCCTAATACCTACAGGAACTTGTGGTTTCTGGGGAACAGGTTTTATAAATGCCCCAAACATTTAAAAGCTTGGCATATATAAAAGAGCAATGAAGTTCCAGGTTCAAAAATGAACCTATCTAATCTCTCCCTTCCTTCCTTCTGTGAGACACTTTGGGAAATGTTGTTGCATGCAGAAGTAGAAAGATAATTCCTCAGGACTCTTTAGGTCACAACCAACCCCTTGAATTGCACTTGGAACTAGCTGGCAGCCTGCTCGGGTCAGAAAAGTCCACGGGTGATTCCACTGAGAGATCCAACTTGTGCACCGTTGTTAACATTTCCTCATGCCTCATTTCAACTCTCCTTCCATTGCCATTAATTCAAATTAAGTATAACTGCTTACCTTACAAGGTAACAGCTCAAAGTCCCAATGAGGGAGATGCAAGGTGCACAGAAAATGACCTCCTGGGGCTGGGAAGTGGCCACACCAGCGGCATGACGTGAATCCACCCTGCAAGCAGAGCTGGTGAGGAACGGCGCCAGTCAGAACGTGCAATCCCCTTCAGAAGCCACAGCAAGGTTGGGGAAGCGGGGCGAGGGAGCTGGAAGTGCAGATGGTGGGGAAAGGAGGGCTGAGCAGAAGGGGTTTAGGAGACACTGCATGTGAAACGTGACTCCCAATGGGCTGCAACAAAAAAATTAAAGCAGATCAGTCACGATATAAGCTTTTCACCAGAATGGTGACACAGGAAGCCATCCAGGCTTAGTCATTTCCTTTTTTATCCAGAATTTCCTAATACTGAAATACATGTGCCTGAAAATTAAACAGAACAAATCTGTTTTTAAGAGATAGTGTTTGTTATTCACTCTTTCAAACTAAACCATCATTCATTGTAAGTATTAAATATTCTCTGGGTTTTCACATGAAAAGGCTCATCATTAGCGTGTGTGTTACCATACAGGCATTCTGTCCTGGGCCGCAGACTCCATGGGGCTTCACGCTATACAAACACAAAGGAAAAAAGAGAGAAGTTCACGTCTCTAACAACTTGCAGGTTAGACATAGCAAAAAATAATAATAAAAAAAAAAAAACAGAAAAAAAAAAGAGCCAGTACTGGTTAATTATTGAGAGGAATCAGAGGACATTGGTATTTCAACTGCTCTTCTGCTTTTAGCAAAGTCTTTTAAGGAAGGATTTTGAAGGTAGAAAAAAAAAAATAGAGTCCATTTATGTTAATGCAATATTCCCACCCCCAGTGTAAACATGGAAGGAAGCTAGGAGGTGCTTTTTTTTTATTTTCTGCAGAAGCAAAACAGGCTGGCACGTTGGCCTTCGATAGGGAAATCTACTTCAACACTGAATGAAAACTGTTTGTGGGATGGGACAGTGTCTATGGCTTTGAAATCAAGTACAAGCATCTCCTAAGTATTTTCCCTAAAGAGGGGGAAATCAACAGCACTCTACAGAAAGTAGTTAGTGGTGACATGGTCAAAGCAGCAAGATAGGAAAATGATCTTATTTTTTATTTTGGATGGGTACCAGATGCAGAAGACTGTACCAGCTAATGACAAAGAAAAAGATGATGCAGTAATTCAGACTTCAGGTGAAGTGGTCATGGATGAATGTTCTATCTGCATGGATGGATTCATTCGGGGTATCTTTAATTTATTATGCTGAGTCAGCAAGCCTAAGACTTAGCCAGCCTATCAGGTCATGGAAAAATCAAAGACAGCACTCAAGTTACAGGGCTGACTGACTGGGAAGTTGGAGGTTTTATCCCCAGTGAGTGAAAAAGGAGGGAGACCTTAGAGAAAAAAGGTTGAGAATCGTATATCTATGATCAGCACAAGAGCTGAGCTCAAGATAGTTTGGACAGAAGGAGGCAGGTCTGGGTTGGAGAGCCATTTCTGGGATTCGCCAGCAAAGAGACAGGAACAGAATTTGTGTCCACAGACCAGAAGAGAGGAGAAGAACCAAAGGGGGCCATGGAGAGAGTTCTGAAAGACTGCCTCATATTTTAAAATGAAAATAACTGTGGTAACTTGTGAAAACACCAGTTTGTTTATTTTATAGATAACAAATGCATTGCCTGGCCCTTACTGCTGCAGATTACCCTGGAGGAGATTCTCCCTCACACAAAATGCAGAGTGACAGAAATAGCTGTGCTGCATATTCCACACGTTTTGCTCCCAGGAAAAGACTGTGGTGCAGGATGTGACCTGGCTACCAGCAGCCAGGGGAACTGGCTACTAAGCTCAGGGGAAACAGGCAGCTATCACAGTTATAGGGTCAGCAGCAATGCCACAGTCTGGGGTTGACAGGAGAGCAGAAAAGAAATGAAGCTGTTTGCACCATGGGTTTCCTCCTGAAGTTTGATGGCATCCAAAGCAGCATGAATGGCTGTATTTCACAAAAAAAAAGTTCTAAAGGAGCAGAATTATATAATTACCAAATCCTGACAAGAGGAAAGACACAGGAACAGAACAAGTGGTAGTACGTGAAAACAAGAACAACTGCATTTTCTTTAAGCAGCTGTTATACCAAAAACGCTTCATTCTGCACAAAACATTTTGTAGTGTGAAATTTAAACACCCAAATGACAAACATTTGGGTATCTTTCTCTAACAGGTTGTCATCACACGTAAACAACACTGGAAATGCATTCATTGAGTTGAAACCAAAAGCCTGGAAAAGAGATAAAAAAACCTTTAGCTACGAAAAAGGAAGTATTTTCATAGTATATACTGCCCTCCTGTGTACAGCTGCATTATTACCATTAACAAGCAGTTGAGAGCGAGTTGTCCATAGATGATGAGCAGTAATTTCTTCAAATTAAGAGTTTCTGAAGAACTACTTGAGTTCAATGCACTCAGGTTGAAATACTAACCTGTGCAACAAGAATTTCCATGCTGGAACTCTTTTTGATACCTTCTTTGATGATTCTGAACTTTAGAAAAATGAATTTTAAACAGATTAAAAAAGAAAAATGAGAAATAAATCTGCTAACTCTGTTAACAGTGTCAAGCTGTGTGCTGCAGACACTACTGGACTATTGTACAACCGTTTCAAATTTAATAAATGCTTTGCTCATCACTAAACTCTTCTTCACTCTTTATTTTAGTTTGCTTTTTTAAGGACAACAGATCCTCAAACATCCTTAAGCAGTGGCTAAATCCACGACCAAGGACTTACTTGGTAGTCAAGCTCTGTTTCCTATTATAAGTCACAACAGTTGTACTTGTAAAAGCCAAAGTTGCCAAATTCCCATGTTTCCACTGCACACTCAAACCCAGCATTATTGCTGAAATAGATTCTTTATTTCTGAAACATTCCAAAACAGCAGTATACACAGTTGTAATCAAATATTAAGTCATATACCATTATAAGAAAGCATTGATTAGTGCAATTGGATTTTGTAAAAGATCTATCAAAAAAATTTATTCACATTAAAACTGATTCATTTTCCATAAGCAACTGTTAATAAAACATTAAAATTTTATTCTTGGTAATAAAGTATTGAAAACCAACTGTAGTTTTAGAGATCACTGTATCTTTGTAAGTGCAATGTGACTGATGCTGCCTTTTTAAATACAAAACACTGTGACAATAAGTTAACAACTGAACAAATAGTGAAAGACCAACAAAACCATGCTGACCCAGCTGTATGGCAATTTCCAGTGAATGCTACTGTTTTTTTGTGCTTCTGCAACATAAATATACTGCTTTGTATTGCCAATGGTTTATTTTCTTAAGATATGTTCCTAATGCTAAAAAAGTACATTACCCCAAAAATATTATTTATGGCACAGAAAAGTTAAATTATCTCTCTGTTTTCAAGGTTCAGGCAAGTTTAAATCAACATAAGTATACAAAATAAAACGTATTGGAAACACTTAAAAAAAATTCAAGCACATATGTAGTCCCCCCCAAATCAAGATAAAATGCATGATTCTTTAACACTGAAAAATTATCTTATATTTTCAGTATGGCAAAGCTGCTCAAAATAGGGCTATCTCTACTGTTGTTTCAAAGGGAGTATTCTGGTACTTTGCACACATGTAATATTCCCTTCAGTTCTAAATGCTAATGCTGCCATTGTTAGGCTGATAACAATGCAGCTGTTCAGGTAACTGATTAAGTGCAATATTTAGTATTTAATAAAATGTTGATTTTCTAAAAAATGACTTTGCATTATGGATGTTTAAATATTAAAATCTCAGGGGAAACAATAGTGTATGACCCTCCCTTCCCAAATCGTTGTTACCCAGCCAGCTGGGCAATGAAATCTGCATTATTTTTCTTCCACTGTTCTTGGGTATTCTTCATCAATAGCAGCCATCTCTCCAATTCCCATCCCGCATCGTGCTAAGTGACGAAAGAGGTTTGGGAGGCTGGAGAAAACTGTATTAAAAAGACACAAAAAGAGAAAAGAAGCCATGTTTTGTGTAAAAGATATATCCTGCAGGACCCACCACCACCACCTTCGTGTTCCTGGGCTGCATATGCCCATCGTAAATAAGGATTAATTTAAAAAATATTTGCTGACTATCTTCCAAACTTCCAGGTACTACCAAGATAACTATTTCTAATCAAATCAAATTAAATAAAAGAATAAAAATCTCTGCTCTGATGTAACAGTCAACTCACTGGTGGCTAAACAGGCTACCTACAATTTTTAGCCACCGTGTTTCAATTGCACCACGTTTTGCTGAAAATAAACAGTCCCAGTTCTGGGAAAATGCTTCTTACAAAACCATTTCTCAAGTATCTTTCCAGTTCTTTCTCTTCTTCTCTTTGCCTTTAGCTATTATTGCTGCACGTTACTGATGCTTCTCCTCCTTTCCAAATGCCCTGTGCTGGAAGAAGGCCAAGGTGTGTTGTAAGGCAGACAGAGCCAGAAAGTTAAGAGCAGTAACCAGAACAGATTCTGATCTTTCAGCTATTTTTCCAGTTGCCAAAAATAAGCACTTATTTTTAAATGATGTTCCAATTTAGAGTGGTTTTAACCAGGCTGCTTTTATGCAATTCCACTTTTATTTTACTTACCTTTATAAGAAAAACTAAGAAAAACATTTACTTGAGGCATAAAGTGTGACCCACTTTTTATTTCACGCGTCCTACCTAAAACTGCTGCTTTCACTTCTTTTCATTACCCAACATCGTGCTCCTGGGTGAGGAGAAAAAGCAGGTTTCTAAGAAGCCTGGAGCATGGAGGTAGAAAGGGAGGCCAGGTGGATCCATGGAAGTGGAATGGCCCCTTTCTGCCTTCTCCTCACCAAAACAGAGTGGTGGTGCTCCGCCCATAGAGCCAAGGACAGAGGGACTGGCATCCCTTACAACTTCTCGACTCTGCCTTTGGATGCAAGCAGCTCTCTGACGGCAAGGATGAAAGCAATTGCTGTTTAGCCAAGATGGGTTATTTTGGCTATGACCATTTTATACTGCACTCCATCAAGGGCTTGATCTTGTGCTCCACATACTGAGGGCCGAAAGTATCTAGCAACCTCTTTAAAGTTTCTAGAATACTAATAACGTAGCTGTCTAACAGTCTGGCAACAGGAATGAAGTTTTGCTCTGAATGGACCCTACTTCCCGACTATCTGATTTACTTAAAAACAAACAAACAAAAAACAACAAAGAAAACCCCCACTATTTTCCAGTTATGACTAAAATGACTAAAGACACTAACTTTCAGTCCACTAGTAGAAGCTGGACTCTTGAATTGATAATCTGAGTTGCCATTCCTTGGAAATAAACACAGTGACAAAACTAGTGCTGAGGAAATCTGCCTCACATGGATGAATTTCTCTGAAGAAAAAAGTATGTATAAAGTGAAACCACCTTTACTTTCCATATTAATAAACAAAATGAAATCAGGATCTTAAAGAGCTTCAGGCTGACCTCCAGTCTGTCAGTGCTTTGAGAGTCCCAGTAAATACGGCATTCACCCAGTGCAAACATAACCTATCTTCAAGGATCACTGATCTGGCTCTAGATTAGTATATAGACCAGGTGAGAAGACAGCAGCCTGGATTTTCTGCACTGAAGATAGCTTTGATACTCACCAAATCAGCTTCTAATAAAACCAACGTTGAGAGTACAGTGTTTTACCATCTGAAAACTCTCACTTATGTTTTTCTTTAACATTGTGTGTTGTATGAAAAGCAAAAAAATAGCAAGAGACTGGTCTTCATGGCCCAGAAAGTCTCTGTCCCATGTTGCTATGAAAGATTTAAGAGCTCTGCAGAAGAACATGAAGATGAGAAGAGGAAAAAAAAAGAAAAAAGACGAGCAAAAAAAACCCTCTACTATAAAGAACTCTCACAGAGATGGTTCCAGCAGAGAGCAAAGAAGGTTATAATAGAAATCTCATGGTACAGTGTTCATCAGAAAAGCAACCTGACAGCTCTTTATCAAAGTTTCACCACAGTTGGTCAAAATCTGTTTTCAGTTACATTGGTGTAATCCCTGAGCAACTCAACCAAAGAGACAACATGAGCAATTGAACTTATTCTGGATCTAGCCAGTGTGAAGCAAGAAGAAAAATGGTGAAAACTAGTGACAGCTCACCCCAAAGGGAAGCAAGGGGTCACACAGTGGGTCTTCACAGGGGGAGATGGTATGGAAAGGGAAGCAAGATTTGGAAAATCCTGACATAAGCTGAGAGAAGGTGGTTTTTTTTTTTTTTTTTTTTTTTTTTTTTTTTAGAAATTTCATCAGTACTAATCATATGAACACACAGTTAAGAGTTTATTTCAACTCCCAGGTGTGATTACGTGATTTAATCATAGTCTGTTTCCTCAAGCTTATTTTATTGCATGCACTAAAAATAATCTGGAGACTAAATTTTCTTGCAAAAAGCAAAAATGTATTTGTTTAACAGTATAGCTCGCTGCAACTACACGATACCTCAGGATTTCCTATTTGCTTATTGTTCCCCAGATGGAACTTAAAAGACGTGAGTTGCAGCCCAAAACCTTGCTATCTTCTCTCAAGATCCTTTAATTTCAAAATGTGCATTTTTACAGCCTTTCACGACAACAGGGAGGCAACTCTCTATTTGTGCAGTCTCAAAAAACACTCATCCTGTTACCCTGAAAAAGCGGTAGGCACAAGTATTGAAAAATACAAGTCACATATAGAAATGATGTGAGATTTTCATCTGCTTTGATTTCTTACTGATGGGTGGTAATCAGTTCTAATTAGATTTAAATAAGATTTTATCAAGCATCACAGTGCGTTAGGAATTAACAGCAGGTATCACCTGTTACTGTTTGTGGAAAGAAATCTCCACCTGCTCAGTGACTCAGCATTAGGAGTTGGAAACATTTCTCCTTCATAGTCTGGCTTTACACCTAAGAGGGAAAGAAAAGATGTTTCCCAAGCCAAAACCAGCCCCCCAAGACAGGAGGCCTGTTTAGCTCTTACCTTCGAACTGGCTGTGCAATTTTACTTCTGGGTATGCCACTGCCATTGATGGCCAGCGATGGTCGTGGAAGAGCACTGCGCCCTAAAATCCCTTGGTTGGCAGCTTTGTTTGGCATTGGGATTCCAGTGTTGGAGTGTAACTGTGAGTTGTTGGACACCGGAATACTGCTACTGCCTTGCACAGTTGGGCTTACGTAAGCTGTAGCTTTGAGAGGCTGTCTAACAGACACTGGAAAATGTCCCACACTGTGGACTCGGTGTTGAAGCTGTCCTGGCGAGGGAACTGTAAGGAGTTGTAGGAAGGAAGGTCAGTATGCAGCAGGTGAGGCCATGCGGTTCACTTCTAGACAGGTCTGAACAGACATATTCATTACACAATTTTCTTGCTAACTCTTAAGTATTGAAATAATCACTGGATCCAATACTGCATTCAGCAACACTGCATAAAAAAATAAAATCCAATCCCTTATTCTTCCTTCTTTCTCCTTTTAAAGGAGCTTCATTACAGGTAAACTGATTCTATTTCCATCTAGCTAATTTCATTCCCATTAGGTCTTTAAATGGGAGAAATTGCTGAAGACATGAATTAACATTAGGTCACTTAGATGTTTGTAAAGTTGTTTGTAATAACTCCTTCTTGTTTAATGAACATTGCATTAAAGCATTATAAAATAGAACAAAACAGAATAGATGCCTAAGTTTTATACATTAAAAAAAAAAAAAAATTATAAAAAGGTCCCGAGTAAAACAACATACTCCACAGTTGTTATGTAAACTATCATTTTAAATCAAAGTTACCAGTTTTAAAAGCTTTATATAGAGATTCTCTACACAATCCTGCCCTCTGGTGTACATCAGACATGCATCTGTTTCAGAGTCCACATATGAAAACATAACTGTCAAAAACCTCAAGCACTTTAACTAACTAGCACACACAGGCCTATTCTGTTGCAGGTCTTTGAAAAGAGGCATCTTAAATCTGTTTAAAGGCACAGGAGACAAAACAGATGTGTGGTTCACTTAAATCATACTGGCTACATCGCTGCATACATACATACATACATACATATATACTATCATATCCTTTCTTTAAAAAAAAAAAAGAAAGAAACTATAGGTGCTTATAAGGAATATTTGCCACAAATATGTACTATGTTTGCGTGTGTACCTAAGTGTCTATGTTTGTGGTACAGAAGTGTCTATGTTTAAGAAAAATCACGTTTTATGCACATATATACATATGTATATCCACAAATATATAGATGAAGAAAAATATTTTTAAATCCTTAAAGTATCTCTTCTTCTTCCGTCTTGTTGACGTTCTACACTGAGGATTCAACATACATTGAAAAATATTCAATATCCCCCTCTAGTCCAGAAGCTACCTTAATAACCAATTACAGAGCCATTTTCACTCCCCCACTCAACTGGTATGTTATACTTGAGGATTTAATTCTCTGTTTAATACATTTGCTTAGAACAAAGTGGCTCAGTTTTAACAGGAAAGAGGTCCTGTGTTTTAAGATGATATCTATGTAGTGTACTGTAAAAACAGCACTGGGTAAACTATTAATAAAAGCAACATCTTAAAATCCAACACCAAAGCTAAAAATGTAAGCTTATGTGAATTAATTGCATTGTTGATGCTTCTATGCCAATAATAATAAAGTTGTAGGGAAATAAAAGAAGCTAATGAAACACAGTACAGTGTTAAGAAGATTGGTCAGAATTTGCTTTCAAAAGTAAAAGCTTTGAAAATCCAGAGCTAGATTAAAATGTAGTGCAAAAAGGACAAAACAAAAAAAAAAAAAAAAACAACCTCACACACACTCATTTTAATTTTTCATAATGTGGAAGATCAGGGACTGGGACACGTATTTTACAACCCTATCAGCTGCCTGTGTGGAGCTGAAGAATTTAGGTACTTACTACACGACTGCATCCGTGCAATTCCGTTACCAGCTCCATGTAAACTGGAGTCAAAGCTCTGGCTGTTCCTCACAGTGGCCGGAGAGGCAGCAAAGCTGGCAGTACTGTTAATGGCGGGGGTGCTTGGCATCCGAGCCAGGTTAGGCATGCTTCTTCGGAGTTTATCTGCAGCAAGAGAGTACAACATCCACAGACAGATCAGAATTGCCAACAGGCACGAAGAACCTCTGAATAATTTCTGTAGAAAATCAGAATTACAATTAAATTACTTAAACACAAAGATTTTTCTCCATAGAAGAGATATGGATACATCATTGATAGCCTACTAACTGAACCCTTCACACTACTGTAATAGCATAATTATCTATAAATTATTTTTAAAGACATCATTAGACAACATATTTCAGGTATCACAAGGATTTAAACACAGAACTGTCACAATAAGGATGAGTTTCATGTAAATGTATAAAGTAGGTCGGATGAATCATGCCCTAAATGTGCCTATTTCTTCACAGTGAATAAAAAGCAAGGCTGCAGTGACAAAGTCAGATGCAGGTATCTCCATTGTGGATGTCTAAAGATAGGTGAGATGAATCCATCAGAAGTGACCACGTCTAGCTTTCAGGTGCCAATGAGATGCTAAAAAATTCCATTCAGTACCTAACCTTATCAGCATGTTAAGTCCTTGGGCATCTAAGTTTCTGCAGGTGTTCAGGCACAAAACCCACTAAGTCTTGATGCAGTTCAGTTGCTTGCAGCCCTGGGGTTGCCATCAGGATTCTCAAATCTGGTGTTCTCCCTCCTATCCCACTTGTGGTGCCCGAGTTGGGTGGTGGGCATTTTCAGAGCAGGCCTGTAGGATAAGGCCCTGCACAAAAAGAAAGCTGGAAATGAGATGCTGGGGGGAAGGTTCAACAGCTAAGGCAAATGCCTAAGAGATCAGAAGATACCTGTGATCCCATCGCACTATCTGAGTTGCGGAGAGAAGCTGAAGTCAAGTCTTATATCTAAGGAAAAGGTCTCAACCACAACAGCACTTCACTACAGTGAAGCTTTTCAGTTTCTTCTGCCACTGGGTCAAAGGGAGAGAAAACTGGCTGACTGAGTTCTGTATGTCCAGAAAAAAATGGCAGGAGATAGAAAGACACACACTGAATGTCCTGGTTTGAACTGCCTCCTGCGATATGAGGCAAGACTGCGTGGAAGCAAGAGACCAGTCATTAAATTATCATTAACAGTAACATTTAACCTAGGCCCTCAGCCAGGTATTGTGCTCTGCTGACACGACTACACTTCTGGTCCACTGTCAGCATGGAGAGCTCAAGAGTCCCTGCAGAACGTTCCAGCGCACAGCACAGATGTGTCGGCAGATGTGTCTTTTTCTTGTAAAAGGCAGCTACAACTACTCTTGTCAGCTGTAAGCAAGGCATTTCAAGATTGCAGTTTTGGATTTATGCACAAGAATGCCACTTACATCACACACATGGCTTGGAATTGCTGTTTTGTATCTACCTCAGCACATACATGGAAAGTTCAAAATAGCAGCAAGCTGAGTTAGAAATCTCTATTAATCAGCTCATATAAATATATATCCTACTTAGCACCATCATGAGCAACTCTAATATTTAAAGCTGCTAATAACAGAAGAGTAGTAAGTGACATTACAGTTCTAAACTGCATTGGTAGTCACCGATTGTAGCTTCGTGTTGCTTGTGTAACTAGTGAACTGATTCAAGCACAGCTGTAACTCCAGGTGCTCATTATAACTCATTCTTGTCAACAAAGTGGTACAGGAGCCCGCAATCAGTCAAAATCATTCTTTCAAGGATACAGCATATCTAATATGAGGATATTATGCCCATTCCCTACTGCTAGTGCCTACTTGCCCTTGACATTAGAGCACGTACACCAGCCCCAGCATGATAAACAACTCTTCCCTTTTATCCCAGCTAAGGTTGACCTTCCCTTATTACAGATAGTCTGACGTAGGAAAATACTACCACATAGAAAATAGTTTAATACTAAATGTTGCTATGAATTAAAAGCACTACATCTTTACATATTTTTAAAATCAAACAATAAGTAAAAGAGGTGAGAGAGAGAGAGAATTTCAGTAGAAGAAAATGGAATGCGAAGTTTGAGATGCCCAAAACTGGCGTAGAGACAAATCCTCCCAAAAAACTTTTCCAATATGAAATAGTTATAAGCCCCTATTTCTGACATATTTATTTTTCATATGGGAAAGAAACAGGCCTTCCTATGATGCAAGTTTTGGTTCACAGTGGCAGGATACTCATGAATATCAGCATGGGATCCACAATGCATGACCGTAAGTTGCTGCAGAAACACCAGTGTTTTCACATTCAGAAAATTAGAGAATTTATCCTCATCAAATAAAAATAGTAATGATGGGTGTCTGAAGCTACTGTTAATCTTGGAAACACAGTCTATTCATTGAAACCCTATGTAATGAAACTTTAGGTTAACCTGTCAAAAAAAAAAAAAAAAGAAAAAAAAAAGAAAAAAGAGGTCTGAGCAGCAGGATAGTGGTAGGGAAGACAACACTACATAAAATAAGTTTTTGTCTAATACTATCCATGTATAAGCAGAATTCATAGGATTCTACATGCTTTTCCATTCACGTACTGCCTCAGCCATGAACAGGCATATTCTATTCCTATAATTGTCTACTGGATACTATTTTTAATAGAAGAAAAAAAAAATTCAGGGAAGTAGCTTGGATTTTGCCTGTGCTTAGGGGTAACCACTTCTGCCTCCTGTTCATTAGTCCCTTCTCATGGCAACAGACTGCTTAGCTGCTGCCTCTGCCCTTAAGCAGCAGATTTCTGCTGTGCCCATAGATTCTTATCCATTCACATCTGCGGTGTTTCTTTGAGTCTTTGGGTCCTTGTGTCTGCTGAGGTAAATGGCCCTGAAAAGCAAGGAAAACAACAGGTCAGTTCTGTGTCTGTGGAAAAGGCAGAAATGCTTGTCTTGCTGTCTTTTTGCAGCTTTCATGTCCTTGGGTAATGCATTCTCTTTCATCTTTTTAATAAAGTTTGATCTGTCATCTTTTCCTCTCCAAAAGCAGTGGCAAGAGTCTCAAAGATGTTCTGTTTTTAACTGTTTCTGAGTGTTCTTCAGCTTGTATTAGTTGTCCTTGTTTCACATATCTGCACAGTGATCCACAATAAATCACCTTCTGTATGTTCATACTTTTTTTCCCCCACACACATTTGGCATCTGTTTTGAATCACACATTGCCTAGAGCATGGGACAGGCTACAGATTGTGAAAAAACAGGCTTCCTTTGCCCTCAACTAAAAATACGTATGAAAAGACCACCCCAAAGGTCATGGTCGCTACAGGAAAGAAACTGGTCAAAAAGCAGGTCCCTTATTTTGTAAAATATTCCTCAAATTTACAGTAAAGACAACAGTTTGCCTCTTACTCAGTTGCTTCAGTTTTGGCTTTTCCATGAAGTTTTTTTCCCTCATGGCTTTTTTTCTCCGCCTGGGACGTGCAGCTCAACTTGCATCTTCTGGTTCCAGCAGTGTCAGTGGCTGCTCTGGGTGCATCACTTTTCTTTCTTCCTCCTGACCAATCTGATCTTTAGCTTTGGTGTAGAGATTCTTGATGAATATAATCTTCTCCCTGCCAGAACACCTCATGCAGTGAAGCAGTTCTTCTACCTGCTCCTCAGAGGCAGTCCCTGATTATGGATAAATGCCTCTAACTAGCGATTCTTACAAACCTCGTGGAAGCAGTAAGGGGTCTGAAGGAACAGGCCTCTTGGACAGAAGAGTCTCTAGCAAGTTTAAAATCTTGCTGATGCAACAACAGAATGCCAGGTCAGGCTGAAATACCAAAAGGGTTTATACAAACTTGGTTGTCGTTTCTAGAACGGAAGGAAGGAGTTACCAGAGAGCAGGAAAACAGGACC
The DNA here is from genome assembly GCA_013398735.1 of Nothocercus julius. Classification (NCBI taxonomy): domain Eukaryota; kingdom Metazoa; phylum Chordata; class Aves; order Tinamiformes; family Tinamidae; genus Nothocercus; species Nothocercus julius. The sequence continues at coordinate 25,565 of VZSV01000040.1, forward strand.
TCGAGTGAGCTACAGGAATAGATGCTGCAGGATCACAATTAGATGGCCAGCTGTTTAGTCTGCATTCAGTCTACATAAGGGGCAGATTATCAGTTCAAGCATTGCAAAACACTGGTATTTTGTTTAACACTCAACAAGACTCAACAGGATCAGCAAGCCGAGCTTTGGAATCTACCAAATCGAGGTGAGACATTCAGTACCTGTGGGCTGGAATTAGACTGAGCGCAAGGAGAGCTTAGGCTGACCCTGAAGTGAAGCATCTTACAAGTTTATTCATTTACTTCCCCACCCCACCCCCACCTCTTTTATACAATGTTGTCACCAATTTATTTGAACAAAGGGACTGACAAGGCTGTCAGGAAGCCTTGGAGTTAAGGAATGTGATACAATGAACTAGAAGTATTGCTTTCTCAGACAAATCTGTATCTCCATATCAAAATTAACAGTTCCATACACATATTGAAGTCCTTCACACAATCCCTACACATACAACCCCGCATTATCTACACTGTATGCACAAATAAGTTGGAGAAAAATTGTGTGAAAAATGGGTCTGTGTCAGAAAATACTTTTTTTTCTATTTTAAAATATTATGTTCTATATTAACATAAAATATATATATATATATTCATTCCAAAATCCTTAACAAATCTGTAAATCCAATTACAACTTCATTTTAATGGAAATACACTATAAATTAATTTCTCTTCCTCATCTTCACACACCTGAGAACATCAGGGTCTGATAAGAGGTGGGTGGAACCATCAGTTGACACAACAGAAACATCAGGAAAAAAAGCAGAAATACAAATTAAGAACTAAAAATAAGTCTTTCAGATCAAGCAAGAAATACCATTTTTTGTAATTGTCAATACCTGCATTTCATTAATGTTGAACTTTCCTTGGCTTCCTAGGCATACATCTCCCTCAACTGTTACTTAAAGCAAATTAATAATTTTTCCATGATTTCTCCATGACTTCTTCCCATGGAACATTACTCTCAACAAAACTTCAGAGGTAACTGAGAAGATTTCTTCACTTTTTCTTTAATGCAATGTCTACAATAATTCCCCACAGTCATGTTCCCCTTGGGAAAAAAAGGAGGCTCAGATCCAGAAAGCAGTGACGTTCAGTCAATCAGCAAGAAATGCCATTCCCATCTCCACAAATACACAAGTCACAGAATCATTAACGTTGGAAGGGACCTCTAGAAATCATCTAGCCCAACGCCCCTGCACACGCAGGGTCATCTAGAGCTCACCTAGGTCACCTAGGGCTCAGGACTGCGTCCAAGAGGGTTTTGAAGATCTCCAAAGAAGGAGACTCTGCAACCTCTCCTGGCAACCTGTTCCAGTGCTCTGTCATCCTCACTGTCAAGAAATTGGTGTACAGATATTTAAACACAGATTTTCTGCATCCAGAGTGTGTTTTTTGTATATCTGCCTGGAGTTCATTTAAAAAAAAAAAAAAAATTCAAAAGAAAACAAAACAAAAAAACAAGGCAAGGGTATTGCAACAGTCAATGATGTTCATCAAACTTTGCCTGAGAAAAGTTATTCCCAGAAGAGTAAGAAATGAAGTAGTTCATAATTAATAATTTCTGAAAATAAAACTAAAACTTCTGAAGTGAATGATACCTGTAGCCTGAAGGTACCAACCAAGCTAAAAAGTAAAAATTCATCATGAACAGGTAGGGGAACATATAAATGAATATAATCAAACTGCATATGCTGTTACTCAGTAAAGGGTATATTTTTCATCTGACTGTTCTTACTGCATTATAATATATTTCTTCTTTATCCAGAATCATTTCTCCATAGTAAAAAATCAAAAGATTTTCAGGTGTTATACCAATGGACAGTTGAAAATGCACATGAAATACAAACGGCTTGGTTTCAGGCCAAACTGAAATTAGAAAAAATATATTTTTAAAAAAATTAAAATGAAAGAGATGAATTTTGTGCCACAATTAAAAATAAGCCTTGCATTTATGAGGAACAGCTTGTTTTTACTAAACTTGCTGATGCATTTTTCATATTTAGCTATTTTTGTATAATTCTAAATATTAGTAGAATTAGCAACAGAATTCTTAAGCATGAAGTTCTTCAAATCAGGGGAAGGGCTACGAGGTACAAACACCAATATTTCCACTTGTGACATTTTAAAAGCACTGTTAAATTACGAGGCAGACGGTAACTGAGATGTACTCACCACAGCTACCTGCACACTAACAAGCTTTTCACTTACTGACTCTCTCAGATCTTCTATAAATGATCCATTTAGACCCACTAGCTTGTTACAAAAATTAAATAGCTGCTCCCCTGAAAAACAACATGCCTTATCGATGTTCAGAGATGGAGTTTTTCAGATGAAGCCCTGAGTTACGCGACATTCAACTGAGTTACTGACAGTACATTCAGTTGAGTTACTGACACTCAACTGAGGAGAGGATGTAATATAGCAAGAAAAAGACAGTTTCGCACAAAATTTTCCTATTAGTGAATTGTTCATCAGAACTGGAAATAAAACAGATTAGAAAGCAATCATGGCACTGAGTGCTTCTATTTGAGCAGCTGAATATGCCCTTCATTCACATATGAGCACCTATATCTCAGCATCTAAATGCAGATGTCCTCACCAGCAAGGTGGATCCCATCCAATACACACGTATATCTCAGCATCTAAATGCAGATGTCCTCACCAGCAAGGTGGATCCCATCCAATACACACATATTGACACAAACACTGCATTCAAGGAAAACAAAAACAAAACAAACAAACAAAAAAAACACACACACACACAAAAAAAAAACTCCTTACTTGACCTTTAAAAAAATCTAAAAGTATTTAAAGCAGTGAACCAAAAGCTCTCTCTACTTAGACCTTTGCAAGCTCCCTGCTAAGGGAAATGCTGAGAAGCAGCAGCCACTCCTGACCATGGAAACCACATCTCCTCATGTCTCCACCAGCATGAGTGCAATTTTCTGTCTGCTGACAGCTCTCTCCCTCCTTACTCTTTCCTTCAGGCCAGCAATAAGCTCTTCTCAGTCTTGTCAAAACAACTTTGTTAAAAGGATTACAGCTGGAGCTTGTCTCTTCCACTACTTGGAACCTGCTACTGGTGTCTGAGTGTTTAATGGGATAGCCCTGCCTAGGTCATCGTTTTACTTTTCTCATTTATTTTCTTCAACAATGAATCCAGTTCCACAAGTAATATGTCAGAGCTACTCACCAAATATCTAGTATCACGGTCACAGAAAGTTATTTAAGTTTTCCCTGTTTATCATATCTTTGTGACATTTTACTTCACAAGTAGTACAGATCTAAAGTCAGAATAAATATTTCAACCAGCATATAACAGGTGTTAAACAAACTTCACTAACATCAGGTAGGACAGCATCACTGTTCCTTTCTGTTCTTAAAGCCAAAATATTGCATTTGAGTTAAAGCAGCCAAGCTTTGGAGAGAGACACTGTCAAAACTAAACACCACTTTTTACCCCACAGTGAATGCCAAACTGCAGTGTTTACTTGCCACTTACTCTTCTTTGATGAAGATTAGGGTGTGACTGATTAGATGATCCATTGGCCAGACTGCTGACTATACATACAAGAGCACTGCTGGTCTCTCTTCAGGAAGTTAGGGGAAAAGGGAATTGGAAAAACTGCTGGAATGACTGAATGGAGCATCACAGGCTGAAAATGCATCTTTCACAGAATGGCTGGGGTTGTAAGGGACCTCCAGGGATCATCTAGTCCAACCTCCCTGCTCAAGCAGGGCCACCTAGAACACGGGGCACAGGATCACATCCAGGCAGGTTTTGAAGATCTCCAGAGGAGACTCCACAACCTCTGCCATCCTCACAGTAAAGAAGTTCTCCCTCATACAGAGATGGAACTTCCTGTGTTTTAATTTATACCCATTACCCTTTGTCCTGTCACCGGCTACCACCGAGTTAGGCCTCATCTTCTTTACATTCTCCCCTCAGGTTATTTGTACATATTGATAAGATCCCATCTCAATCTTCTGTTGTCCAGGCCTAGCACACTTAGTCTTTCCTCATATGTCTTTAATTAAGAGTGGTATTTTCCACATACACTGAAAGCAGTAGCCAACTAGTTAAGCTTCTCCATCTATTTCTCCATCTGTTGCAATCCCCCTCTTCTCATCTTCCCTACTAATGAGTAATAGTGGGAAACACACTATTCATCACACTGAGCTGGGGACAAATTCCTAGCTTGCAGTCTATCTCATTTCAGTGTAGGAGTTCCTGAAAGACAACAAAATTGCTACCAAGGTGTGGAAAAGACATTGTCATAACACTATCCAGACATACTCAGTGCAACAAAAAAATGACTCCTTGTCTGCCAATAAAACACAGCCAAAGTAAAGAGTTTCTCATGTTCAATACTTGTTTTGATCACTGATGCCCGAGCTAGATGCTGAAGAGGCTGAACTTAAAGGGATAGATCTCCTATACAGCTAGTGCAAGCAACCATTCCAGAAAAGGACAACTAACTGAAGTCATATGTTATGATCTTCTGAACAATGCCAAACTTAACACCTCAAATGCAGCTATCCAACACCTCCAACTTCTTGGGAAAAAAGTCAACCAGGGGAAAGAACTGGTCAACTTTCACTTATTAAATAGAAGTCAGGAGAGGGGGGTGAAGGAGGATAAGAGAGAGGGGAGAAGGACACTCAGTATCTCTTAAGCACTCCCTGAGATTTCCATGTGGGAGTCCAAGGCTTATGCTTCACTAACATGAAACATGAAAGGGTCATTAAAAATAACTCGGAAATCAAACATGAAGATTGTAACACCACATCATACCCATATTCCTGAATCAAGAATTTCACATCTCTCTTCATTCTATCCCCCAAACAGATTTTCTGCAAGTCCTTTAGTGCCGTCCTGTTCTTGTATCACACTGATAGGAAAAATAGCATTGAAATTTATATAGCACATAGGCTCTCCCAACAAATGTCCACATCCTTGTACCTGATATTAACCTCAGCCTTCTTTATACACTGCCATGCCATGTCCTACTTTGATTGCAAGTGCTTTTGGCAGCATCCTGTCAGGTGTTATTTGTCAGGTAAGGAGTACGCATACTTGTGGCACTCTATAAATAGCGACTGTTTTGAATATCACATTTATTTTCTTGCCCAAAGGTGAGATATAACCTGCAATGCTACAAACAAGATTACCTCAAATTAGCTTGCAGAACAGAGAGAGGCAGCAGAGAAGGCAAATTAAGATCACAATAAGGAATGAAAAAGAATGTAACAGGAACGATGAAGAGAAACTTCCATCTGCAATGAGCAGTATAATAAAAATATCTTCCAGAGATTTTTGAATTACATCTCAAATGGTGTGAAAAAAGCAGCAATGGCTCGAGGTGGTTTGCGAATGACATTTCCTCTCACTACTTCAACAGTCTGCCCTACTAGACTTGGCACTGCCAGCGTGAAGAGCACAGTGTTGACCTTCATGGGAAGCATCATGGATCCATAGGGTTCACCTATATTACTGACAGAGTGAGGAAGGAAGAAGGGGAATGAGGCTAAGAATGAAAAGCTGTAACCTCTATTTTGTATTCTGCCATAACCACAATGGACATATATAGGTCAGGCTCAAAGCCTGACCAATTTTTCCAGACAACTATTCGTCTGCTAAAAGATGCTAATTTTTCCTTTTTCTTCTTTACTTGTGCTCATTCTTGCAGCCTTCTAGAAGTGACTAAAACGACAACTTTCACGACCACATCACAGATCATTTTTTGTAACGAGTTACTTAACAACAACATGCTTCAAATACTGCAGTCACAATCACTTATAAAGATTCAACTTGCTTGTCATACTTCATGGTCTAGCTGTCATAACCTGAACACGTGACACTTGATGACAACTTGATCTTTAAAATGGCACTGACATTTTGCAAAGAGGAGAGCAACAAAGGAAAAAAAATTTCTCAGAAAAGCATGGAACCCACCTCCATTGATCCTATTTGGTTGCTGCTCTGGAGTTTGGGCTGGAGGAGGATAGTACGGCTGCTGATAATTATTTGAAGGGAAATGCTGGGAAGTAGGGCTTCTCCTGCAGTCCCGAATACTGGAGAAAGTCTGTGAGTGTGGAATTCCTCTTTGGAAAGGGGAGCAGCGAGTGAGTCGAGGCTGTGGAGGTGGAAGGTGGTCAAACTCTTCCTCGTCCTCAAGACTATAGCGATCATAGTCCTGATCACTGCAGGTCCCTTTCTTTCCTGAATGCAGAGATACACTTGAACTGTGTCTTGATACAGATGCTGAAGTAGAAGCATAATCTTGTCTTAGGCCTGTAAATTTCAAGGAGAGGAAGACTGAGTTTCTGTTAAGTGCTTAATTCTAGCATACATTCCAATCTTGCAAATTAAACAAGTAATTAGATGTTATTTTAAAAAGGACTTGATTTACAATGTTATCAAGCTGAAGATGTGAGGTAGTATTCATGTGATCTAACTTTAAGTGTCTATATTTTAGATATCGAAGTCTGACCTACTTCTCTTGAGAATTCTTTTTAATTAACTTAAAAAAAAATATAAATATATAAAATAAAAGTATATAATATAAATATAAAAAGATGCCCATCCAAAATGCCATTCCTGTGAGCTATCATAGATACCTCTCAAAATAAAATCAATAGCCCTCAGTAGGCCCCCATTTCTCTGCCACTGAGAAGACTACATGAGTATTAAGTATTTAACTTGTAAATACTCCAAACTAGGAGTTAACTCTCATCTGCCTGTTATTATTCAAAATTACTGCTGTTTTACAGTATGCAACAAAATGCTAACAAGACAAGGACATTTGCTAAACAAATTCCATGTAAATATTGTAACTCTCCAACTTCTCTGAACCAGAATTCACTTCTGGTAGCATGTGATACCACGTCAGAGGCTTAGAGGTAATCCTGTCTTATGTTAGATACGTATGTATTTTACCACTCATTGTCAGGATGCCAAGTTCTGAAAACTCTCCCATTTGGGGCATCTCTTACTGCCCCAAAGAGCCTGTTTGCTTCAGGCCAAGTGAGAGGCAAATCCTCTTCTCCAAGACTGCACCACAGGCAGCCCTGGAATACATTATATTTCCAGGAGCTAAGCAGTTCTGTGAATAGCTGTGAATAACTGCACCTTCAGACGCAGCTACAAAAAGCATTTAGCTTTGACAAATTTATTTACTATCATAATATCATTTACTATCATAATTTACTATCATAACGTCTTAATGAAGCTCCCCCCCTTCAAGTGGGGCTTTCTATTCATGGACATGAAAAGAGTGTGCCTGCATGCACACATAATACTACCACTCGCCAAAGTGGTAGTATGTCCAAAGGATTAAGTGTTAAGTGGACAGCCAGTAACTGCCATGTATTCAAATATTCTGTACTGACTGATATTACAAAAATGAGATACAGTGATTATATTTGAAATAGACTAGAAGGAAAACTTCCTTTTTTCCTCCTTCCATGTTACCAATGACCTGATTTGTTAAGTACTTTTTTTTTTTTTTTTTTTTTTAAAAGTTTCACTCTGAATAAGACCACAGCTACCATTTAGGTAACACAAAATTTCATATCTTTGATATTACTATTATTATTATTATTTTGTAAATAACCTGCACATAGCATCAGAGATCATCCAAGTTCTGACCATATCCACTTGCCAGCTGAGCACACAGCTATCTTGGAAAGTCCCACCTTTGCTAATTTCCCTGGCAAACGTAACTAGTGCTTCCAGATTCTCAGGAAGTTCACAAGTGGTGAATGTGGCCTGTTCAGTCTGGTTGCTCCAGCCAGATCTGTTTTATAATTTCTTGTTCACATTTTATTTCATGTAGTCCCTTATTATCTTGGAGTTTCTTTCAGTTATCATCTCTGAATTCCTCTTGTTTTTTTAGCTTATCATTTCCTTTTTTATGTCTTCCTTGGCACTAACAGGAAGGCAGAAAGATTCTGCATTTATTGTCTTGTGACTTCTAAGCAAAATGTCTTTTATTTATGAATAAAGATCCTTTCCATAAACGTCTATCAGGCCAGCCTGTAATCTATGTCACACAAGCCTTTGGGCTCATATTTGTGCACAATCACTAGTCTGAAACCAATCACTAGTCTGAAACCAACCCTTTAAATGCCCCAATTCAGTTTTTAAAGGGGAAATCGCTTCAAAATTCACTTGATACTTGAGCAATTCAAAGTATACACAAAAATGAGAAGTTTATTTTAAAATGTTTTTTTTAAATGTATACATGAAAAGGATGCTTCAACTTCTCCTTTCCCCCCAAATAAACCATTTTAATTAATACAGTAAGACATTATAAAACAGTTAAATCTCCATGTAGTCAGGTATGGAGCTGTAAGTATCAAAAGTCTTAAAAAATCCATTACCCTTAACCTGAACTCAACAACCTGTGCACATTCTCCTTGCAAGTTAAAGGAGTGTGTTTCTACCTACAATTCAAGAAGCTACATTTTTATAAGAAAGGTCAGGTTGACTGAGGCCAGACATTAGCAGTTTTGACTGCAATGGGAAATTTTCCTGAGGCTGTTTTAGGAAATGTTTACGAAAAAAGCCACCTACTCTCTTCTTGGAGACGAGCCATGATCTGAACATCAGTGAGGTCCTGCAGTTTGTATCCCATGGAGATGGAATCATCCTCCAGCTCTGAGGTGCTCAGTTCACTGTCTATTGACGACTGCGGACTCAAAGGTGAGCTTCTAGAAGTATAACCTATGTAAGAACATATAATCTTAAGTCTGTGAATATATATGGCAATTTTTTATTCGTGACCAACCGCCCCTTTCGATCCCATAGCTTAAATATTTTCTATATAAGACAAAAACTTTCAGAAGTATAGAGCAATCTACTAAGAATTAGCAAGCGGATTTGATAGTCACGAGATGTAATAAACGCAATCCTGGTTCATGAACTCCTCTGTTCCCAAAACAGCAGTGTGTACCCTGCACAATGAGTAATTTATCCACCACAGTCCTGATAGCTCAGACTGGTCAGGACAGTAAACTAAACATATCTGCATTTCAGTCCCTCTTATAAGACTGTAGTTCTTCCTGCAGAATTTGAAGATGTACACGCAGAACAGAATGTTCAGACTCATATTTCACATCACAGCCACTCACCTAAGTTCTACTGAGGGTTTTTTTCTACTGTTTATAATCATCAGAGAAACAAATGATAATAGGAACAAAAATCAAATTAGGCATGATGCAACAACAGAAGAAACAATGCCTCCTTCCAGACCTAACTATAATAAAGGCCTTGTGTTC
>VZSV01000040.1:34954-45141 GCA_013398735.1 Nothocercus julius
GTTAAATGGGTGCAGGTCTGCAAATAAAACTGGAGCTGTGGGAAACTGAGGCTCGGGCTTTCAGTATTTTTTTTTTTTTATTAGTGGTAGGAGTTAGTGTTTGCCCAGCTTTAAAGAAAACTGTACAAAGAAACAAACTTTAAGAACCTGTGACAAAGGTTCTTAAACTGTGCTTACATCTCAGGTGTGCTAACCTCAAGCACTGCACAAAGCACTCCCCTAAAATTGATCATAAGTTCAGCTGTTCTCTGATACTTCTCACCCCAAAAAACACATGCAGAGGGCTGTTTTGCTTTAGGAAGGACTGTAAAAAGTGAATGTAAATTTTTTCAATTTGCAAGTTGCAATAGTCTTCTAAGACCTGCAGAGGTGGTAACAGCTATGCTCTTTTGGAGCAGCACTGGAAGGCCAGACTTGAGACACTCGGGGTGTCTCCAAGACCATTAGATGGCAACTGAACTACACCCTATGGAACAGCGGAGCCCAGACACCCAGCTCTCACACAGACACCCCCAACCAGGCCTGAAGAGTCTGGAGCTGCATCCCATCCTCCCTGACCTTAATGGCACTTCTTGCACCCATTTCAGGCTCTGTCAAGAAGACTGTGTATGGATCACTGTGATGCTAATGCTGCCTTCCTTGAAGCACTGCTGCTGCTGCTGCCTACAATTAGATGTTCAACATCTCTTCCCCAGGAGATTTTCTACTGCTGCTGCAGTTTAAGAGAAGTCACAGACATATACTGACTCCTGATACCTGCACCAAAGATAAACAAATGTAACGCTGCCATTTACAACCCACAAGAAGTAATATGTATGTTTCAACTAAAACTTCCTTGATATCCCCTCAACATTTGTGGCAAAAGGAGAAAAACCTTTAGACAGTGATAATAAAGCCAGACCAAAACCAGCCATGTTTTTGTTGGCTATTTTTATAGTAGATAAACTGTCCGTGCAAATTCACCACGTGCCTGCACAGTTGCCTCTGTAGCTACAAAAAAAGGGGACACTGAGGTAGAAATGAGCAGTGATGGGCAGAAAAAGCCGGGGCCTTTCAGTTGACACTGTTTCCAACCATACTCTGATGTGAGCTCTCACTCATCAGTGAGAGCCAGGCTCTGTTTATTAGAGCCACTTTCCTGTAGCATGCTATGGAACAAAGAAGATAGCCTCCATAATTGTTAATTTTCAAATTTCAGGTCAGCTTTTAAACAATTTCCCTAAGAGTCTATTACAATTGTCCTTAGAGCATATTGTTGTTAAATGGTAGCACGATGAGATTTTAATTAAGCAATTTTTTAAGCACTGTAAGTCAATAAAAAAGTTAAGCATTACCTGTCCGTTCAGGTGTTAGTATTGCTTTACTGGAGGTTTTAGGGAAGCTGGGACTATTAAAGCCATTGGTATATGGGGTGAGTCTTGCAACAGGACTATAGGGAAAAGCCAAGGAGACAGGTGTAGAGAAGAGGCTCCGCCATCGACTTGCTGTTACACATATGAGGGAGAAGGGGGAAAAGAAAAGATTTGCAGTTATAAATAGAGCAGTGTTTTTAGAGAGGAAAAACATTTAATCATAATCTCTTTGTTATATCTTGTTTACTTATTCAAAGAAGAAAATAACCAAAGTTCAGCAACAAAATACCAGATTAGCAGAGCTTTGTACATGCCAGAATGTGTTCCAAAATAATTTGTAATAAATAGGTCTTGTTTACCTTTTCCTGTGTATATACCATTTTTTATACATTATTCTCCTGTATCAGTGTGTGTCAACATACAACGAAATATGGGAAGTAAAAATCCTACATTACAGTTAAGAGAGAAACTCCCAAAAGAAATTTGCAGTGATCTTCAAAAAACTGTTCATGGCAAGCAGTCATCACACAGCTGGATTATCAGCTATGAGAGTTCAGAGACACACCAGTAAATTATGCTTAACAGTCAAGTGATAAAAAGAACCATAATCCCATAGCAATCTTTTAAGCTACATGCCATTTTTTCCCCTTCTTTTTACAGCATCAAATTCCTGATTACATAATCATGTTTCCCCCGCCCCTGTTTTTTGAGGATCAACTAAACAGGTCATCTTTTTCTACAGATTACTTGCAATAATGTTTCAAGGCATTTGGTCTTTCTGAAAAATCACAGAAAATTCACCATATACAAAAGTTAAGGGCTTATTTAATTTACATTTTCCAACTCATTTGGGAAAAAAATATTAAATCTGTAGTTTTGTTTCTTTCTTTTTTAACGTATAAAAAGGCAAAACACATACAAATAATAATATCCACACGGTCTTAAGAAAATAATTATCAAAATTAAAGCCATTATATGTAAAAGAAAAAGACAAAACTTTAAAAATGCAAATTCATATTAAAGCATTCCAATACAGGCAGCTATGTACAGATGAAAAATGAAAGATTCTGTCACAATTTATTTTTCTGCTTTGTCTTGAGAGATATTATGTTATTGACAGGGATACAAAGGAGGGAAGGAGGAACATTTTGCTCACTTAGAAAGCCATGGGATAACTTCAGTGCTTAACAGGGTGCATTGCTGTGTGAGATGCTGCTTTAAAAGCTAGATGCCCATACACTAAATCTCTAACATGATTAATTCAGATCACAAATCAGCTGTTCATTTGGATCCACTGAGCCAGCTGTTTCCCAGATATTCAATTCACAGATATTCAGATATTCAAATAATATTCACTCCCTTTCTATTTTGAATATCTCCCCACTACCAATATGATTTAGTGGGACATATGAACTGAAGCTGTCACCCCGAAAATCATTGCAAATTTTTTTTTTTTTTTTTTTTTTTTTTTTAACATGATTTTAGTCCTCACCCCCAGATGTGGTCAACCATAGAGCACAAACAAACATCATTCACTGCTCTGCACAATAACTGCTGGGAACAGCCCCCTCAAGCACAAGGCAACAGTTGTCCTGGCTATGAAAGCAAGAACCCACCGGACAAATAGAATCGCTATTCATGGCAAACAGGCTACCAAATTACTCTTTCAGAAAGCATGTGGTCTTAGAGAGAGAGAGAGAGAGAGAGAGAGAGAGAGAGAGAGAGAGAGAGAGAAGAGGAAGCAAATATATTCTAAAGGTATATTAGACTAAAATCATCTCCTACTCTCAAATTATATATCTATTTAAACTTTGGCAGAGGATTGACAGTTTATACTTATGGTTAGCTCCACTGTTTAGATTTGAGTACTGAAAAATGTTTTCATGAGTTTTGGAATGGAATGGTTAGCTTCACTGTTTAGATTTGAGTACTGAAAAATGTTTTCATGAGTTTTGGAATGGAAGTATCTAAACAAATCTAAATCAGCTGAATATTTCTATAATATTAATGAAGACTTGCTGAAGACTTGTGCAATGCCAAAAAACATACAATAGGAACCAAGTAGCACATACTTCTATGAAAACACATAAAAAAATGAAACATCTATAAATTCACAAAATTGCACAAAGGATCTTATTTTACTCCCACTTGAATGTTAAGACTGCCCTGATTAGCACAGTAAAACATCACTACAGTATGCAAGGATTTGCATTTCATTAACTCTAAGCTGGCTCTAGAGAAGGAGAAAATATAGTTAAGGCCTTTATTTTAAACTTAAAAACCCAGCTGGTCAGCAAATAGTTTTATAATATTTGTGGCTTTTTTTTTTTTTTTTTTCTTAAAGCCTCAATTCTATTTGTCCAAAGACCAGACAAGAGGCTCCACCAATCCTTGAAGAACAAAGCAAGTTTCTAACCATTATAGCTAGATAGAAACATAAATAAATCTGCCCTGAGTAGCTTATACTGAAGATGCACTGAAGAAAGAAAAAACATCAGCCATGGAAGCAAAAGTAGGGACACATAGATAGTAAGCAAGACAATAAAAAAAAATAATAATAATAAAAAAAAAAATCTGTTTGATTTATTGATGGTAAGGCCTTGGATACATTAACAATTTGATTTTTTTGAGACATGAAGCTGTTTATGCTCTACTACCTAACAATTGATACATATCCCAGTCTTGAAAGTCTACAATTAGATCAGAACTGTCCATCTTTCTGGATATGATTTTTTCGGTCTTGATCAATTCTCAGAACTAGATAACTGACAATATACTGTGTTATCTAATGGCTACTTTAATGTTTAAAAGAAAGACTACAAATCATGCAAACAAACTCTTCCATTAAAAATAAAAAAAGAGCAACAAGAGAGCCAAGAGAGCAAGAGTTGGTCACTTTAAAGTATGTACTAGCACAACTGGAAGTTTAAAAATGAAGAGAGGCCTTATTTTTATAACTCCCCCAAGATCTCATAATGAGAAAATATACTTTTTTGGAAGTTACAATTCTAGTGTATGACCAATTACACAAATACTGGCTCCTGTTAATAATCAGCACATAATAAAAATACTCAGGTACTTTCTCATTTAAGCTACAACGGCACTCTATGTTAACTCTGGTTATCAAGGTTTCCAAGAAAACAAAAGCAGCACACTCTTTGAAACACCTTCCATTTTTCACAGCTCTATTATTTTTGTGACATTCTAACAACTTGTATTAGTTTGACCATGTTCTGTAACATGGTAACTCATTTTCACTCTTAACTCAGTTTCACTCTAAACAACACAAGTAAGTATTTCTTTGTATAAAGTCTAACTGTGTCATATGGTTGACTAACCTTACTAAACTATATGAAGGTTTCCAGCTAGCTTGCTTATCCTCTCAGTTAATTTAAGTTTTACATTAAGACTTCAGGAGAGTTTCAAAAATACTCCCTAGATTTAAGTTAAATTGCACATATGCCCATATTTGAAGATGAATACTATCACAAAGCCCGCACAAAAAGTCTCTTTCAGTCCAACAACAGGAGGAGTATTTACAATACTGTCAATCTAGTAAGTTCAAAACTGTAAGTCAAGACAAATCCAGGAGTAAATGAAGTTGTGGATCTTGCTCTGCACTGTAGTTATGTTCTGCCATATGAAGGCACACACCACTTCCCTACTGACATGGTTTACTCAGAGAAAAAAAACCAAATTATTTCTTTATTGTGCTCAGTGTATGTGTGGCTACAAAGCAGTTATTCTTATAAGCGAAATGCTTGTTTCGGAAATGAAAATCACAATCCTGCATGTCAGATCAGCTTCATCTGGTGATATAGTCTGTATTTAAAACAGAAGAACTGTGACTTCTTTAAAGCGTAGTGTTTATTTGGAGCCTACGTTTCCAAGCTTTCCTCTGCAACTACAAATCCTAAACACTTCTCCTTTTTTTGAACATTTATGATTTTTACTAGTTCTATGACTATAAGCTCCAGGACTGAAGAAATATTCTGCATGACTCCGAACGGCAACATTTTGCTCAAGCAGCTAATTGCATGTAAGAATATCAAGTTGCACTTGCATAAGCAGAGGTCAAACTGGGACATGGATAAATTCCCATCTTTTTGCATGTTATTTTGTACAGAGAATTGTGCAGACTTTCCAGGCAGCACCCTGCTATATCCAGATTAGCCATCTCGTGCAGCTGTGAGCCCTGGTTGTCTCAGCAGCCTGTTTCACTGCTTGGTTTCATAACCACAGCAACAAGTCTCTGTGCCAGCCAGTCAGCAGCAGGAGCTTCGCCATGAGCACAGAGCCACATTTCATCTGCTCAATGCACATTTTCAGTCACTTGAAATCTGTCAGTGTCTGAAACCCTTTCCCCATCCTGCCATACCCAGCTAGGAAAATGCTCTTGGGGCCTGTTTGCTCTCCCTTGACTTCTCACCCAAGGGAGGCAGAGTAACTTCTTTTCCCCCGCACAATGATACAAAAATAAACTCCCTACATGTAGACTGCACAAGGAGAGTCCTTTCAAGAGTGTTATTGCACTCCCTGCAATAACATTTCCTGTTATTTTTCATCCTTGAACCTTTAATTTAAGCTGAAACTGAGCCTCAATACTGCAATGGTAAAATGTTAATATGCCATACACCTTCTTTGATTTTGTTTTTCCCGTGGATGCTATAGATGAGTTTCCAGTTTAGTTATCAGAAAACTAATTGGCATGCAATGATTTTTGAAAGAAACCTGTCAATATTTGTAACACTTGAAAGTAAAGGAAGAGAATGGAGAGCTAACAGCTTGGTACTTCTGTAACATACTGACATGCTGTAAATAAAAATTACATACATGACAATACTTCATCTGCCAAAGAATACCCTTCTAAAGCCTAAGCAAAGCTTTTGTGCATCTCTAGACCATCTAGTGAAAACAACTGCCATTATAGTTAGACCACACAGTAATAGATTAGGAGCAGCTGAGAGAATTACTAAAGACTGCCTACATTCCTCTAAATCTACAAAAACTGAAAAATAGTAGTAGACTAAATAGATCAGAACTAGGAATACCTGAAAAAAAGTTAAACTGTTCCCCAACTCATTCAACATAATATAAAAGGATTCAGTCTTAATATACAGTAAGAAAGCAGTTCAGCTGCTATGGATCAGTAGAGTACTATATATAGCAATGATTTCCACACCTGAAGATTTGTCCCAACAAAAACAGCACAGGCCTCTTTTAAAGGTTCAGTCACAAAGTCTATCTAAATTGCAGCAGTCTGACATTTCAACCTAGCACTGCAGATCAGTGTAAACAGAGGCAGAGTATGACATACTGCAACTGTTGGAAAAAATGTAAATCTAAGTAAGATTCAGGAGTGATGCACTTTGTCAGAAGTGGAATTTTTGCATTTTACAAGGCAGATGCACAACTACTCCTTCCCAACACAAAATCTCAACAGAATAGGTTGGATTGGGGTGGTTTCTTTCTGTTGACTAGGCAAACTTTTCACCAATGAGTTAAGCAAATAAGCACACAGGCTTTGTAAAAAATGTAATTGCCTTAGTGTCCACTTTCCTCCCGAGTGCACAACTCTCCCCACATGAGTAGGCCTCAAAGCAAGTTTTCAGAGCAAGGGTAATAGCTGTACTTGGCTACCAAGTTTCCTTTTCTAAAGAGATCAGCCAAACATTATGCTGAGCTATTTATTTACACTATAGGCATGGCATAGGCCACCAACATTTATTCCCACCCGAGTTCCTTTACTCAGCATGGGGCATTTCATACACTCTGCTAGTCTGACATATTCATTGTCAGGTGGATCAGAGTCCATACATGTAGAAGCTCTCACATTTTAACTGATTTTAACACATACAACTTCCTAACCAAGCCAACAACTCATTCACACATATCATTGCATAAGGGAACCTGAAAATAAAAATATATCTTTCATCTTTCTCCTACACTATTATCATCTTATTTTGTCCTATGCAATATTTAAGGCCGCCACAAAATCCTTTCTAAAGGGTGTTTTTAATGTTAAAATTTTCCACAGTCTTACAGGGAGATTACACACATTCATGGAAGATTACGAAATCACATGTATATCAGAAATCACATCTGGTTTCTGCTCTCACTGGGAGAGTGTCAGGGCAAGCATACAACCTCTTTCCCCTTGTTCTTCCTCTCCCCTAACATCTATTTATGGCACTTTTAGACACAGGATGCCGGGCCTCAAAGACACAATAAAGATGTTTTTATGTATAGGCGTAAACAGTTGACCCAGTCACCACAAGACAGAAAACACTCAAAAAGGAAAAATAAAACAGGACACAATTCACCTTACCCCCACTCTACAGCAACAAGAATTGTGCCTGTTTGTCTCTGCAGACTACAAAGAGAGCTCATGTGACTGGCTCTGATACTGATCTCTACATATATTCAAAGAAAGCCCATTCTGACAGCATTCTTTACAGAGAACATTCTGCAAGAGTTTAAAACAGATTTCAGAGGCTGCCTTCACTTTCCCCATTTTCTTACCAAATTAAAAAGACAACTGTCTTCTGCAGGACTAGAGCACAGCAATGCCTGGATACATCTCACCCAAATAGCTTTGGCAATACAGGTAAAATTGCTGAACATCCTTCCTGGCAGCAGCTCCAGGTGAAATGGGAGCCCTGGCTACCTTCCTACCTCATGATGCTTTACCCTAATCCTCCCTATGCCTCCTCTTGGTTGTGCTGCTACAACTGCAGCAGCAAGACTGCAGGGTAAATCAGATCAGTCATCTGATCTGTGTTAAAAAGACTGTTTGTTTTGGAGCTCTTTTTCAACATGAAAGAGATCCTCAGTCCCATTTACCAGGAAGTTGGTACCCAGTTGTACCAGAGTTATTAAGAGACGGCTGGAGAAGCAGAAAACAGAGGCAGAAAGGTGAGCCTGCTGAAGCCAATATGGTCTCCAAAAGAAAGACGTGCCCGAAAATGGCCTCTGAGATGTCTACAGCTACATGAGATTAATTCAGTCTTACACTGCTTACATACATAAGTAGCACTGAGCAAAACTGCACTATTGGCAATTTAATCATATTTTAACCTTAACAACAGCTAGCAACAAATAACTGGAACAAAGCAATGACTGCGCCTCATGGGACAAAGAAAAACATATGACCATTTTACACAGACAAGGTACATTTGTACCCAGAAACTCCTTCTTCCAGTTCTTACTGTGCTGGCTGGACTGATTCCTGCCTCAGCCTCTTCTGGCTATGAATTACCAGACTGTGATTAAGCACATCCTCAGCACATCCTAACTGAAGCTGGCAAGCAAGTCATAATGTTTATCATCTCAGGGAGGCAATCTGAACATGCAGCAACTCCTGTAAGTGACGATGAAGCTAGAATACGATAAATATTTTTTGCCAAAGCAGACCGCATTTCTATACAGAGAAATTAGAGGAAGACTCAGCGATGGCCAGCTAAAACCATCTGATTACAACATTAGTGGGTCCAGAGAGACTTGCAGATGCATCTATACAATGACAGAACAGAGTATCCAGCAGTCCAAACAAGCTCTTGTGAAGTTGGTGCCTTTACCTAGAGGACCAGGTACTGCGACAAGAAACTAACATTGGTAGCAAAATCAATATAGCTTCACTATCAGATAACTGCACTCAAGCTTACATGGCTATAATGTATCTGTAATCAATTCTGCCTCAACTAGTTCAAATAAACTTGTATGGCATGGACCTTTCTGCAAGGTTAAGTGGTACCTTCACTCTTTTAATAGTAAACAGATGTTCTCATATAGACAGAATCTGTGATGCACATACCTTTTTAACATAATGATCAGGACAAATCACACAATCTGCTTAACTAATCTAAAGACAAAGCATTTTGTTTGACACAACTCTTGCAATGGTTTATGTTTTCCTTTATAAAACACAGGTGCTTATTGACGACATGCCCTTTAACATCACCATTATAAAAGAGCCACTCATATTAGGTAACAGCAACACAAGTAATATGAGAAATCTCACATTCATTCACGTTCATTGCATAACTATTGCAAAAACATTTTTTATGGATTCATTTGATAATTGTTTTATAACTACCAACAGGACAAGAGGAAATGGCCTCAAGTTGCACCAGGGGAAGTTCAGGTTAGTATTAGGAAGAATTTCTACACAGAAGGAATGGAGAACCATTGAAACAGGCTGCCCAGGGAAGTGGTGGAAATCCTGTCCCTGGCTGTGTTAAAGAAACGCGCAGATGAGGCACTCCCATATAATCTGTACAGCTCCAATCCAGTGGGCACGAGCTCTGCAAAAGAGTACTGCAAAGGATCAGAAGTAGTCAGAGGAATCTGGACTTAGGCAGCTCAGGAGTCATCTCCACAGTCTCCACTACCCAGCATCTCGGTCAGAAACAGCCAGACAAGATGCAGCTCCCACACACTGAAGGGCTGATGACCAACAGTTTGACAATTATCATGATAGGTTAATAACAGAGAATAGTATGAACAAAAATAGAAAAATGACCTAAATCTGTTCTGTCTGATTCCGAACTGTGATTGTCTCTGGAAGAGATGCTTTTAACTATAACGGGATCAGTGACGTGTGTTTATGGAGGGGGAAAGAGATCCAGTCTTGGCAATCTCACCCGAAATCAGACTGATTGTAGGATGTATACTGTACACGTCGACCCTATGCTAAGTTTCTAGTAAGTAAAGTTATTGGCCAAAATATATACAATTAATATTGTCCATTTCCATATAAAATATATCGAATCATGCCATTGAGTTTCACATATACTTTGAAGAAGAAGCAAAGTCTTTTTTTTTTTTTAAACCCAC
>VZSV01000040.1:63147-112002 GCA_013398735.1 Nothocercus julius
CTGTGATGTCTCACACTGCAGCTGAACAGGCAGAAAAATAACCACTCCCTCTGTTTTCCTCCTCCTGTTTTCCGCAAATATCATGCATGTCAAAAGTGGTATGCTTGCCCTGGTGGTAAATTTTGTCTTGAAGGAACTAATATTTTCTTAGGAAAAAAAAAAACATTTCCTGGTAAGCTGATAAAAGCATTGTTTAAATGCAATACTCATGGCATAATTTTGTGGATTTCCCAAATTTTAAGTTATAAAATATGTGAGGATTCTTTGAGATTATTATGCTACAAGTAGGTTAGCTGGTTGCCCTTTCTTCATTCCAAACTTTGAACTACACACAGGGAAAACACAACTAAGCTCAAGAGATAGAAGCTCCCTAGAGGAATCAGAAGATAAAGAGGATAAAACAAAGTTAACAAGAGTATTCCTCTTGCAGTCAAATTTTATTGATTTTAGTCGCAATGTGTTTATGGCAACACTACAGTACTACTGCTTTTTAAACTGGTATCCCCAGTTTTACATGTCCTTAATTGGTTTCTTTGTACAACACGCTAATCTTTCTCTTAATCTTTTCTCCTTTTCCTGCTGCTTTTGGATATTTTGATATGTGAACCCTCATCCTGGATTCTTTTGTTTCCCACTAGGAACTATACTGGTTGAATGCCAGATTTGTTTTTTTTTTTTCCTTCAGAAACAACTCTTTGTTTCCTTTTCTCTTCGGAGGAGGTGGTTTGCAAATGCTGGCTGCCCATTGTTTGGACCACACTAGCTGTCTGAGCTCCCAAAACAGATGTCTAATGACTGCACAGCAATGCCAAGACACAGACAAGGGCTTTTGGCAAAATTGCACTCAGATACTGACTCTGGCAGGAAAAAAAACAACCACTTTGAAGTCTTGGCACAGGCTATGAGGGTGTGATTGTCAATTTGTAATTGACACATTTATCAAAACTCTGTGAAAATAACATAAATTTGCAAGCAGCTTCTTTGGAAACGGAGGTAACTGAGTTTTTTCCTGTGCCACAAACATAGGTGCAGCAGTACCACCCAGAGGCCACTGCTGTTCTGGGCACTGCACAAACACAGGCTCAGTCCCTGTCCAAGAGCTCACAGGTTAGGAAGGCAAATAAGATGCTAAGGCTTGAAAGACATTAGGATATTCCGTTCAAGGGTGAATAAAGACATTTCAAGGTCGTTCAGATGTAACCTCAAATTTCCATTTTCAATGAGTTCCCTCACAGTCCTGCTCCAGCCAAACCTGAGTGCAGGCAACACCTCTAATGTGCTTAGAAAGACCACATAGAAGAGACACATAGAGAATCATTAATATTGCTTTAGTTATGAATTGGACCTCCCTAATGAGATGGAGGAATTCCAAGATCTAGTCTTTGTTTCTGGGGCCGTTCCTGTATTTTCAGTTACACCACCTTTCCTGAGAGGTAGATCTGGCCACATAGCTGGCAGCTGCACAGGCCGTACAGCTGTTTTGTCATTCACAGACCATAAGGAATCAGGATCTACAGACCAGGGGACATGGCAAAAACACTAATGGGAGCATCTATTTCATTCCACACATCAGTGTCTGCACTGTTGTGTTGCACCACTTTATTGAGACAAATGTTTTGAGAGGGGAGAGTGAACTTGTCCGTCCCAGTTTCTGAGTCAATGATCTATTCAAAGAGAGGAGCACCACCATCTCAATGACTTGACATAACAGCTGTATTTTTCATCACTGTATTTTTGTGGGGGTCTGATCTTAGCAGTCAGTACCATGTACGCTTTGAGAATACCTACAGATTCTTGTCCCTAAAGCATAGGGAATGTTTCTAACACCCAGTTTTACTTATGCAGGAGATAGATAGATAAGAACTGAGTCATTCATACCAGGCCAACAGCAAAATAGGACAGCAGGTTTCTAGAACCTTTGAAGTCAAAGAAGGAAATAACTCATGAGGTTAGGACCTCAAGGATTGTACAGTGGAATAATGGAATAAAGCATGTCTCTGTTATGCTGTTGTGGAGAAAAATTAGGTGTTTTGATGTAGCAGAAGGGAGAAAGGAAGGCTACACCTCTTCCTTTTAGTCTGATGCTGACCTGACTGGAAGTTAAACCACCTCCTGGTTTAACAACACAGTGGTAGTAAGCAAGCAAGCATGGCTGGAAATCAAAAACAAAGTGAACGTTTTTCCCCCTAAGTAATGATGTTAATAATATCAAGGAGAACAACATGGGGAGCAGAGATCTGGCCTATATGCATCCTGAGTGAATAAAGTGAACGCTCAAAAGTATCCAACACAATGCATATCTTCATACCAAGAAGCAGAGCTGACCTATTCATTAAAAGCTAGGGCCCTTTGATGTTGATCGGGTTTTTATAATCCCAGGTAATGAGGTTCCAGAAAGTGAGACAGAGTCTGTCTTGTCAACCTCAAGGGACATTTGCTGCAAGAAGGAAAGGATGAGAGAGCAAAGTGTTGCAGGCATTCATCATCCTACTCCAAGTGCTGCTGAGGGGTGCTCAGACTGAGCCTGCATAGGATACAACTGAATATATATATTCAGCAAAAAAGTTCTTGTGAGCTTCTTGCTGCAAATATCAGTAGTTTTGAAGCCATCTACATCTTTTAAATGTGCCAATATGCATTGCACATGCATTATTTCTCCTCTTTCCTCCAATTGCTTGATTCTCCTCCATTTCTAGCTATGTCCCATCACACTGGGAAAATGGATCTGATGAATCACAAAACCCACATAATTTACTGCATCCTCTCTCAATACAGCTTTTCAGTCTAATTTAATGTATTATTGAGAATATCACATTCATTAAAACAGCTGCCAGCAAACTGTTCCTTTGGATTGTTTCAACGAAGCACTAATCAAATAGAAATAAAACACCGCATACTAATGATATGCAAAAAGGACAAAAACAATTGAGTTTTGATACATTGGCATTGAGATGTTAATATGTTTTTTTTTTTTTTTTATAAGTAATACCATCCAGACTTTTATATGGTAAATATCAAGCATCTCAAAACCGGTGGTTCTTTTCAGCAAAATTACAAGATATAATAAAAATAAAAAAAAAAAAAAAAAAAAAAAGGTAAAATTATCAAGACCGCTCAACAAGGATGAATTAATGAGCACGGAATTACTGTTTATTGTTTCTGTATTGCTGCTTCTGTGTCAGTGAGCGTTTAAGTAGGAGATATTTGGATCCATAGTTTCCTTGTTTCTAGTGGAAAATCCTGGATTCTAGTGGTGACTCAAATGAACATCTAATCTTCTATTGTAGCCAAGCACAAGCAAACACTGTTGGTCTCTGAATGGGACCAAATTTGTAACCCACCATTAAAACTTCACCACTAATTCTCTCCAAATCTGGTTTCATTATTGACTAGTGAAATGCAGCTTAACATCCAGCACAGTTTAAATAAACTACATCATCAGCAATAGACATACACACAAGGAAAATTATTGATAATGTTTGTAATAACATGTTTTATTAAAGCTACTGCCTTAATTTTTTTTTTTCCCATAAAAAATAACAAACTAAATTATCTGCTCTTTCATGACTAGTTTGCTTGTACCAGTCTGAACATAACTGAAGATGGGCAACCCAAGTTACATCTTGACTCAGCTGAGATTCCCAAGGTTTAAATTCTGCACTGCTGCAGGTGTAGAAGAAGGGAGAAAGTTTGTCTGGGACAGCCCATCAGCAGTCGAACATTAATCTGTGGATTTGCTGCTTTTCAACTTCTTAAACTCTGCTCAGATTCTAGCAGTTTGGGAGCATTTGGCTTTTTTTCTTCATTATTCCTTTTATTTTTTTTTTGTTTGTTATAGATAATTAATTGAACTGTTTCCTTAGTAACAAGAAAGAAATAGATCTATTTACATGCCTGTTTTCCTTTTGAATTGAATCAGCATTACTCTAGGGTTATTTTTGGGGGGAGGGATAATCATTTGACTAATGTGTGCATAACTTTTTTTCAGTCTTTGGGAAAAAAAAAAAACAGATTATGTCAAAAACAGGTATCTAAGAAGTTCTTCTCAGCTTAGTTAAAAAAAAAAAAAGCATGTAAAATCAATTCCGAATATCATTCTCTAAAACATCTCAAGACAGAGGGTAGCACTTAACACCTAGGTAAATAAGACACCCAGCTACTGACTGTAGTGGAAACTTGTATTCCGTATTTTAACACATATACAAAAATGCTTGCATTGTAGTCTCCAAAGAAGGAGTTAATTTGGCCTAACACAGATATCTAGAAATCAGTTATTTCACTCCAAGTTCATTGGCAGGCAATGGAAAGGAAGACAGACTTTTACAGCATGGTTTATCACATGGTGAAATAGATGTTTGCGATTTGATCAGATGAATCACTTTCTAAAAGCATTTGTAATGTCTATAAAGGCAACATAGGATAAGTAACTTAAATGTAGATGTCTACACTGTAGGTGTTTAAATTTAGCTGACATTAATCCATCCAAAGTGTTTCTTGATTCAACTTAATAAAGAAGATTAATACATGATGTCATGCAAAGTATATTTTTCATGACTTCATGGCAGATATTACGTGCTCATTTTTGTTAAAAAATTGGTACTACCATAATTGAGGATTAAAAACATGGAGTGAGATACTAATAACTTAAAATTTCCTTTTTTTTTTTTTTTCTAGAAACCCTTTATAGTCAATAGAGATAGGCATTTTCCCAAGATGACTGGTTTTGCCTTAAAATTATCACTGAAGTTACTTGGAAAC
This sequence comes from Nothocercus julius, assembly GCA_013398735.1. Lineage (NCBI taxonomy): Eukaryota > Metazoa > Chordata > Aves > Tinamiformes > Tinamidae > Nothocercus > Nothocercus julius. The sequence continues at coordinate 67,906 of VZSV01000040.1, forward strand.
AATCTCCCATTGAATACTGATATCTCTTCTCTACGGTACAGAGGGAATCCACTTTAATCTATATGAAAGCAGTAGTTTACACTGAATAGTTCACTTCTAGATAACTAATCTTAGAGGAGATTAATCGATGAGGAGATTAAATAATCGATGTTATTTAAAGATAACAGTTCTTTATATCTGAGGAAACATGGCTCCAGTAAAGAGGATACAGCCACTGCAAAAGTTTTGCTAGGTATTTGTATAGGTATTTCCTGCCGTTCAAAACTTTTCTATAAATTATTATTACTTTTACATACAGTTTACATAGCAGTTTCACACATCTGGTGAATGTACTGAACAATATGTTTTTTTGCTTTCAGGCATATGTATGTAAAAGCCCATTTAAATTCTATTGGAATTCATTCCTTTGGGAAGCATTCAGTAGGATTCACATTTATAGTATTTTAATTCTAGTAATAATAACATTTCCTATAGCAGTTTGAGTTAATCTATATGCTTAACTAAACACCGGTGGAGCTTATTTATCTTGCTTTGTGTTGGTCCAAGTTAGTAGATCCATTTTTCTGCAAGAGAAAAAAGATTGGTTAGAAATGCCAAGCAAATCAGTATTCTCTAAATTTTGCATAAGGAAACTTTAGGGCAATTTAATTGTTCAGATTGTTTTTTTTTTTTTCTTCTTTTAAATATTTATAATTGTCACAATGCTTCATGAAATTTTTAACCCAGTTAACTGGATAATTCACTCTTCCCATCATATGTTGCAATTGCTTAATAGCATTATATATTCTAACAAAAAAAATTGACTATTATAATGTCATTTAACATAGTGCTATCTCAAAAAGAGTACATCATTGAACACTAACTTATCAGAACATTTCATCTAGGGTTCTATTTGTCTCTGTTCAATACAGAGGTCCTAATTTATAGAATTAATAATGAATTAATAATTGCCACAAACAGGGAAGACATAAAATCCTGCAACTCCTAGAAAAGTTAACAAAAAATGCTCCATTCTTTGCTGCCTCTTTTGTTTACTCACTGTGCTCCGCACAAGGCTAAGAATGATACTTGCTATAAAACGTTTTCGTTATGATTTAATAGACATAATATATACTTTTCATTGGTCAGAATAACTACATTAGGTGAAAAGGCTTCAGCAGCCTGGCTTGATCTTTTGAACACAGCACCTTGATAGTCAAATGGCCTCGACCTTGATATTCCAGTGACTTTCAGGGCAAGAATCAGTGGAATCTTTACGTACAGTGACTGCAGAAGTAGGTATAGTTGGGTATCATCCTAAGCAACTCAGTCTTTAGTGTAATGTTTTAGAAAGTTTTAGAGTACACATACAAAAGCAAAAGCAATAGCTGTGTTGCAGTATATTCAAGTTATTGGAATGAAGTTCTACAGTTGCTTTTTTTTTTTTTTTTTTTCTTGTTTTGTTCAATATAACACATCCTTATCTTACCTCTTACTTTGGAGTAGCAAGGCTCACAGTGCACAGTTTTTCTGTAAATCCAAATGCTGTCTCCTGCTCTCAGATCTTCCAGTGGTCTTTTGCATACTTCACACTTCAACACAAGTAAAAGTAACAACACAAAAATGAAACTCATCTCTAATATTCATTCCCGGCTTACTGTCTTCTAGGACGCTGACATTCCCAGATGATACAGCAGTACTCATAACCCCTATTCTCATCAACTCTAATGAAAGAATGGCTTTCATCTACACTTAAAAACCTTATCTTTAGACTCCTGGTAATAAGATATCTAAGTTGGAACTTGCTCCCTGGGTTCTCTTTATAGCCATCAACCCCTCCTGGCCTCATGCCTCTGACGGGTAGTTTCTCCATCTTAGTTCAGAAATGTATTCTAAGAGGAACCACCCTTTGAAGATCATCTTTTGTTTTCATTAAAACAATCAGTAAAGGAAGCACAATCAGACTTAAACACCCAGCAGTAGTAAATGTTTTCATCTCAAGGAATCTAAACCTGCTTATTTCAAAATGCTTTATGATACTTCATCTTATCCACTAAATATGTCCCCATCAATGCTGAACCTGGGTACTGCTTTAAAAAAATTGTGAAAAAGCAAATTTTTGCAATAAAAGAGTATCTTCCATTTTTCAGACACAAAGATATACAGAGATCACAAGGAAACTCTACAGTGGATCAAGTTGCAAGCTTAAGTCATTCAATCTTTAGGCCAGAATCTTGACCTCCAGATCATCCTTTTTTTTTTTTTTCAGTCAGTAAGACAATGAGAAATTCTGGTGTCTTGGGGTATTTTATCCATTGATATGTGAAAATTAATTTCGGTTTTACAGTGACATTCAATAATCAAATTGTCTGCTAGCCCGGAAAGGCCTCATATTACACATACTCCCTGGGGCTAGCATGACATTGAAACTGAGCACTCAATGTTTATAAGTGTAGCAGAGAGACTAGAGAATATTTTTTTTTAATTTTTTTTTTCCAGTTTTACAGAACTATTTTTTTTTTCCTGTATCTTTTCTAAGTAAGCTGTTAGTATTAAGGTACCTAAACTTTTCAAGCGAGTCTGTTCTTTCTTTTCTGTCACTTCATGTTTTCTTGTATAAACCACCAAAACGATGGAAATGTTTTCAAAGCTTTAATCACTGGGTTTAACTAGTATTTTTATGTAGAGGACACACTCTACAATGCAGATGATTCACTCACTGAGCTTTTGGTATAGAGCTTTCAAGGGGAACAAAGACCTTATACTCCTGTCAAACTATGCACACTCTCTAAGGATCTGTAAGGAGCTAAATGAATATTAATGATGAGCTATTGCAGTACTTGGCTAAGTACATAACTGCAAGCATGAACCACAGAGCCATACTAGCTGTTTAATTTACTGTAAATGCTTCCATAAATAGATAGTTACACAAAACTTAAGCTGAGTTTTTCTGGCTAGACAAGTTGCCATTTTGGTAAAAGTAACAAAAAGAATACCATTTAGAAAAGTAAACTTCAATATTTAAAAAATAAAAAAATAAAAAAATAAAAAGAGTAAGTTAATGCTCCTGTGTTAACCCATTCTTTTTTATGTGGGCTGATACATTTAAAAAGAAAGTAATCAGAGCAGAGTTTGTTTCTACTTGTAGCAATGCATTTGAGGAAATATTACATAGTGATTGTCTCAGAAGAAAATTACGCGTCCAGTGTTCACAGGACCCAGAAAACCCATATGATACAAAAAGCATACACCGGTTTGCAGGTGTAAAGCACAACCGTAGAGCTATGTTCAGGTTTGGATTACTTTTCCTGCAGTAATTAGGTAAAGGAACTGCTGTCAGAAACACAAATATAAGCCATGCAAGACTAGGCTGAAAATGAGCCATGTAAAGGAGGCAGTTTTGCTTAGTGCTCTTTGCCAGAACAGTGAACTTGGAGCATGTGGATACAAGGAGAATGGAGACAAGAGGCATCCAAGAAAACACAGACTGTAGAGCAGATCTCTGGTAGGCGAGCCCTGAGAAAAGGTTGAAATAGGGCTTTGGACTGAGTGCAACTTAGGCTTTGGAGCTAAAAGCAAGAATTTGTCTCCTATTTTTTCTTTCTTACTGGAAATAGTAAACAAGATTTTCTACATATTTTTTAATAAATAGGACTTAAATAAAGACTTATCCAACTTCAACATCATCTTAGCAATACAACAGAAACAAATCATAGGACCAAAATTTTAACCAATTTTAACCAGTTCTTTGACTCTGAGGGACAATAATGATTTAATCTCTGAATGAATATAGCTCATTCATAAGCCATGATTTTAGGTGTCACTTAATACAGAACAAAACACTTTATATAAATAAACAGAACAAATTTTTAAAATATAAAAAAGTGCAAGTAATATATACCAGATATATCAGACTGGAAGTGAATGTAACTGAAGGCTTATAAATGTGTAGGAGAATCAGGATAAACGTCACCATGTCCTTTATCCTTCTTGTGGTTGCAAGAGGGGAGAGGGGGAGAACGAGACAGAGAAAGAAAAGGAGAGGGAGGCAGAGGAGGAGGGAGAGACAGAGAGAGCCAGGGATGGTATTACCTAGATTAATCTTCCCTGCCAGTGTACAAGCTTTCCTCTTCTGTGTGCAGAAGGCTTAATTCTCTTATTATATGTGTAATATAACTTAGGTATTACATTTAAATTATTTTTACTAGTAGCAGGTTTAATCTTCTTACCTTGAAGCAAGTTGAATGACAGCAAATTTGCAAGGCATCTAAGATCATTTTGGCATCTATGCCCAAGGGCTTCCTGCAGTATGTACATATATCTTTTCCAATTATACTCCTGTGTATATAATATAACATCAGCTGTCAGAAAAAAAAGAGCTACCACTGAAATCTCAAGGAGAAAATTGGTTACCTTAGTGTATTACATGGGAAAGACATTAGTGCACAGTACAATGATCCTAAATGGAAACACATCACATGTATATTCCCTCCACTCTAGTTGACAGGCATAATAAAGATGCTCCTGTGATGGGCAAAATGATGAATAAAATTGTCAAGTAGCAGAAACACCTTGATAAAAAGAATGGTGGTCTTTGATGAACTGAATGATTTCAAACAGTAATGAGACCGTATTAAATCGCTGAATGCATGGGAGCATGTACACAAAATGGGGGTGAAGTGGAAGGTATGATTAGAACATTTTAATCACAAAAGCAAATTGGTGGTTGAATTTAAAGTGGCATCATGTGATCAGTCTGGTACAGAATTCTCTGTGGCAGAGGTGGCTGCAAGCATTTTCTGTACTGCAGACACAAATCCTACTGTCGGGGCAATTATAATGAACATATGAAATGTATAAAACTGTCCACCTGCTATTCATAACAATAATAATCTGTCGACCTTTTTATCTTCCTAGTTCTTTTTGCACCCTCATATGATATTGACCTATACTTTCTCTAGACACCACTGCTGGTTTTGGTTTTGTCCTGTAAAATTAACTGACCTTCCTTCTTTTCGCACATTGATAAACCATGGTATTCATATTTTAATCATTTCCAGATTTCCTTTTACACACTTCAGAAGAGATAGAAGTTTTTTATGATTCCATATATTTCCAAATAATGAGAATATTCATGTTATCTAAATTGAAATTGAAAATTTTCCTTTGTCCAAGAAGTAAGGTATTACCAGTTTGAGCAAATATCCTTCTTATATTTCAGAATATCTTAACTTGTGTGAAAAAAAAAATAAAGGTTTTAGCAGCATTATCATGCCAACTTATTCATCCATATCTGTCTTAAACTTTATCATCACAGACACTATTTTCACTCAGGAAGGAAATTTTAGAGTAAGCAGCTACTAAAGACAGAAAGCTGCAGAATCACACTGCCAACTTTCACTTAAGGGATTTGCCTTTGTTTCTACAGATATTTTAAATGTCAGGCAAATGTAAGATTAGTCTGCACAATTATGGTAATGGATGTTCTGACAGCAAGAACCCACTGAAAGGGAGCTCTTTATGAAAAGCTCTCACTAGCCTGATGGCGACTTCCACCTCTCTCTTTGTCTAAACACTAAAAGTTTTGTCTAAAAATGCAGAAGCAAAATGTCTATGCCCTTTAAAACTGCACAGCATTATTAACTTGCACTTACCTATCAGAAGTAGAGTAAACAGTTTTGATAGTATTTCCAGTTACATTTTCTTTGTAGGCACCATATGATGATTTGCTGTGAGGCAGAGTATAACAATTGTTAAACAGTATCCTTTATTTTTAAAGATTTCACTACCCTAATGATAATATACAAGTTAAACAAATACACCACAATACGCTAAGCAATAAGTTATTTTGTCTATTATTTTCATGACAACCAAGCAAAATATATCAAATGAAAATATATAAAGTGTAATGTGCCTTGTCTTAAAGTGTTGCTGTATGATTCTGCTGCTGAATGGTTCTTCTGCATTTTGAAATGAAATCTATACACCTACACCCACTGGAGAAAGTATACAAATAAGGTTGTGGGTTTGCCTGTGCTTATATCTTAATTTAAATAATACATGCCAGAAGATGGTGACAGGCTTTGTTTTTTGCCTTCTGTTATTCTTCTTTCACGACTCCACAAATAGCTGTCAAACAGCCACACAAAATTACAGTGTACCCCTAGAACTAGAGTAAGGGTCTTTAGAGCACAGGCTCTTTAGAGCACAGCGTGTGATCTGTGTTTCCTGCAGTAACTGTGTTGTTCCCTGTATGCAAAGCAGGAAGGAATATGCTGAATTTAATTACCAGGAAGGTTAAATCCTCTTTTTTTTTTTTTTTTTTTTTCTCTTTTTTTCTTTTTTTTTTTTTTCTTTTTTAAACAGTCCTTGTTCTGGTTGCTTAACTGTCAGTTTTGTTTTGCACTGAAAGGATGAGCAAGTGTGTGACAGCCGTGGAAGCCATCTTGCCATGTTTTGAACAATTCTGAGCCCATTTAGTTATACTATTTCTCCAGAAATGCATAAGGTATATGGTAACCATTACACATTTCGTGTGTATATATCATTTATATATATATATCATTTGAGTGATATTTAGCAATGCTATAAATAGTTTTATATATATAATATATATAAAATCATGGTTATTTGCAGAAGATGCCCTTTTCTCAGGGAATATGTAATGGAGTCCCCTACAATTGATAACATGTATGGCAACGTGTGAAGTGGCCCAGTTACGCTATTCCATATATCTGTCTTTGGTAATAGATACATCTTATTTTATTTCTATGCAACACCAGAAATGCATTAAAACTGCACAGTTAGTGAGAAGTTTAAATGATAAATTCTTATATATGATTAAAAATACATAGCAGTATGTCTGCTATTTAATAATAATGTAACAAGGCTGGATTTGCTTATCACACAAGTAGCTCCTCTCAGCTGAACACCTAGTGCTTCATTTACATTGCAGACTATATCAAAGTAAGCTCCTTAAGTAGGAAAGCAAATTGAAGTTTACTGATTTCCTTAGTTTAACAAAACACGTGTCACTGTACGTAGTGGCAGATGCAACTGAAGTGCCTAAAGTTTCTGGCATCTCTGACCTTCTTTCTGTCATTAGGCTCATTTCTCTCAAATCTTCTCCTTAACTCACTGTATTTGGCTGCAGAATCTGATCCTAGAACATGCTGACGTTGCAAATAATTTAGTTTAATCAAAACTGAGATTGTGTGTGGTGTATTCAGGGATGTCTAGTGCAGCATGCCTGAAAATAACACTGTACATTTCAAGTATGTATTTTTGGAATCACTGTATAAAAAGTTGCATAGAGAAAAATACTTGAGGTATGTCTCCAGTACCTATTTTCCTCAAATGTCCTTGTGTACACATCAGTGCCCCTGGGATTTGAGTAACTTGCTGAAGTATTACAGCTGAAAAACACATAAACACGAATAACTGCATTTTTTAAAAAAGAAAATAATTGTACTATAGAAAAAAGAAAAAGCTACAAACTACAGCAAAAATATTTTCTGACTATGAGTCAGTAGTCTTGCGCACCCAAAGGAAGCTCAGAACCACAACAAATAATGGCACAGCGTGACACCTTGAGAATAAGTTAAAACTGAGCAACAACACAGCCTGAAATCTCTCTACCTGACCAGGTTCATTCTCTCGGTCCCTATCACCCTCTCCTTTACTATAGCGCTACTTGTTTCTACAGCAAAATACTGTGCAGAACATAGTGCATAAAAAAAAATGAAAGAATAAACTGCAAATACACTTCATTTTATAAGCTTTCATGGATTTCTATTGTAGCTCCTGGTAGGGGATATATATTTTGTCAAGTTAAAGATACCTCAACACACGGAAGCACACTCTTTCCCTTGCCTTTCTTGTGTTACCGTCCTCTTTCAATTTTAAGAGGTAATCAGAACACCTGAGAAGCTGTGTGTCTGCAAAATGCTGCAAAGTGTTAATTAATGAGTATTCCTGTGCTGAATACTCATAATGAGTCTTAAAAATATATGCTGTTCATTTTTTCTCATTCTCAGACAATTTAGGGGTTTGGCCTTTATGGCCAAGCAGGTATTTCAGAATATGGGAATCCCAGCCATGCTTTCTCACCCCAACTTCCTGCAGCAAATATAAGCAAACAAAAAAGTAAAGACTTTGTGCTTAGTCACACCCCACCCATGCCGAGAGTAAAGGCAGGGAACTGAACTTTCTTGCCTAAAGATGGTTTCTCTCATTCTTTTTTGCAAGAAATGGCATTATGGTTCAATTCATTGTGAACAGTACCTGGATTTTCTTTCATTGTTGATAGAATAACTCGTAGGGAGATTATTTGGAGCCCTTGGAGCACTTGGAGCATTTTCATACACTTTCCCAGTTACCCTAAGAAAGCAACAAGAAAACAAACACTTTTAAAAATTGCTTTCAGCTATGCAGCTTTTGGTTATACCTTTAGTCATAAATGTAGAAACTTAGGTAAGTAGCAGTGGGTAGTAGACTTTTTTTTTTTTTTTTCCTAGTAGTGTTAAAGTAGTGCTAAATTAGCTTGTATCTGAAAGTTCAATTAACTTTAATAAACCCCCAGTTTCCTCAACGTGTCCGCTGAGGCTTTCATCTGTACACTAATGCCCTGGTGATGGAAAGCATTCTGCACTTTCTTGGTAGTATCCTGTACTGTTAGAGTCATACACTATTGCAAAAGAGAATTTAAAATGACAAGATAGGACAGAGCGTATCCAAAGATCTCAAGAAATGTAACATGGTTCATAACGTTGTATTCTTGGTTTTAGTACATTTTAGTTTCAAATGAGAAATAAAATGAGTTTGTTTCTTGCTCTGGCATACTACAGTGAGGGTTTCATTAGAAATGACCAGCTGAACAGATACACAGGCTTTTATTTCAAAGAACAGGATTATGATTCAGGCAGAAGAAATCCTGTCTCCTGCAGTTTCCTCTGCCATAAACATGGCATGCTACCAAACATAAAAATAAATCTTGTCAGACAAATTATAGGATTTAAGTAATAAGTGCTAATAATTTTCCTGATGATATTACAAAGCCGCTCAAACAAAGGCTGCTCTTCTTTGGTTCTGCCAAAAACTATATTCCAAAACAGTTCAATGATTATAAGCCTTAAAGCTGGATGTTTGGCCTGCAGTTGGATTTATTTCAGTGGGCTTGCCAAGGTCTGAAGCTTCGCTAAATGAACCTTGCTCTGTGCCCGTGCCTGCTTTATATGCACGGCGAGTTGCATGAAGCAGCACCCACTATTGTGCTGGAGTCGCAATCTGGCAGACCTCCTTTCAGGACCAAGACAAACTCATGCACTGAACATGTGCAGTATTTGCCTCTCTCGTGAGATTGTCGAGTAGGATTGCTAGCCTTAAAATTCTTTATATTAAAAATAGGAGAGGCATTTACGTAATTAAAAAGCTAAGTTCTTCCTCAGCATTTAAATATACAACTAAATGAAAGACTCCAAAAATACCATGTGAATTCTGCCTGAAAACATAACACTAGCTTTGCTTTAATTAACCAGTTGGGTCCTAGTGTCTCCAAATACTATAAATCCTAGTAGCAGTGACTCTTATTTCTTTGAGATACTAAGGGCTAGGTTCACAAAATACCTGGATAAGCAAAAAGATACTTGTATGGATCTTGTCACCAGGCATTTTCATTCATTAAAATATCACAGATTTCAACTATTACTCATCATTATCAAAATATATGCATCTATATTGTACATTTTATAGATAATTCAGAATTCTTACTCAAGCTGTAGACATTATGTTTGTTTGTATGAGGAATAATCAGTGCCAGGTACTACGCTAAACTACTATGACTCTTATATATGTGATAAACCTTAGAAAGAACTATGAATTAAGTCTCACCCCTTTTTACTTTGGGTACCAGCAGGCTTTATTTCAGTGTGATGTCCAGGGTCCTGATCTCTGTGAAAGTGAGAAATACCTCAAATTAATCAAATGATGTAACTGAATTTAAGCATTTCTAACAGGTTAAATTACTTATGTTAAAGAAGAAAAAATTATATGCATTTCACAAGGAAGATTCCTGACACACTGAACATGTATCACAATTGTTTCATGTAAGTTTTTAGTTATTTATGAAGATACTTATCAATTCAAACCTCAATGTTTTTCAGTTGGTCTCCATTAAATATGCACCATTACAAAGGAACAGCAAGATACTCTAAAATGTTCGTGAGGTTGTAGGATAATTCAAGCCGGAAGAGATGTCCGGAGTTCTCTAGACTGGCCTCCTGCTCAAAGAAGCTGCAGCCCCGAGGTCTAACTAGGTTGTTCAGGGCTTTGTCCAGGAGAGTCTTGAAGACTTCTAAGGACACAGACTGCACAAAGTCTCTGGGCAACCTGCCCCCCTGCCTGGCTGCCCTCATGGGGAGGGTTTTCTCCTTTTATCCAGTCTGAGTGTGACCTGTTTCGACTCTGGCCCATTTTCGCTCATCCTCCTGAGCTCACAGAGCTCCCTGCCTCCGAGGGCCCCAAGGGCCTTTTCTGCAGCCCATCAGCCCCAGATGGTGATCGCTCCAAGGGCGCCTTCCCCACCCAGGGGCAGCGCTTTGCTCTTGTCCTTACTGAGTTTTTAAGCCCTCCTGCCCAGGTCCTTCTTAATGCTAGCTCTGCGCTTGAGCTCATCAAATGGATGAGCTCGTAAATCTACTTTGTTACGAGCAATTCAGCACCTCCGCTTCCTTCTTTGTTCGATCACACTAGATCAAGGGCTCTGTACAGTCTCTAGGACTATATGACTGCATTTATGTTAGTAAATGAATCCAATGGCTGTGAAAAAGCTGATTCTGTGTTAACTGATCTGTAATTGAAAATAATGTTATTGTTTACTAAGAAACCGTTTAAGATTAACAAAAAAAAAAAAAGTACAAACTGGTTTTCATTTGAAAATGAAAAATCCCCCTCTTGTATCTAAAGGAGAAGTTCTAGTTTAATGGGACATTTCAAATGAACTTACAGAACTTTGAGGGTCACTCATTGACTACTTAGTTTCAGTAAAATAAAATCACTTTCTTTACAAAAAATTATTTATTTTTGCTAACATTTGTTTAATGAGGAGATTAAAATAGTTAAGACTCTATGGCTTAAAATCAAATCAAAGTATTAACCTTGGTTTTCCTAATTATCTTTATGGAACCTATTGATACTAAGATGTAACTAACTGCAACTATTTTAAAAGTGTGTAGGAGAAGAATATGACAGTCTTACATTTCATTTTTCTGAGCAGCAGTGTTTATTTCAGTTACATCCTCAAAGTCTTTTCCTCTGAGAAAAAATAACCAAATAAAACAGCGTTATAAAACAAAGCGTAGTAAAAATAAAAAAATACATTTATGCATACATTTTAGAGGAAAACAGTGAATTATTGGATAAGTTTATGTTCAGAGTCTTCGGACATTTATGTTATTGACTATTATAAGGAAACGTTTACATTTTTCTATCAGCAAGGTAAAGTTCTGTAAGCTTAGAGTATTATATAGTATAGCTATACTATATAATAGAAGAAGAAAACAAAAAGACTTTGTCTGTTTAATCATATCAATGCCATAGTTTAAAATTCTTCTTTGCAACTGAAAAGATTAACTGAAAAATATGATCTTTCCAAGGGATATGACTAACTCACAGGCTCCAAGCTTAATATTTGTGTCCAGTTTTAGATTTCAAAAATATGCTTTTTACTTAGACTAAAAAACTTCTATTTCTTAAGACAACATTTAAAAACATGTAGTTATTCACTTTTTTTTTTTTTTAAATGGCAAGAATGGTTAGATTTTATTCTCTTTTTTTTTTTTTTAATTTGACTTTTCTTTTTCATTTTTTCCACACCTCTGCCTTAAGAGAAGTTCTCTTTTTTTCACTAGTTACAGTGCTTTCTGTATGTCATTCAATTTTCTAATTTATTGGATAGAGAACTCTTTAGGCAGAGGTAGGGAGAAAATGCAGAAGACTAAATTAACATTGATTTTGTTTAGCCTTACTCAGTAAGGTTGTTCCCTGAGGATCCAGAAATTTTAGTCTGAATTTTATTTTTGCTGCTTGGCACATTTTAGCCCAGCCATGAAATTTAAGTAGTAATTGAAATATTCTTTTCAAAGGTTAAATATTTGTTCTTATTGCAGGTAGTGTTTTTCTATTACCAGAGAAGGAAGAAACTGCATCACAATGACAGGAAATGGGATTTAACCCTCCCAGATTCTTAAATCTTCGTATGTGTTTTAACACACTTCCCAGGTAAGTTCACTTTTGCCGCAGCTTAAATTGTTCTGCTTACTTTTGCACGGAGATTTCCAAAAAAAATAGGTGAATTCTCTAAAACAGTTTATCCTTTAACCATTGCCTATTTAGGAATCATAAACAAAAAACAGACTGAGATCTTCGGATGATTTAAGAATCATTTCTTCAGAAATATGTTTACTGACCCTTAGTAATACTTAGTGTAGCTCAAGGGAAACTTGTCTCATTCTGTAAGCTTTAAATCACCATGACTTAGCAGCCAACAGCATTTTTACTTTGTGTACATGACTTTCTGCACTTTGAGAATCAGGGAGCGTAGACTGGCTTGCAAGGAAGATTTCATTTCCCATCCAAAGCGATACTACCCAAAGCAATAAAAGTGTAGGCTGCAAGTGCACACCCTGCCAACTAGCCGCCTGATTTATAGGACACCGATGGTAAGGAGCCCTAATAAGTGAACAAAAAACAGTTGTAGCTGCAGCTTTCAGTATAAAAATGCATGCTGAGTTGCTTTTCTGACTCACTGACCTGTTCAGCTATACTTTATGGCTCCTAAGCAGCACCACTTCTTCTGTAAAATATAACCCTCAGGAGATATTAATTGGCTGCACTTGCAACACTCCTCTAACTTTCACCCTCATTAAACATCTGCTTGACAGGACTACAGCAAGTAAGCAGGGCTGACGCCTGGCATGAAGTACTGGGCTAGTTCAAGGGACAGCTTACAAGCCGTGCGGCTTCTGGCTTCTGATTCAAGTACAGCGCAGCTTATTAGCAACGAAAAGCCTGAGAGCTGTTATTTCTAGGAGGATATAGCGTAAAGCTGGGCAAACCGCAGGACTTGGTGGGTGTACACCAGGACTAGACGTACAACACAGCTTGAATAGAGAATCTCAGGTTAGGCTCTATTTGAGAACTATGTGCTAAAAAGGAGCAGTACAATTCATGCCTTTTCCAATATTCCTGAAAGAGAAGTCAAGTATTAAAAGGGAGGAGACTCAATATGCAGCCATACTTAAAGAATACTTATCCTTTAATATTAGAATATAGAGGTAGCGAAAGCAAAATCCTTCTTGTTGCTGATATATTTGCCTTTTGGAAAAATATTTTAGTGCCCAAGGATGGTAGAATCAAATTCTTTGAATTTGAAAACATTCCTTTATTATTAAACTGAAACACCAAAAGTTCCACAGGAATTTGAGGAAAAGTTTCTTAACTGTGAGGGTGACAGAGCCCTGGCACAGGCTGCCCAGAGAGGTTGTGGAGTCTCCTTCTCTGGAGATCTTCTAAACCCACTTGGATGCAGTCCTGTGCAAAATGCTCTAGGTGACCCTGCGTGTGCAGGGGGGTTGGACTAGATGATCTCTAGAGGTCCCTTCCAACCTTAAGCATTCTATGATTCTATGATTCTATGACTATTTTTCCCCCCTGCAATATAAATGATGGAAAATAGAAAGCCACATAAAAATAACTGGGAATAGGCAAATGTGTTTAGGCTGACTTGTGGAAATATTTTTCAGATGTGGTTGTCGGTCGTGCAATGGATGCTGACATTTCTCACAGGTCATTCAGAGGGACGCCAGCTCCAAACATGCTCTTTTCAGAGACAGCCATTACATCAATAGGGACACTGTGCCTGGGGTATTTTTAGAAACGGATGGGAATGAGGCAGGTCAAAGAGCCTGCCATGAGGAGGTTACGTGGTTTGATGGCAGATTCAAGAAGATAAAACATTTTAACCCAACCTCAGGACGTGGCTGGAAGTGTTAACAGTACCTAACTCATAATAACTAATATATCTTTGTTTGTTTGTTTGCTGTATATGTATACATATACATAAATTAAATCAAACTAACAGAATAACACAAACTGAATAACTGAATACAGGTTTCCTTAACACATGTTGTGCAAAAGAATCTGTTAAAATCCAGTACATCCCAATTTTTTTTTTTTTCTATAATGTACCATAAAATAAAAGTATTGTTTTAGATCTTTATCCATCAATGAGCTTGTATAAAAGACAATTTTACAGAACCACAGAATGGTTGAGGTTGGCAGGGACCTCTAGAGATCTCCTAGTCCAACCCCCCTGCTCCAGCAGGGACACCCAGAGCACGGGGCACAGGGTGGCAGCCAGGCGGGTTGGGAAGGTCTCCAGAGAAGGAGCCTCCACAGCCTCTCTGGGCAGCCTGTTCGGATTTTACCAATCCACCAGTTAGCTTTCTCTCTTTTTTTATTTTTTTTTTTAAGTGACCACACCCAGTGAAAACGTTCACTTCTACCTTTAGCATCACCTTCCAGAAAGACACTTAAAATCACACTATGCCTACAGTACATGACTGTACAATAAATTTCTACTTCGACAGGCAGAAAATCCTATGCTCATTTATATATATGCAAATCACATATAATAATATATTATTTTCCCATTGTGGCCCTCACACTGTAAACCATGAGTTCTAATACTCCTCTCTGCGATTTAGCCTATAGCTTCTTGCGTAAAACAGGATTAGAAATGTGTCTACTAATGAAGACAGTCCAGCAAAAGAAAAGGCCAGCAGAGAAGATAAATAAAGTACCTCTGAAAAAGCTGTCAAGGCAGGCTGCATGCAAAATTAATGGCTTAATTTAACTCGAAAATCCTGTTCTGCCACAGCTTAGACTTTTCTGTCTCTCAGACACAAACAGAAAGGAGAAATACTCAGTGCTTGGGTGACGGCCTCTCTGGAAATGAGCTAATTTCTGAAAGCTTAGTATCTCTGACCCTGAATCAACATGAGCAAGACTTCCTTTACAGAACTATTCTGTTTGGGGTTATTTCATTTTATTAATGTTAGGTATTTAATTCCTTTTTTATTTGACACAAGAGAGACCTTAAAAAAATATTCATGAACCTTTAAAGGTATCATACTGAAAATACAACATAAGCAAAAGCATGAATACTTGCTAATACATATATCTATATATATATTTTTGTCTTGAAAACATTCAGAAAAAGTTTTACATGTCATAGAAACAGGAAATATGTGAACAATGCCTATAAACTGAACTATAGGGAAGTCACTGGTTGTTTGACAAATGCAATAAAATCTCTCTGGCATACATTTTTGCAAATTCTAAATACAATTAATAAAACAATCAGAAAAAGATTTAAAAAGTTCAGTCACATTATTCTAATTGTGCAGCTGGAGCCAAGTTGCAGTTGATCTGACACACTTACAATGGGAAGAGCATGAGAAGAGACATTTTAAAAATGTCTCTTCCTATTCACTGTGAATGGACAGCAGCCATAATCTTGAACTGTGTTTTTCTGATTACAAGGGTTTTTCTCATACTCTTGAGAGAAGGTGGGTGAGTACGAGTGAAGCAACTCCCAGATAGTCTTGGCTAATACTTACTTGAATTATGGAAGACTTGCTAAGGCCAAATCTAGTTCCAGGTTTCCCTAATTCCTGCAGGCATTTTTGCTTCATTACCCAGAACTCCACCATCGCTCTGGTGGTGTACTGATACACGTACTGTGCACATAATATCAGTCACCAATATTGTAGGTGTCTTTCTGGACCAGGAACTGAAGGACCACAGTAATTTTAGAAGATGTATTGCAAAGTCTTTAATCATGGGACACTTTATGCTAGACCTCAGGATAGTCCATGAGCTTTTACATCTACTCATTCTCATATCTACTCATATCTCTCCCAAGAGAGAGATATATTCAATAAGTCATACACAATGGTTTTTATGGATCTTGATTTTTTTTGATTCAAAGCCCTGAGTGGAATTATAAAAACTGATGAAGTGATCCCCTACTTTGAAGAAGATAGTGCTACTGGCAGAAGAGGTATGTAGAGCTTGAGCCCTATAAAAGGTTACATTCAAGTTAAGGGTAGCTACGTTGCATGGCTTCCCATGAATTCATAGGGATTTCATCAAGACTGTATCTCGTCACCATCACTAGTGATACCATCTTCAGTTGACTGTTGACTATGCCAAAGAAAAGAGCTGCCTAAGGAATTTAATTAAACACCATTCTGCTTCAAGATCTGTGGGTGATACTGCTCTCGTGGCTCCTCTGCTGAATTGCTGCAAGTGATGGCAAGTCAAACTGAGCAAGTGGGAATATGAATTCATCTGGATATCAGTTCTGGCCAAAATTAGTAATCTACCCATAATTATCAAGCAGATTCCAACTGTAGCCTCAGCACTGGCTTTTCTAAATGTAATAGCGAGCAAGAAGCATCTCTTTTCTTTTCCAAGTGATCTTTCCCTGTCTACCTCCTACAAAACATTTTGATGAACAACTTCGTCCTCTGACATGACTGAATATGCAAAGACCACACTAGCATAGTCTGTCTAATACCACAGGCTATTTCTGACCTAGTCACAGCAGCACAGGAAAAGGACAGTTTAAAGTTACAGAAACAATGGATTGCCACTTGGACCTTCCAAATCTGAAACAAAAGAGTTCATCTAAAATATATTAAGTATTTTATGCATCACATTTAACAAAATTTAATAACACAGGCCTGTTTCCGTTTTGATTCACTATCTGTGGCATATATTCTCTGTTTAATAACTTATATCCTTATAAGTTGTCCTTGTATCAGACCTTGACATGTATAAATGAGAAAGAATGAAGTTCTTTGAGAGAAGAGTGGCATTGATTCTTAGGCAGGGTGCATTTCCTTCCACACCACTATGCTCCACTAACCAGCGCCAAAAGTCTCATTCAGACCTTTCATCTCTAAGAGCCAAGGATGAGCAAACAGAAGAGCTCTCAGTCGGCTGTGAAAACCAATTTATACTCTGCCAAAACCACAGGGTGATGCTTCGCCCAGAGGATTTCAGAGCTAAACAGAGGGGAAGAAGCTGTTGATCAGAATGTTTTGCAGGAGGTGGCCTGGGAAAGATCGCTGAAGAAAGAGCAATTACTTACTCAGTTTTACTTGGAGGAAATGTATGTCCCTGTAAATATTGTCTTAACTTTTCAGTTTGGAATAATGGGCGTAGATCTCTCTACATAAGCTCTTCAATTCTAAGTCATTTACATCAACATGAAGAAGAGCTGTAAACTAGCACTCCATTGAGAGCCAAATTTGTCAAAATTGGATGGCAAAAGGTCTCTGTCACTAGAAATTAGTATTTTTGCCTTCTGCCAAGGGGAAAAAACATCTAGAATATTTAAGCTACTTTTCCCAACTAAATAAAATAGTCACTATAGCCAAGGCCAGATTTGGCTGCAGTTAGGACCACTAAGCTATGGCTATGCCTACATCAGTCCTGTTTTAGTATCTTTATTTCCAACACTTTTGTGGTTACACGAGTGTCTTCCAGAACATTTTAGAGTTTTGCTGAATCATTATATTGCCTATAAATGTGAAGGTAGATCAGGAAGATATTACAATGAAAAAGGCACACCAGAATAGTACGGGATTCGCACCTTCTCATTTTGGTCATCTCAACTTTAGTCCAACCTAAGAAAAATTTCTGGGGTGTTTGTCTGCAGAGAGACAGGCACCTCCAAAGACCCACTGAATCCACCTTAAGAATCCAGCTTATTTTATCTATCTTGAGATGGAGCAATGCACCTGCTGGGCATACTGGAGAACGTTTAAACTGGGTGCCTAGGTTAAGTAAGTCGGATGGAGCATAATTCAAATTATGTTACCTGCGTTGGTAATAACTGTGTTGGTTGGAAGGGAGCACTTTTTAGTCTGAACAACTAAACAGCTTCAACTTTGAGTAGATAAGGCAATATTTTATACCACTTCTTAGAGGCTTTCATATTGCCTACCACTTTGCTTTATGAGTTAACTCAGTACATCCAGCAGTGGTGAGGAGATTCCCTCTTCAGATATTCTAATACAGTTAATACAGTTTTGGAGTATCACTATGTCCCTGAAACTAGTACAGCCACTGAACTTTCAGGCTGTCCTTTATCACATTTACTCTGTTTGAAGTCCTGTCAGTAAAATGTCAATTGTCAAAAAATTTATGTGAATGAAGTTCTCTTTCCAAATTGTTCTAAGACACTTTACTTACGAATAAATAAATAAATAAGAAAAGAGGGTTGGGGACAGGCAGAAGAAAAAAGGTATCATTCAACAGCTATTTCATAGGAGAACGTCACTGCAGACATGATTACACTGATGCAGTTTTAATCCTGTTTAAGTTGTCACTGTGATCTGAAGTTTGTCTTATCCTCCTTACAAATCTATCTTGGGAAGTTCAGTCTTCCTAAAAACACACCATAGAAAACAGATGAAAAAGATGTTTTGCACAAGATTATGCCTGGTACAGCTCCACTCACAGCTGCGCTTGTCTAAGGCAAAATCCAGAATCTCCCTGAAAAGACAAGACCGCACCCACAAAGCTGGGGGTTAAGCACAGAAATAGAGGCATCTGTTCTGTTGCTGCAGAAGGAGAGAGAAGTCCTGAAGCACAAGGGGGACTAGCAGCAATGCCAAGCAAGTCTGAAGACTCCCTTCCAGCTGCTCTAGGCAGAGGCAAAGAGGGTGCTCGGCAGGAATCCACTAACACCTAGTGCCTGGCAGCAACCAGCCGACTTGACAGAGAGAAAAACACACCAGAAACGCTGGGTGCTACTTGTTAGGTGACCTGGGAAGAGAGGTCAGGCACAGGAACACTCTGAATTGCTATAGAACAACCTTTCCAATAACATGTCCTACAAACAGTGGTACTTTGAGTGTCCCCACAGCACAGCCTTACTTCTCTTGACAAAGCTACTTCTTCTAAAGACAGTTGACATAAATGCCTGAAAAAGCATCTACACGTTCCTTCAACCTCACGCTCCTGGCAGCTCTCTATAATCTATACTGCTACATAGATATTTTTTTGACATTATGATCTTACTTCCACTGGTTTGGAAACTTCCAAGTACCTTACTTTTTGTTTTGTTTTGTTTTTTAAAAACCATTCACGGTTCAAAGTTGACAAATGCTGACACAAAAAAAGGGGCCTTGTCGCAAGAATTGGTTTAAGCACAGACAGGTAATCTGTTGTTCTTTCATGATAAACAAAAACTGGCGACATATCTCAGTTCAAATAGGAATAGCATTAAAAAGATATATAATAAAAATAAATATATATATATATATATACACACACACATACACACACACACCATCAACTAAATTTGCTACTATCTGACAGGAGTAATTATAGTAAACTACCTTGTATAGAACTAATATTCAAGGAACTATAACTGTGTAATTACAGATATATTCTTTATA
This sequence comes from Nothocercus julius, assembly GCA_013398735.1. Lineage (NCBI taxonomy): Eukaryota > Metazoa > Chordata > Aves > Tinamiformes > Tinamidae > Nothocercus > Nothocercus julius. The sequence continues at coordinate 87,417 of VZSV01000040.1, forward strand.
ATTCTAAAGAGCCAGGAACTGCAGCAGAAATTTTGCAGTTAGTACGAACGATGAAAGATTGAAATGTATTGAAAAATTTCAGGTTGAAATTAAAAAGAACTCTAATCTCTCTTATCTACCTGACTCATTTACATCAGATATGAGAAATCTTGTCATGTGTGCAATCAAAACCTTTTTATTGTATACTATTAAACAAAATCTAACTATTCAAATATATGCCATTTGCTCGTAAATCATACCTCAGACCCATCATTTACTACAAAAACAAATATATAATTACAAAAAGCTAAAAGAAAAAAGCACATACATGATTTTGGAAATGTATTCTAGTTCCTTGATGCTATTCCCTAGAAATCTACATCTACAAAAAGACAGATAGAGAGCTTAAAAAATTCTTCAACTTCTCTCTGCTATAGTTAGAATGGAAAAAAAAGTTGCCTTTTTGTAGAATGCTCCTTTATTAAGTCCTGTGCCCCTGCAGACTTAGGACCATTCACTGGTAACAGAGATAGTTTCAGAGCTGAGTGAGATCTCTCTGCAGTTTTTTATGTGGCTTTTGTTACTATCACCTCAAAAGCTTCTCAAATATTTCCAACAAAAATTCTAATATATGTATGCAAAATACAAAACAGATTCATTAATTCTGCAATTTATGAACTGCCATAAGTATGACCTGTAGACTAAGCCTGCTTCTTTTTGTGGTATAGTTTTGTTTCTGCAGTGGCAAAAGCAGTCAGCTGTGCAAACACTGTTGGTTCCTCTGGACACTACATGCTAAGAAAAAACAGCTGAATACAAGTGAATCCTGTCTAAAAGCATTAAAAGGAAATATACATTTTCTTTCCTAACAATAACCACTAATGAAAGACTGACTGATTGACAGAATATCCTAAGGATGTTTGAAATGTCTTAACAAGACTGCCACAGAACGTACTTCTCAGCATAGCTTTTTTAAATACCTGCATTTAATTATCATAGTAGCTACAGCTCTGTAATGTAAAAAGGCAGAGTGAGAAATACTCTCCTTGGATCTCCACTGAAATGCAAGTAAAACACAAAAAGCACCTCCTAAACATTAAACAAAAGACCCACAGTGCAAAACAGGAACATGTTTTGGTACATATGCACTGAGGGATTCATATGTTGCCACATATGCAAGATCCCAAAGATTTGAAAATCAGGTTTTCAGCTCTGAATAATGCACAACAAATATATTAGGCAGTTATTTTCTTCACTTTCACTAGCTCCTAGACTTCTTATTTATGTTTCACCAGGGTACCTATAGATGATCTAAATAGTCACGAGATGCTTACCCATCTCTGTAAACATACAAAGTTCCTGCCATCCATCATATCTAAGTTGGAGGTTCGTATGTTAAATATGCCTTTAATATGTGTATATAAATATGATATATATAATATATATTTGTAAAATAGCATATTCTATATAGATTTATGGAATATATAGATGTGTATTTTTTTCAGATATGGAAGAAATCACATCTAAATATTCTATCTGAAAACAATGCAAAAAATGTCTTTTGCAATAATAGAAGCAGGCCTTGCATGGAACAGTGCACAGTAAAGCTTACTTTTTTTTTTTTTTTTTTTTTTTTTTTTTTTTTTTTTTTTTTTACCCAAAAGACATACAATATCTGACATCTCTTTCAGGTAAATTCCTTCCAAAAGACTTTCTTTATATTACTGAACAGTTTCATAGAGAACCAGTTGCCATGTTCCATCTATTTTATGGTGGAATTAATTCATTCTAACATTAACATCCTTACCAGGATACAAATAATCAAGTAAACATGGCTTTAAAAAGCCTAACTTGAAAATGTTTCCATTCCAGATAAAAGTACATAAAATTAAATGATTTCACATAAGTTTTGCCCTAAAAATATTTTTCATGTAAGTCTTAGCTTTCATTGTGGGTCACAATCATTCTTGCCAGTAGTGTAACATTTATATGCGATCTTTCACATAAGAGAGTAATTTCTGATGACAGCTGCTTAATACATTTTTGGTTAGCATGAATTCAGCAAAATTTGCAAATTTGTGAAACTAGCACCTCAGTAGCAGATGGATGGCATCTGAAGCATGAGCCAAATGTAAAGGAATCAGCAGGAGTAAAGGGCTGAATTTTGCCCACTAAAATTACAGGCTACTTATAGTTTAAATACTGACATAAATAACTATAGCAATGTTGCCATAGTAACTTGTAGACCAGTCAAATATCATTGCTATAGCTCTCTGTCAAAAGAGGGACTGGTATACACAGCTTGATGTGCTAATGAAAGCCACTGGGGGATGATGAATGTGAACTGATTGAAGATGGGGATTAAATAAGTCTTTAACAAGCCTTTATGAATGAAGAATGACTGCGACTTCCCTAGTTAATATACTGCTGCATTTAGTTCCCTAAGATCTCCCAGATTTGCTGACAGGAAAATGTTTCACTGAAGTATTGCTTTTTTCCCCTAGGGATTACGCTGTCAGATTTCTTTTGGATGTATTTCTTTATTATTTGGGAGGAAGGAGGTGCTCAGAGTAATACTCTCCAAATAGTACAAGCTGTGGCTCCAGACCTCAGAAAACTCTAACTTTGTGAATCAAGTGAAATAAAATTAGCTAATATTACTTGATTTTAATATTTGCACCTTTCAGTATTTCCAACTGAAAATGAACAATTGTAATTCTCAGTGCATATCTAGAATAATCTAATTCATTCATTTTTTAATTGCATATTCTGTTATTTTATTTTGGTCAGGATCACATGGACACATTTTTTGCATAGACACTACAAATTAGTTTGAAAGACTTACCATTTCCCTAAGTGTAGGGACTTATCATTTGCTGGAACTTCAATAATTGCTATTTCTATGACACTTTCCACCAATAGCTTTCATGGAATTCTGTACACTTTCCAAGGCACCGTATTCCATATGTCGTCTAACTCGCACCACAAGAAGCAGCCCATCTGTTTAAACTCACTAATTTTGTTACATGAAATGGTGTATTTTTTTCTTATTTTGAACAGTATTATTGACAGAAAGGGACTTTTTGTATATGTAGCAATATGCTGACATTCTGTTTCTCACGATTTATTCACTGGGAAACCGAAGGACGAAGTATACTGCATAATCCATACTACTGCTCCTAGTCTGCTTTCATTCATTGCAGCAGTTATCTATATACTGCTTAGCAGGATGCAGTCTAGACATACTGAAAGAAAAAAGACAAACAAAAAAAAAACCCCAAGAAATAACTGAGATAGCTCTGGAAGCCAATGGAACTCAAAATTTGTTCTTCTAGGCCAATAGACAGGACTAGATAAATCCTGCATTTGTCTAATACTGTCTAATACCAAATCAGCTATATGAAAATCAAATAAATCTAGTATTTCAAAATCACCTTTAACAATACAGTTATGTCTGCTTATTTTACCTCGCTGCAGCTTGGTCATCTGTGTCAGTATTTTTGACAGACTTCTGAGAGGTCACCTGTTCTGATGAAGAGGCAGCCCTGCAGTAAAATGAAGAAAACATGCTTAACACATAGGAAGATATGTGAATATATATTATATTATCTAGATTGGTTCTTATTCTAGCTTCTATCCCACTTCTAGTAAGTGTAACCACTTGTTGTGGTAACCAATGAGTTAGGATTATTTTCAGAGACTTTTTCCTATTTTCTTTCTTTAAATATGTATCTAAATGTGTGTACCCATAATATTTCAACGTGCTAGATTAATGAATCCATTCAGCTTTTGAATAGCTAGTATTCAAATACATTATTATTATCATTATTCCAATGATGGAATACTAGTACCTGCATAATAATAAAGTGGACTTCTTTTACGTTTCAGATAATTCCAGTAATAAAAGAAATTCCAAAGAGTAGATGTGATTGTCTGTTATGAAGGATACTGTGTGAACAGGCTGAAAAATAGTTTTTTTTTTTTGTCCTACTTTCCTAAGGAAATGAGATCGTACACGCTTTTTTTCTCTCTGACATATATTTGTCAGTCTCCTGCAGTGACTATTTTTAATCCACCAGCTAATAGCAAGCAGGAGGATTAGATACCTTCAGGATATTAGCATCCACAACTTCCAGCAGCCTGACAAAGGGAAAAGACTTAAATCTGGCATTTCACAATAAGCTCATCTGTTTTCTGGCATAAGTCCTGGCCAATTAACATGTTTCTACCAGCCAGCTGTACATCGATCCATTGCTCTGTGCGGCTGTAATGCATGCTGCTTCTTGCTCCGGCAGTAATTCGGAGAAGAGAGAGGAGATGAAGGTATTGTAGGGGTTATTTAAGGGTGATGGTGAAGGATCAGAAACTGGAGGGAGCCTGAAGGCTTAGGAGATGGCAAAGACTGGAGAGCACTGCCCTGGAATGCTGCAAGGAGGGAAACAGGGAACCAAAGACATTGCCATAGGGGAGGACATGGAGATGTGGCTGGGGTATCTGAGAGAGTAAGTAAGAGGTGGAGATTATGAACGCAGGGAAAAAAAAGAAAAAAGAAAAAGGAAGATATCGCATCTGTTCAAGAAGGAACCTTTTATATACTGTATTACCCTTAGTCATAGTAAGCAAAACAAATGTGTATCAAAATGTCATTTTTTGGATATACTCATACACCTGCATAGCATTTACATTTTTGAACAATTTTATTCCTATAGATGTTCCCACAAGAAGTCAATTCAGAGAGTTATGTGCAAAAGTTTTTGAGAAGAAATTTTTATCTAGCAATTGTTAGAGATAATAAGAATGTGACAGAGACAATAAATACAAGAATTTGTTTGGGGGGTTTCTTTCCATTGAAACATAAATTACTAGCTGCTCGCAGTATTCTGCATCCCTTAACTGTATCGTATTAAATGACAGCTAAAATCCATGAAATTCTTTCCTATCATTGCTTATTCATATGCACATATGAACAGGTCTGTCACTACCAGGGTATTTTTAAATCATGAGAAAGAGAGAAGAACGGGAGAAGAGGAGAAAAAGGGGAAGAAAGAAGAAGGGAAGGGGAAGAAAAGCCAATAGAACCGGAAATGAGTGTATGCTCCTTGAGTTCATCTTCCTATTAGGATGGCAATAATATCATGACAAGTTTGGCAGCTCTCTTAATCATAAACCATGAAATTAAAGGTAGGTTAAGCAATCTTTTTTCTGATTTAGGCCATGTGAAATGTACATTAAATTAATTAAGTTTGTAAACTTATTTCTTAAAGCAGCTTTTCACATGGACACTCAAATCAGTTTAGCAGTATCTTACATTAATTCAGTTCATGTTTATGCCTCCTATTGCAAGCCTTTCATGTGTACAGCTCTTTGATTTATGAGTTTCTCTTTCTTTTGCTTACCCACTCTCTTTTTCATTCACTCTTCGCGCTCTAGAATACCAGTTTGGTATAAAGGAATATTTGCATAAGCATTATGCTATATAACAATAAATTGTGGAATTAAAATTATTAAATGCTTTTTAATACTTTAAGTAGATACAGTTCTTTCTTTTTTTTCCCTATATGAATAAATATACAATGAAACTTGTTAAAATACATGAAAATAATTACATCTACAATCTCAGATTGACTGTTCAAGGAATCGCCCAGATAAATTATACAGTTTTTGTATCATAAATAAATGTTAAATCATATTCAAGGTTTATGCATGGAGTGTGTTGTAATTTTAAAGCTATTATGGAGGAAAATAAGCAAGACATACGCTGTGGGAGCTTCTGAATTTTCTGAGGAGGTTCTGTAGAGAGAGAGGCGTCAACATTTCAGAAGCAAAATAGCAAATAGAATCGAAGCACTTTGCAATTAATTTTTCTTTTCCATGACAAAGCTTAATAAAGTTTTGCTTCTTAATATATCTATATTAAGTGATGATTTTTTTACCAAAATAACATAAGATTTATTTCTAATCTCATTCTTTATATATAATTAAGACAACATTCTTCAGTTGACCATTCCCCAATAAAACACTCTGATCTATGACTTGTTTTCAATTCACAATTTCACTCAATTCACAACCCAAAAGGACAACTACAGTGAGCTGTCTATATTCTTAACTTCATTTGCAATTTCATACAAGTTTTTGGTAAAGTATGCTTAATCTGCATGGAACTGAGACAAGGCCCAATAACAGTTCACGTCATGCTTGAACATAGTAGCCTAGAATCGGGTCTCAGAATCACGAAAAAAAAAAAAAGAAAGAAAGATAAACGAATAATAAATCCAGAGGGGAAAAAGATAAATCTTTCTCAGCAGACAACCCTTGCTTATACAATTCCCTTTCTGAAGACTGCAGGATAAATGGTTGCTCTTATATGTGAAGAAAAGACATGGCTCTTTGCTTTAGCAGTTTTTAAGACTGATGGTGACCTTTTCAAATCATGGTTATTAGCATCTACAGTTGGCACTTTATTTCCTGAAACTCAGTTCAGGCAAATAAAAGTGTATACTTTGGTGGCTATTATAATTTATAGCAATGTTTGGAGTTTCAAATAGCTCTTACATCTTCAAAGCACTTTTCAAGGATAAACAAATTAATCATTAAAAGCTCATCATTGTTTAAGTATCCCTGGTGACATCATACTTGACAGATGATCCAAGAAAGGCAAGGGTCAGGAAGGATTAGTAAAAATATGGCTCTGCTTCTATTATTCCAACACTACCAGTGTACGGCAGTGATCTGGTATTTAATGATGAGAATCCCAGCATCTTGTCGGTGCTGGGCAGGCATCATACAGAAGATGTATCCTATGCTTTCAGAACTATCATGACCATAGTGTGATACTGAAAAGAAACCAGAGAAATTTAACACAGTCTACATATATATATATGTATATATATATATAAAAGAGTATGCACTGACTTAAAATAAAATTCCAGTAGCCAGGAGCTGTCTTTCTCGAGTGCTGAGTGATTCTGAATCTTCACTAAACAGATGGACAGTAATAAACACAAGCTAAGAATAAAAAGTATTGCTAACTTTGTTTTTTGATTTTATTTGGCTCAAGGCTAGTCACATTATAAACTCAATAAAACTACAAAAGGAGCGTAACAAGTCAATGCATACAGATGAAAAAAAAAAAACTCATAGCCTTTAATGATTAAAATTTATTATGGCAAATGAAAATAAAAAATTAATAGTAGTAGCCATTGAATTATAGTAGTTTTGCTCTTATTCCACCAGTAAGCAGCTGAAATGTTTGCACTAAGCTTCAGCCAAAGCAAAAAGGGCAGTGGCAGAAAACTAAGGCAGCAGCCCAGGCAGGCAAAAATAGAACTTCCCTTAAAAGTGCCATAAACAGCTTGCATTTTTTGTTCTAACATACACTGTAACACATTAAAGTCATAATCATGTGCTTTCCTCTGTAAAAGGAAGAAAAGTGGACTCAACATCCTTCTTCCCATTGTGGAGCACCAGGGTGCTATTGCCATGAACTGCGGTGGAGAGGACGGTTGACAGAGCCCAAGCAAACTGGGTGTAAAAGTTGGCAGGTTAAAGGGCCTATTCGACACATCATCACTCAGATTCCAGATGCAGGTGGCAGGCACACGTGATGCTCTGGATGAGAAAAGCAATACAGTGATCCCAACATCACGGACTCTCAGGTCTCTGCTGGACTCCCGCATGTTCATTAGGAAAATTGTCACAATTTATGACTGTTACTACACTGCTCTTCCTCTTGTTCTGCATTTCTCTTGAAGCCTTAGATGTCTAAGGTAAATAAAGTGAGGTATGGTACTCCTGGAAATTATTTTATAGGCACAGCTCTAAAAGCCAAATATTAAGGGATGTTAACTGCGCTCTTTTGCTTCTTAACTCCTGCCACTGCTCGTTCACTACTCTTTCACACGGTGTAGAAATTGCAAAGCAAGAATGAAAGAGCATAAATGCTAAAACAATATTCCAGGTTCTAAAGTACTTTTTAACTGGATTTTTAAAGAAAAAAAAAATACTGTATCCCTGTTTCTATCTGGAAGCTTATTAACTAGGAAACTGCTTCAATCACAACATACCTCATAATATTTCTAATACTAATACATATAAATATTATAAGGATATGTTTGTATTCTATAGTAAGTAGAATGGCTGGAGAGCAAGTATAGTATATAGGAAAAATGCTTATACAGTAAATTGCAAATAGATAAATTGTGGTCAGACTTGGGACCCAAGATGGCCTATATAAAACAGAGATAGTTTTCTTTGCAAATAGCTCTCTGTGTAAGAAAAATCATATGAGAAGAATGATGAAAATGCCAAAGTTAGCAGAAGAGTAGGTTTATAATTACATTAAAAATTTATTTCTTTATTCCCCCGAACAACTTAGAGAAATCAAAACCAAACTGAATTTGTAGAAGTTGACTACTGCCATGATGACGATTTATTTCAGTTTTAGCACATTTGAAAAACTAGTTTCAAGACTACATGCTGTGTCAAGTTTATAAAAGCTTTCAAACTGCTTGTTATTACTCCTTTAATTACCTATATTATCAAAATGATGTTAGAGAGACAGAAAGATCCATGTGTATGGGAAGAGCATGACAGCTCTTCCATGACCCAATTCTGTCCAGTTTTGAAGGCACTCTTTGAGGTTATTTCTGACTTGCTTAAATTATTGGATAGCTCAACAGCTTTGCTATATTTTGGTAGGTTAATATATTCAGACATTTATGAGTAATTCATTAACAGCTCTATCTGTATATAATTATACATGCAATATATACATATATGCACGTATAATTATATATGCAAAAGCATAAGCTATTAATAAATAGCCTATTAGAATTTTTCAGGAAAAAAAAAAAACATGTAATTAAGGTGGCCTAATACATTCTGCTCTAAAACGTTTACCAAAGGACTCAGCTTGATCAAACAGCTTTAAGCACAAACAGAGTAGTAACTTTGCTCCTGCAAAGTTAAAAACAAAACAAAAAAAAAAAAAAAAAAAAAAAAAAGAAAAAGAAAAAGAAAAAGAAAAAAGAAAAACAACTGTCCCTGCAGGGATAATGAAAAGAGGCCGAATGGAAGGGAAAAAGATCAAGGGTAAATGAAGAAAACAAAAGTCTCATGGAAGCAATACAATATGACACCTCTTAACTTGATAATGCAGATAACCTGATAGTGTAGAAAATGAGGTCAAAGGTTCTCACCTAGACAAATCTCCTATCTCAAGGCGGAATCAATACAGCTTAATGTTGGTCTACTGTATTCTTATAGTCCCCCAGTGAAAGAGATTTCCTAGGCCTCGATGAGCCAGGGCATCCTACCTAGCAAAACAATGTATCCGTTCAATTTTGTTTTGTATAATTACGATCATGGATATGCAGCCTCTTAAATGAGTCCCATCCAGATTTTGAGGTTATATCCACACCGGTAACTAAAATAAGGCAGATTTAACTCCTGGCTGTTATGCCAAATAGGAGCAATGGATATCTGTCCACTTACTCTTAGCCACTCTACAGCGGATTGCTCTGATAGAGAGTTAATTGGTATTGATTTGGACGGCTCCAAGAACAAAGCTAACACGCATTGCAGAACACCAGGAATTCAATACCTTGGTTCAGTCTCTTGGGTTCTTGCATGCTGGCAGCACTGATGTAATCTCAGGCTGTCAGCACCTCACAAGCTCAAACCCCAGTCAATGCTGGGCATCGAGCTGCTAAGAGCCCAACAAGTACTTAGGCATGAAACTCTCTCTCTTTCTATGCCATCCTATTCAGCAAACTCAGTTCCTCAAAGAATTGACTTATTTGCTCACTCCTGAAATTAGCTCAAGGTTAGAATTACCAACAAACAAACAAGCAAAACACAACAACAAAAGAACACCTACAATAACAAAAATAAACTAGCTATCATCAATACTTACTCTTTGTTTTCCATTGTATCTGTGGTGGTCTTAGAACTCGAAACTAGTGGAGGCAGCCAAGATTGCCTGTCAGTGTTAACAAATAAATTCCTGAGTATATAATGTTATAGGGATGGACAGCAAGCTGAATCTCCTCAAACATTTTGAATGATAGAAACTCAAAAATGGTGTTTTGTAAGTGCATTCACAGCATTTCCAATATTATTAGTATTTTGAAATACTCTATAATTACACTTTTGAGATTATTTTTTTTAGCTAGATGAATGGAATTGGAAGCAACATGGTAGTTCTAATTACTACTGTGAGAAATATATAGTCTGACCCAAGACGGTGTTTTGTGCAACCCAAATGAAACAAATGCAGATTATTCTTGGGAGGGACAATCAGACAGAATGTGCAAATGAAAGGGTGGCAAACATCAGCTCAATAAACAATTTTAGGATGGTATGAGAGGTTGCATAAACATCACAAAGTGCATCACATGCACTTTTTTTTTTTAAAACAACAACAACAACAAAAAACTCTTCCAAAGAATCAATCTACCAATCGTTTACTGGGAAAAAGCAATTGCACTATAAACAGCAGATTCTGTTTGGCCTTTCGCATCTTCAAAGGGTCTGAAGAGAACTACTGAGCTGAAAGCATCATAAACTCCCACGAATAAGCACGAGTGCTAATATGAGAATGATGACATTTTAATTTCTATTATTTTCATAATTCTACAGAAAGAATTTAGAAGCTGCTCCTGGAAAGGCTGCATAAAAAAGATGGGTATCCCCAGCAGTGCATTTTAAATTAAAAATGCAGTTCTCTGTTCTACAGCCAGTTTTTCTCTTGTCCACATAATATTATATAAAATCCGAAATTTTAAAGCTAGCTAGCTGTATATCGTGCATACTGTGGTTCATTTGTACTGAAACAGTACAGGGACAAGTTAGCCTGAGAGAGTTCAACCTGTGCTCAATACAAGGAGCTGCAATGCTTTAATTTTAGGAGGAGACACTAAAAAGGCATACGCTTGCTGAGTTAGGACTGGGGCAAAGAATTAGCATCTATTGAACTATGTCTACATGGCTTGTGGACTGACTGTACAAAGACCATTTTGCACCATGCTGCTGCCATGGGAAAAAGCCAGAGCATGCAAAAGCTTATTGAAGTTTGCTGAAGAGCGGAAGCTTGCTAGAGGGAAAAATCCATAACGCTTTTTGAGAGACATTGAGATCATGAGACATTGCTGCGGTGTAGCAGATTGCTATATATCCTCTGACGGTCACACAAAGCTGGTAGCGAATACCTTTTCTTTTTGATAGGAGAAGTAGCAGTAGTGTTTGTGGTTGATGTGGTAGGAGTCCGAGATTGCCTGTAAAGGAAACACACTTAATGTACTAATTCATCTTCAAAGAATCGTAGAATGGTTGAAGTTGGAAGGGACCTCTAGAGATCCTCTAGTCCAACCCCCTGCTCCAGCAGGGACACGCAGAGCACGGGGCACAGGGTGGCAGCCAGTCGGGTTGGGAAGGTCTCCAGAGAAGGAGCCTCCACAGCCTCTCTGGGCAGCCTCTTCCAGGGCTCTGTCACCCGCACAGCAAAGAAGTTCTTCCTCACACGGAGGTGGAACTGCCTGTGTTTCAACTTGTGCCCATTACCCCTCGTCCTGTCACTGGCCACCAATGAGAAGAGTTTGGTCCCATCTTCCCTACATTCTCCTCTCAAGTACTTGTACATATTGATCGGATCTCCTCTCAGTCTTCTCTAGGCTAAACAGGCCCAGCTCGCTTAGTCTTTCCTCATACGATAGATACTCCAGTCCCTTCATCATCTTTGTCGCTCTACACTGGACCCTCTCTAGAAGCTCCCTGTCCCTCTTATACTGGGGAACCCAGAACTGCACACAATACTCCAGTAATATTCCACTTAAGTAAGTGAAATGGGAAAACAAGACTAAGAAATGATATCTACTATCAAAAATGTATACAGTAGTTGCTATAATTACGGTTACACATGCCAAGGACACCGGATTTGAGACAACTTAAGGGATTCTTATGCTTGGAGGATAGAAGTGTCCTTACTTGGTATTCAAAGTCATTTTCGACTTCTGAAAATCTTGACTTCTGTACCTACACTTCGCTTTAAAATATTAATATATTCATTTTTAATGCATTAAATTTTGCTTCTTATTTAATAATATCAATGCTGTTCTATTTTCATATATGCCTGCAAAAGAAAGCAACATTCCTCACACTCCTAACTTCATACCTTCCAAGAAGGTTATTTTTCTCATCAAGTTTATCATAAAGATATTGTCCTGCCCTTTACTTTCCTAATGTAACTGAAGTACAGACCTTTAGAAATTATTTTATTGCTCTCTGACAGGACAAGCTATGTGTCATTTGAATCTCACGTAAATCCTTCTCCAAAATTCACAGCTGGTCTATTTAAAAATTGCCTTTGGACAAAACACAAAAGTAAATCTATATGATGCTTCATGTGCCGTCCCCATGATTTACCATATAATGGTGTAAAATTATTATTCAAAAGAATCACCTCCCTTGCGCTCCAAATACCAGAGTCACTCATTTGCGTTTCAGAGTAAAAACTTCACACTTTACATGATGATTTTTAATTGCTATTCTTGGTTCCCTGGCAACTATATCGAATGCAGTTTGTTACTGATAGAATTGTATTGACACTGATGAAGGTACATGGGGATAACATTTGTCTCATTGCATTTATAAATATGGTGCTGTCATCTTCAGATTTCTGAGTTTTTTAAATAATTTTTTTTTAATATAAACTTCAATAAGTTGAGACATGTAAGTTCTTTAGAAACTAAATTTGAGTATTGTTTAGTCATTTTACATATCTATTTTGCTCACCTCTAAATCATAATGAAAATTTTTATGTCAAAATTTTGTATTAACTTGTTTTAAATGACAAATTGGTGTGAACCTGTTTTATATTAAAAACTGACTTTCTGATAAAAGAAAAATCTTTCAATTAAACCACATGTTTTCTGATTGCTTTCCGTTGGTAAAAAACAGTTCCCCTTCCTACCAAAAAAAGAGGGTTTTTTTTTACACTTTTGCTCCCTACTTTTTCTGGGAAAATACCTGCACTGAACTATGTTTTCAAAACATACCTATTCTTTCCTTCCTGATTTTAAAATATAAAATTTCTTAAATAATTATTATGATGGTTAACTAGGCAAATCTAAGCAGGTCTTTCTTTCAATCTACGCACAGAAATGTGCATTTTTAAAGGACAAGTCCTGTATCTGAATTTGAAAGACATCAGACGAATCGTGTTCTAAAAGACTTTTCTTCCTCTGTGAAAAGAGCTTATGACCACTCAGACATAGATGCCTACATTCCAGATGTCAGACAGCAAAATGAAGCCAATTATTAAGCCATAAAACACATACCTTATTTCCCTATGTTATCTTGGCATATGTATACAATTATAAGACATAATATTTAGATGATAAGAAAGCTCTCAAAACTCATACCTGTTGCTTTGTTTGTTATCCAGAGTTGAGAACTTATTTATTTTATCAGCATCACTTCTATCTGGGATTCTGAAACAAAACACACAGAATTATTTTTCATATACACTGCAAATCTTTTTTAAACACAATTTGAATGAAATTAAAAGATGAAGTATCACTTTGTCTTCTGAACAGATTATAAATTACTCATTGATACAACAGGCACAGAGCAGATGCTGAATTAATGTAAATTTAGTGCATTACTATTTGAAAAGCCTAAGTAGCTCACCAAAAAAAATGTTTTAAAAAGTTATGTTCAAACACTAATTGACAAATACATTCTATCAAGATTTATTGTTGTCACAGTTAATTTGTTATTAATCCTTAGAAATTAGATCAGAAAAGAGCAAAATCTTTCAGTGAAGCAGGCCCACAGATTTAGAATATAAGTCATCTACCCTCCCTCCCCCTCGCCATACCTGGATAGATGTAATAGCTGGATTGTCTTTATGGCTTTTAGAGACCAACGTGATTTGAAATACATGAATATAGAATCCCTGATAAAGTATAGTAGTGATGTATAGGAATAGCTTCTATCATAGAAGTTATGCATTTGTACTTAATATTATTAAATTATTATACAAAACAGCTATGTGATTTTTCAAACTTTTTATAGATTCTATAGTTTTCCCCCAAAACCCTTCCAAAATTTTACAGCAAGTACTATGTAGCTATAATTGCTGACATGTGGTTTATATACAATGAGTTTAATTCCACGTATGGGACTTGTTCTAATAACAATTTAAGGACTGCAAAAAGGTCCATTATAAACCCTTGCAAGTTAAGATACATAGATTACTAAATTGAGAAGTTTATCTTAAACATATAGCTAGAATAGCTGAAAAAATATTTTGAACTAAAATTTAAATATAAAAATTGCTCAATTTTAGTCAGCTATTCCCTTCTGTATACTGAAACTATAGGTACAGAGCAATTAAACATAGTGCCAGTAGTCTAATATTAACTGCTGTAACAAAATATTTTTACTTCACTTTCAGACAAGTATCGTAGACTCCTATTGCATTTAATGGAACCCTGAAAAGGTATTTCATGATACAACATGTGCCAGTATATACACTGGTTTTGTTCTCTGAGTGGTGCTTTTTTATTTATTTTTTTTTTTTTTCCCTTAAAATCTTAAATATGCCTGTGCAATTAGCTAATTCATATCTCTGGCAACTCCAGTAATATTTAACTGTGATCAGCAGTTACAAAGAAGATCACTAGAGGTCTCACTAAACTTGATAACATTACGGTGCAACAAGCATGAACAGTTCTTCTAAACCATTACTATCCAGTGAACCATTAGTTTTCATTTCATATAAAACCCTTTACAAAATCATACACAATACATACACTATAACTAAGACAATATTGTATTTGGGCATTTTAAAGAAGATCTAAAAGGTACATCTGTCATCCTACTCCAGTACTAAATAAAGAAGCAGATATATTGAAAAAAATTATAACATCTTTTCCTTGCAAAATCTTCCAGCAATCTATGTTTGAAGGATTTTTTGTTGAGGCATTTGCACATAAAATGCTCTCTCCAGCAGAAACCTTTGGACAAACAATTCATTAATTCATCTAACCTTTCCCTGAATCAGTTCAAATTTTTGGCTTCTGCAATATCCCACAATGTCAAGTCCTGCAATTAATGCATATGTTAAGGGAAGAAGAAATTTTTGTGGTTTATGTTTGTTTGCTTTAAACCACTATTAGCCATTTATTTGAATATCTCCTCATTCTTACACTAAAACAAACAGTAAATATTAATTCCTTCTTCATTCTTTTTCCTTATATAATTCTCTTTTCCTTGTGGAGAAATCTTTGTCTCTTTAGATGGGAAAACTATGCTTGCATTTCCCTTGGGCTTGCAGCCGACAGTGCAAATGGTGCAAATGAGTCACCCCCAGCACTGGTGCCAGATCCTTAGTACTGAAATTGATACTCAGATTTTGTAGATATATAGGTTTAGGCATAATCATATCATTCATATCAAAATGACTTGTTTGAAAATAGAAAAGGCAGTAGCCAGGAAGCAAGAAGCTGCAAGAGAGGTACTAGCAATACTTAAAGCGTCTTGTAGAGAGGTTTTGCTGTCATGTGCCCGTATGCAATGAGGAATTCAAAAATACTCTGTAAACTTTTTTTTTTTCTCCTTCTTTTAATGAGAACTTCAGAGAGTATCTTGCCAAGTGGCTATAGAAGAGACTTTAATCCAAACAGATCCACATTCTTAAAATCCTTGTCTCTTGGAAAGTTACAGCTATGGCCCAAGGGCACGCAAAGCACAAATGCGTAAAGATGTTCCAACCTCTGCCTTGAAATGTGGTAATTCCTGCAGGCCTTTTCCAGGATAGAAGCAAACTGCCATGGCCATTTGCCATAACATCTTAGCTGGATGAAAATTTTCCTTATAAACAACATAGCTGATGACAACTCTCTGTAAACAGCTTAGATAACCAGGAAGAAGGTCATTTTTTTTTCAAGGAGAAATAGTCCCTTAGATGTCATGCTACATCCGAGAAACAGTGATGTATTTTTCAACTTTGTCTTTTGCTTACCAGAAATCATTTGTAAGAAACTAAAGGAATTGTATCTGGTGGAGAATCTTCCTCCACAGAGAAAGAGGAAGTACCAAAACTGACTGCAGGCCAAGAAAAGTTCTTAGGATAAAACAAACCACCACCTTTCATGCCTTAGTTTGCAAGTTTGAGGAAATGCAGGACACGTGGTCCACCCTTGCAGATGTGCCTTATGGCAATAGGTGTGCATAAAATTATCTTGGAATGGCTATATTCTGCAGGTTTGAGAAGACCAGTGGAGAAAGAGGAAAAATGAACAGCTGAACTGCAACTACCTCATTTTAATCATTTTAAGATCGAATCATGATTATTCACGCCATTTATGGGCATATTCTGAATTATGTATCAGAATTGTATATTCCTTTCTTGGTATATTCTGCCGTATCTGGTACATATAAAGAACACTTAATGTTAAATATTTGTATATACTAGAACATGCAAATAGTCATCTTACAACCTGAAATAATTCAGACACCATGAGATCTCAGGATAAAAGAAAAAGTCCTAGATAGATAGGAGCTGGCCTATGACTTCTGACATAGAAGTCAGGCCTTCTATGCAGGAAAAAATATAAGCCTTAAAATATTCTTTGAATGAGTGTATAGATAACAGAGACAGAATTAATTTATTCTACTTGGATTTCCAAAGAGCTTTAAAGAAATTTCCTCTTTAAAAGCTCTTAAAATGATCTAGTATGCCATAGTAGAAACACATTTCACATATAAATAACTGGTTAAAAGGTAGGAAACAAAGATTTTGAATAAATGACAGTTTTTCAGATTGAAGGGAGAAATATCTGCAAGACCTGTGCTTTTCTATATGTTCATGAATTTTCTGGAAAAAGAAAGAGAGGAAAATTTTGTTGTTTGCCATTGACACTAAGTAGCGGTAGTCAAAACAAATGCTGATTGGCAAGGCAACAAGAAATCATCCCCTAAAATGTCAAATTTCTAAAACAGCAGACCACACTCACTTTTTTAAGATACAAAGTAATGTCTGCCAAGAAAAACAATTGGCCTCTGAACCAGCTGTTATCACTCAGGAAAGAGGTCTCTGAGTTATGATATATAACGTTATGAAAATGACAGCTCAATTCTCAGCAGCACTCAAAAGAGCAAAGTCAATATTATGAAACATAAGAGGAGTAGAGAACCCAAAGCCATTGATATACTCTTTTATGTACAGAAGTGTGTGCACTTAAAAATTTGTGTACAAATTTGGTCCTGCAGATCAAAAAGACTGTTATGGAAATAGAAAATATAGGGAGACGAGCAGTAGGGAAATAAAAGGTAATATAGAATGGCTTCCTCATGATGAGTGACTCATCAGCCTGGAGAAGAATCAACAGAGGGATGATACCACACCGCTTTATGTCTATTCTATTCCAGAGCTTCATGTAAAAAGGAAATTTTAAGCAACAATCTTTCTTTTTTTTTCCCCCTTATAATACAGGAAGTTAGGATCATCAAATGAAAATATGCAGTGCTAAGATCTGAACAAATATCCTTTTTCCAAATAGTGTAAATTCTAGCACCTTAGATACTATGGATACCACATGTTAATATGGGCTGCATTTCGAAGATGCTATGCACAAGGAATCTGCAAACATAGGCACAGGCATATCTTAAGTAAATTACTCTACAGAGGTCTAAATTGAAGAGAGCTTTCAACTTAAGTTTGTTTGATAAATATATGGTTCTTGCATTTGCACTAATTATGGTCCAAAGTGATAGCAAGGATTTGCAAGGCAAATTAAGGTTTTGGTCATGTTGAGACTAACTAATGAAGATAGGACTTTGATTTATAGTTGTAAAATGGGAAACAAGACCGGATGGGTCATCGGCACAGAGGTATTTACATACCTGAACATAAAAATACACACAAATTGATACAAAGAATGAAGAGAAAGCTGTCTGAAGAATCACTTCTCATATCATATTTATATTTATTATTGACAATTAATGCGAAAACATTTGAAGTTTTACTGTTTAGATGCTTAATACATAAGTATTGACTTGCAAGCCGTTTTCATTCATTTTTTCATTTTTAAGGTAAGACAGAAACAACCTATCACAAGTATGACAATCACAAAATACAATATAGAAGGAAAAAAGCCCTACCTGTCCAAGGTAGTATCAGACCTGTATCGTCCAAGCAGAGCTTTCTGATCTTCCTTTTCATTTGTGTTACTGTTGTAAAAAGAGGATTAGAAATGCCACTTTGGTCACTATTTTTAATTAAAAAACTCATCACCAATAAAACAGCACATAAATCTCACATTAAAACATCATATAGGATTTCAGACCATTCAGATTTTAGCACCCATTTCAATTACCAGGTTAACAATTATTGATATCAAGGTCTGATGGCAATGATAACATGACTAGGCTAAAATAGAATGAAGAAAGCTTTAAAATTTCTGCTTTAAACAGGAGTTAATGAAAGAATGTTCCACTTTCTTTGGCGAGAAAGGTATTAGAAAGCATTAGAGAGATGTTCAGAGACTACTGTACCTGTGTAGGCTGTCTTGGGATTTGTATTGGTTAAGCACAGCCCTTCCATAGTTTTCATCAGCACTTTAATAAAAAGAAAGATAATATTTAGTTAAAATGTGAATATCAAAAACAGATAAATCTCTCTTGGCAAAAGATCTCTGCCCTCAGTCAGACTTCACAACTGTCTATTATCCGAGTAACCACACCAGTTGATGATCTCTGCATTACCTTGCTCCCATCACTTTGGGGACAGAATTTTTCTACTTATGAGCTGTTCATGGTCCAGAAAATTAGGACCCGTTCTCAAGGCAGAACTGCTGCTGTTGATACAAGCCCAGGTCTGCATTACAATAAATCTCAAATGACATAATTAAGCTCCTTGTAGGAGTATGTCAAAATTTATGATGTTCACAACTGTAAAACCAGTCAGATGGTATCACTGTAACCTAAATGCATGAAAGATGCCATTTCTCAAGATGAGCAGAACCCTGAGGTTCTCAGTACATCTAATCAAATGTCCAGTGCACAAATGTTCTGTTAAAAAGGAGTTAGTTAAAACCAGACTAAGACATCTCAAAGGCAATCTATAGCTTACCAGGGCAAGCAGATAAATGTTGTTGATGAAAATTATTCTAGATGATGAGTGATCATCCATAAAAAAGCAGACATTCAGATAAAATATACAAATCATATTAAACTAAAAAAAGAAAGAATGTACTTCATGTCTTTCCTACCTTTCCTCTTCAGATCTCTTCTTTATCCAGCTGTTATCTTGCAATAGGGTCCGTCGTTTGTTAATATCCTGAATAACCTGTTGTCTGCTTTTAATTGCAACAGAGGGGCTCTTGTTATCTACAAAGACAGAGAAACATGTTTTTAAAACAAAAGTATAGGATAGCTCTGGAAGCTTAAAATTCTATTAAAAAGGCCAAAATCTGTAGAGATTTACCACAGATTGAATCTTCTGCTATCAGATGCAGGCACACCATTTTTTTTAACATTAAAAAAAAGTCACAAGGATTATGTACAGAGCTCGTGTATAGTGCACACTGATTCCTTGCAAAGTTTGTGGTTGAAACCCACAAACCTTGAAGACACCACAGAAATCAAGTTTACCAAACTGCCTTCAGCTTGACATATTCTTTAATGTAAATAAGTATCACAGATTTCATAAGGGATTATGACATACGTATACAAGAGTAATTCCCAAAGAGCAGAACCAATGAACCCGTTTTCTATAGATGTGCCTCTGATGGTGCATTTTTCAAGTATCTAACAATTCCAACTGGAAGCTCATCTTGAGGTGCCACCTAATCCTCCACCCACATACTGTCCAATATGTGTCAATATTGAGGTCTCTCAAAAAGCATCGGACTCACTCTGAAGTTTCCTCCTCAGTCAGTAAAGAGGATCTTCTTCTAAACAGCTCCCTAGCTTTGCTTGACTTTATAAATGAAATATCTTTAACTTCTATAAAATTTATCTAAAGTTGGGCAACGGTTTCAAAAATTACCCATAAATAGATGAGAAACACACATGCAAAGTCACACAGCATGATCACAGAAGCCTTAGTTATGAAAACAGACTAAAATATCTGTGCTCAACAGTGCTAGTGAGAACTGTAACAAGACCATGGTCTCCTGATCTATGAGAATACTCCTTAATGTGCTAAGTAGCTGATGAATATCTCCTCTGGTTTCTCTTTTTGGGGAGTTTGGCACAGAAGCAAAAAAAAATGTTCAAAGACAAAGACTGTTGTCCATTTTTTCTCATTTCTTTTGCTTCCTTATGATCATCCAATTTATCATCCTTTCCTGATGATAAATTTCTTAGCATCAGCCTGTTTTTTTTTTTTTTTTTTTCTCTTGAGTGGGAGTTATTGTGTTATTATAATACTTCCTTTTAAAATGGAAGACTAGAAGTTGAATTCTAACAGGAACTCTGTTTCTGAGCTGTGACAATTGAAGTGCAATTTTCAAACAAGGAAAATGAAAAAATAAATATATAATAGCATCCTGTTAATGCACAAACTAACTGCTAAAGAATACTAAGTTCTGTATATTTTCTTTTAGAGGAAACCTTTGTGATTTTCTCCATAAAGTCCTCCCTCCCTCTCTCTCTCTCTCTCTCTGAGCATTCAGGTGAAAGGAGTTTGACACGTCTGCATTCCAGGAGAAAACGACATTAGGGCACTTCACTGCACAACTTGCATACAGAAAGGTCCTGCTCCACAGAAAATGCATGCAGCCAGCATTGCATCATTCATTGGAGCTGTATTTTGACATTCTGTTCTGATTTACAAGAAAACAAAGCTCTTGCTTTTACTCCAAGTACTTCAGCTGTAGTGATAACCACAAGCAATGAAAAATAATTTAAGTTGATGGATGACAAATCATGAGAAAGCAACTAAATATTTATTTTAAGTAAGAATAGCAAAGACAAATTTTTCATATGCATTTTCTCTCTCTCTTTCTCTCTCTCAAAAAAAAAAGGAATTTGAAAATAAAATTCAGTCAAAAAAAAAAAAATCTATATTTAACTTGTAAGCCATACTTTGCCCACTCTCATCTGTTGCAGTTCACTGTAGAAATGTCCACACTGCCAAAAGTGGAGGTCAATGAGTGAATTCAAGGACTGGACATCCATCTCATACCATATTTGCTTATCTGCAAGTTCATTATCTGGCTCTGTGTTGGACTACCTCTTTCCAAATTTTGCAAACAACTCGTCGATGATATATACACAAGCACACCAATGTATTCAAGAAGGGCTCAGCTGTTAAAATTAACCTTGCTTATGAAACACCATTTCTCTTACAATGGCGTTTTAGTAAAAATGCTATCACCTACCTAAAAATCACTTGGATTTCATAGAAATCATGGATCTTTTAAAGCACACAAGTTTCCAGCAAGTCACATAAAAAGGCAGCAGCCTAGTAATGTATATTGTGTTTTCATCTCAAGAAAAGAAAACATGGGTAATTTGCTAAATTTGGAGGCCTCAGTTTTGCTGAACTGGTTTACTAATCTCTGGTGAAAAAAAAAAAAAAAAATCTCTCCAAAGCAGCATCAAAAAATTAAATATGGATACAATAAAACAGTTTGGGTCAGATAAGCACAGATAGCATTTATTCCCTTCTTATGCAGATAATAGTTGATGTCCTTAACATAGCCTGGTCTGCAACGCTGCTGTTCCTACTTGTTTCTTCATCTATCTCTTCCTCGCTACTTTTTCCTCCCATTGGCGTCCAGCTCTGCAGAGCCAAAATCAGGCCCTCCTGCCCCTTACATCCTGTAGCCATTAGAAATATTCCATGGGGTCTGGAAGAACAAGAAATTTTGTGGGATTTCCGGCTCGTACTGGGGAATTTCCCCACGCAAAGTCCACGAAAGCTTAGTTCTCCTGAGCAACAAATTATCCCCCCACCACGACCCAATAGCGCTTTTTCCTCCCAAAGCCCCCAGCTCTTCCTCCCAAAGACCAGCGAGCCGCTGCTGGAGCGCGGCAGCCTGCCCCAGGAGGCCGGCACATGGTGGGCACGGAGACCCTCGGAAACTGTTCCCGGGACAGGAAGGACACAGTGCTTCAACTCCGGCTCTGAGCATCCCCAAGGCAGGGAATGGGGGAATCGGCATTACCGCTTTGCTTAGGAGGTTGCTTCCGTATGCCGAAAGCCGACATTGCGTCCAGGGAGGCGTATTTCTGTGGGATCTGGAAGAAACGTTGAGAAAAATAAAGAAATTGGTGATTCAGACAGCCACAAAGACAGTTCATTTGCCACTTATATCCCGACTTATTCAAGCTTAGTAAGATATCGTAAGATTTCCTAGGGCCAACTGTAGCCCTCCTTGAACCAAATCAAACACAGCATCCACTTTTCGCTCCCTGACAGCGACTACAGATCTGCCTGCCCCACGTCTACATCTACCTCACGGTCTCTCGATGCTTCTTCCTATGGATCTCCTTCCCTGAGAGTATGTGGGGTGGTTAATGCCCTCAGAGGAGAAGACCGTAATGAAGAGCTGGGTGAGATGATTAGCTTATGCAAAGATTATATACCATCTGGTGGCTCAGAGCAATGCCCAAGGTGCACATGGGCTCACCCAGCCTGCTGTAATAGGCAGCAGCTTATGCAGCTAACAGAGCGGTATGATGTGGGTTTTTTCTTCCCTGTAACTTTTTTTCTCATTTCAAATATGTTTCTCCTTAAACAAGTTTGTTTTTGTTTGTTTTTTTTTTTTAAAAAAAGGGGGAGGGGGAAGCTTAACCACCCAATTTTGTGTGGTGTTTTTGGCGAAGGAATGTTCAAGCAGAACATATGAAAAAATAAAAGGAAAAGCAGTCTGAACTTTGACTTTAGAGCATTGACAAAACTGACCCTATTTAGTAAAGTAGTTGCTTTCTGAAAAGGAGTGTTTTCCAGGAAAGCACTATCAAGCTGGAACACTCCCAACCAGCTCCACTGGTCAGTCTACTAAAATTTACAGAAGCCAAAGAAAACAGTTTTTGTGACAGATTTTTAAAGAAAAAAAAAATCCAAAACATTCCTGCTTTTCTGTGTGACAGAGTTACCCTGTTTCCTTAGAGAAGCTGAGATTGTTTTGCTCACTCATGTGACAGAGAGGAACGAGAGCCTGGAGTCTGGGGCTGTTTCTTTAATAACAAAAGGGGAAAATGTTGAATTCTGGCAAAGAGTTAACAAAAGTACTAAAAGTACTCTGACAGTACTGCATTCTGGGAACTTTTATTTTGCCATGATAAACTGCACTTGCAACAGATTTTGCTTTTTTTAATGTTTTTTATCATACAGTTTGGCCATACAGAGCTTATGATAACCGAGAAATAAGAAAGCAGAAAGCCAAAATATGATTGCAGACAAATCCAAATATTTTTATAATGTGAAGCTATAAAGACAAAAATAATATCTGAGTCCAAAAGCCTGCCTATTTCTTACCCAGTTGCAAAATTCCAGATGCTTGTAAAAGTATAAAGTTCTGGCATGTGGATTTGAAGGCCCTGACCAAAACTCCTTCCTCTTAGCATTGTTTGTTGGTACCAAGCTGTCATTGGCACGGGGTATGTAGAAAACATGTGACTGCTGAATCTGGTTCCCACCCAACAAAAATACGCTCCAGGCCATGGTGAACTGTACTTATTTTGCAATTTATTACAAAATACATTACAAAAATATTGACATAGGGTTTTAAGCAGATATTTGCTTTATTTCTTAGAAAATAGAAAGGTTATCAAGCAGTCAGTTATAGATAGTAACTGCTTTGTCTCTGTATTTTCCTGAACTGTGACAGTTACGTAAGAAACAAATGATAGAAAGGGCTCTGATTTATTTATGTTTTCAGTTTAGGAAAAGCTTGAGATCTGATACTGCTCTTCATCTCACTCTGACTCTGGGTTTTAAGAGGCTTGACATTTTAGTGTTTCACAAGCATGAGCATTGGCACTTCTTCATCTGTAGATTGCACGGAAGGATCTTGGAATTTTTAAAGCCGTTTCCTGAAGGAAAGCAATCACAAAATTTTGAAAACTGCACTTTCTTTCATGAAAATTAAACAAAATTTTGTCAGTCTGAGGCTTAAAATACCTTATTTAAGCTCCACATTTTGCCATTTCAATATTTCTCATGAAAAATAACAGGAAAATGTTTGATAGTCTTCATGGCATACTATATCCTTTCCTTTCATACTTTCATGATGGGGACCTACATTTTGGTCAGTGTTGTCAGGAAAGCATTGCACACTTTTGCTAAAATTAAACATCAATGCCTCAGACTATTGGTCTTTATACAAGTTATCACCATGGTCAAAAATCCGTCACTGCATTAGCTATATTCGTGTTACATTTTGAAACTTGTCTGTAGCATCTACAGCTTAAGTAAAGAATACATCAATGACACTGAGACCTTGGAAAGTAACTGAAAGACAGATTTGCAACTCCCTGTTGTACCCACACAGGACAAGAGAAAGTCTAGTAGTGAATTACAAGGATGATCCGGGGCCTGGAACATCTGCCCTATGAGGAAAGGCTGAGAGAGCTGGGCCTGTTCAGCCTG
>VZSV01000040.1:112110-207025 GCA_013398735.1 Nothocercus julius
CAGAGCCCTGGATGGGGCTGCCCAGGGAGGCTGTGGAGGCTCCTTCTCTGGAGACCTTCCCAACCCGCCTGGCTGCCACCCTGTGCCCCGTGCTCTGGGTGTCCCTGCTGGAGCAGGGGGTTGGACTAGGTGATCTCTAGAGGTCCCTGCCAACCTTACGCATTCTATGATTCTATAATTCAAACCAGTCCAAAACAAAAATGTTTCATTCATCCTCTATCAGTTAAATAGAAAGACATGTTTACATGTTCTATAAGGTTTAAGGCAAAAGATCTATTTCTATTGCACATGCATAGGGCATCCAGAATAAACTAGCAAGTTTGCTAGCCCAAAGGTGATATGCTTGAATGAATATGAGAAATAGTTGTACTCCCTTTTACAACCAGCGTACTTAAAATGGACCAGATACTCTGGAATTTTGAACCCATACATTTTAGTCTTAGAGAACAACGTTGTGTTGTCCTCATGGTCTACTTCTTGCTATTGCACTTTCTTTCAATTTATGTATGAAAATGAATCCATTAAAAAGAGAAATGCAGAAAAAAAAATCCTACTTTAATCTCTAGCACAGACTATTAAGAATCAGCAGAGTAAGATATAAATTTCAAGACGTTAGCAATCATACCTACAGGGTCAATATACAGCTCCTCAAGGCATTTTTTCCTCAGACTTTACTACTGTGAAGACAGAGCATGTGTGTGTCTGTGTATTCATATCTGCCTTTGTGGCAGGAGAAGGGGACAGGAGATCTGAGGATCACATTAGTTTAAAAGTCTCATCTCAAAGATCTGGGACCATCATATCTTTCAGGAAGCCCAGCAAACTATTTATTTTCAGACCATAATTTGGGACACACCAAGAAAATATTTTTTATCTTTGGAAGTGAAACTGTGAGAAAGGGGAGCTACAGTCTTCTACAGCAAAGTAGTCAATTGTGTGCGGGGGCATTTTTAATAACATCTACTCCACTGGAACAAAATAAACGAGCTGGAATGCAAACCAAAAACAAACAGGAAGGCAGCTCCAGTGTAATTTGAATTTAAAAACAGCGTCAGGAAACTTTAGAAGAAAATGAAAACTGCCCCAGCCAGTCCAATGAGCAATTGCCATAGAGGTTTAAGACATGCCAATCCTGGATTCAGGCTCTTGCAGCACACACACATTGTTAGAGGAATCTAAATACAATCCCAAAGAAATGCAAAAAAGCTTCAAATGACATCAGAGGAAGTCAAATGTCTCTTCAAGCTACCTGGTAGCAGGCGGCTCAAACTAGATGTCTGTGATTTTGGTTTTATCATAAAGAACTACTTTCTCTTATCCTTTCCACATCCTTCCCGGACTGAGAGCAGAACACCTCAGGCTTCCATAAAGTCCCAAAATTAAGATTCTAGTTTTAAACTAGCTTGAGCACACATATTCTTCCAACACAGAGTACTCTTGCATTCCTAAATATTTGGGTTTCACAGGTATGCATTGCTTTATTAAAAACACCACTACACACACAAGTTAAATACAAACATTCCCTGTTAGGATCATTTTTTTTCCACATCAGCCTAAACTAATTACAACCTAAGGAGAAAAAAAAAATAAAAAAGAGTCTTTGTTCTTTAGCTTCTACCTATGATAGTAATTAAGACCTTTTATCTAAATATTCAGACGATATGCATTTTACTTTCAATAGACAATATTTTTTTCCCCAACTTAAAGGTACTGCATATCATCACACTGTATAATAAAGAATTCAACATACTGAATTTTAAAGTGTAGATTGAGGGACAATTTTTTCCTCATTAAAAGTCAAGTAATTGGTCTTCATAGTGCAATTTTTCAGATGAAGCCTTGTCTAATGCGAACGCCAAAAATATTGAACTTCATACAATTATTTATGTACTGGATGATAAAGTATATAGAAATGAAAATATCTATATCAGAAAATTTAAAAAATTTAATAAAAATTTCCCTCCCTCTTGTGCTACATTGTTGAAACAAGCAAGCAAATACAGAAATGATGAAGTCTGGTATTTACGCATAAAATGCCATCTGGAACAAACACATTCCTTCTACATGGCTCTACTTAGCTTTAGTTATCTGGCTACAGTTTTCTGTAACTCCTGTGTTCTTGAAGTTCCAGCTTTTCAAAAATACGAAATATCTGCTATATAAGGAAGAAAGTAAACGGATCTTTGTTCTTTCTCTGCCCCAAATGTGGAACTTTTCACTAGAATTTCGTTTCCTGAAAAAGCGTTGCACTGTAAAATAAGCTGAACATTCAGTATCTTGGGACAAAATATTGCTCAAAATTTTAGAATTACTGCGTTGAAAATCTAGTATGTAGTTAGGAAATTAATGTTCCACATCCTTTCTGTTTTAAACTATTTGCATTTTTTCACTGAAGTCCAAGATATTTTTTTCAATAGGATAACTATTTATTGATGAGTGAAGAAAATGAAGGTTATCTTTACTTTGTTTTGTTTCTTTTTGTTCTTTAGAACTGATAAAATTAATTTTATCTTATAGAGCTTATCTTTCACTTGTATGAGATGAACATGGATGATATTGACATTTTTAAACAAAAAGCACATTTGTTCCTACTCATTCACCATTCCAAAACAAATAACAGTACATTCTTGCCTTCAGTGAAGAACTTTTATACCAGCTCAAACTTTGTTTTTTCCTGTACCATTTTCCTTGAAAATCATAGGACCTAGATGTGTGAGTGAGCAAATGACTAAGGTCATTTTAGCCTGATTAGGGGATCAAGATCTCCAAGCATGATAAATAAAACATCAGGGAGGTGTTTACCATTTTTACCCCTTCTTATCACAATTGTTCTTCCGAGTAGACATCCCTAAGCATGTGAGTTGAAATCTTGCTGGTGTGAGAATTCAATAGCAGTTTTGCTTTTACTTCCATACAGTCAGCATTTCTCCCTTCAGATGAGGATCTACCAGAGCCCTATCAAAAATGCTGCGACTGTGTTGTGAGATATAGCGATCTCCTTTCTAAAAAACACTTGGACTTCCAGACATGACTTCACTTCTTCCCCTCAGGCAAAGGCTATTTTTCAAATCACATTACAACTAGAAGCTGTTTGCAGCAACCAGAACTGTGCCATCCTTCGCATTTCCAACCTTGCTATTTTGGCCAAGAACATCAGTAGAAAAGTAAACATCTCCCAAATATTCTCAAGAGTCCAGTCTGTTGGCTTCAGATCTCTGTAACAGATGTCATCAACTGCCCCTGTTCAAAACTGGAGATGAGCACATGAAATAGGGTAATGCTGCTGCTAACTCAGCACAGTATCAAGTGTATAGTCAGAGCTTAACAAACACTTGGGTGTCATCAATATACTTCAAAGTCACGAGTAAAAAAATTTTTTCTTTATTTGGCCACTACTTATTCTCTATGTCATTTTCCTGAAAATACATGGAAAAAAGAACTGCTAAATGTATTTTATAGATGTTAAAAAACAAAACAAGACAAAAACACTCCTAGAATGATTTTTTTCTTACATTTCAGATCAGAGCAATATATAACACACTTGTAAACTTCTGGAAATATTACGTGCTTAAGTGAGCATTTCACTATATGGTTGAGGCCACAGAGTTGATAACAACCCTCAAGAAGAGCAGGACATGTACATGTGAATAAAAGAAACAAGACAAGGATAGAACAGGGAAGGTTAGACTAGAGAACACATAGATAGAAGATAGAAATCATTCATCTATTTGTAGCAGAAAGACCTCTCAGAACTGGTTTTTCAGGACGTGGGCGTATGAGATTCTACTTTGAAAGAAATTCAGCTTTGGAATTGCCACGCATATAAAATAAGCTGCTAGGTCAGAACACAAAACGTATGTGTTTTTAATGAGAAATTTTAAGTGGCTTTTTTGTATAGAATATAAAAAGAGTGTTAATTATGAACTTTGTTTATTCATGGCTTTCCTCTCACTTCAAGTATTTTTAATGAAGAACCCTTCCTGCTTGTTAATGAGTTCAATTCATGGTACAGAAAAGTGATAAAAGTAAAATAAGTATTTTTGCTCTATACAATTTGCAAAAGTTGAAATGATTTACAAACACTTCATAAGCTTATCCGTAAAAACAGCAAACTATTGCTAACTTTTTTCAAAAACTGTACACTTAAAGCAAATTCAAGCAAGTTAGATTTTTATTCTGTTTCATTTTAGATAAAATACCAAAGACAGCATAAATAAGCCTTGTAAAACAAACCTTAGAGCAAAAGAGACATTCATCAAAATCTGTGCGAACATTGAGTTTGCCATCAGAGAAATAACAGTAAAATAAGATACAATTACACTGGCAATATAATATAAGTAATCAATTGATTAAGACAGCTTAACCAAGATAAGATTTCAGAAGTGATTTGAACACCCAGACCCAGAAGCTTTAAGAGATGGATTTTCATGGGCAAGTTCTCCACACCTGTTGAAAATCAGATCCCTTGAAGGGTCCTGATTTGGACACTCAGGTATCACTGAATGCTTGAAAACTTAAGAACAGAATTTAAAATAAAAAGGAGGCAGGCAAATCCTCTTACCTATACACGGTAGAAGATAGTATCCCAAAGTGGCAGTATGTCGACCTGGGGATACCTGGAAGCAAGGTGCAATTAAAGCAGCCGGAGAGCTGGGGTGTTGTTCTCCATCCAGCTGTCTGCAAAGCCAAGAGGCTGCTCCTCCAGAGGCTGAGTCACTTAAGGAGGAGGTAGGAGGTGTGGAAAAGGGTGGCACCTGGTAGAAATACCAGATCAATTAAAAATACCGGTGAGCTGTTGTACTCCTGTGCTTGGTGTACTTTTCAAGTGCAGCAGGGCTGGGTTTCCCCAAATAAAATGGTTTCACAGTCCTTGAAACCAAGCATCTACTTGGAAGAATATACTGTGCTCATTTGGATTTTCCATGTAAATATACATAACAGAGCTATATGGCTGCCTCTCAACTAGAGGATTTAAAGACTAGAATACATGTATTTACACAGAAGAAGATGAGGAAACACTGTCTTTCACCAAAAGAAAAGTCTGCAGAAGTGTTATGTGAGGAATGTGCAGAGAATCCTGACGCACATTAAGTACTTTGAGCATATGGGCAGAGGCAAAACATCTGTGGGGGAAAACCCTTCCACATGAGATCTTGTTGCAGGTCCCTCTTATCTGTGCACATGTGCATTTGCCTTCAGTACAGATCATAAAAAAACAGAAAGAAGAAAGTACCTTCACTTTTTTTCTTCACAATGTCTGCAATTCATTTCTCTGTAGCTAAAACTCCCTTACTATTAATAAGTAGGGGAGAAGGGAACGATCAAGTTCCTATAGAAATATTCTGTAAGACCCTATGCTTCTGTTTAAGATATAGGATCTCTTAATATGTCTTATATATGCCTACACTTACTCTATATTTAGGTAACTTTTGTAATGAGATATGTGAGATGAGGTTATACAAGATGCTCAGTGTCCTTTAGTGCTGTCGACTTCCTTGAAAGTTAAGGCTTTCTTTCTACACAAAACACCAAATTCTGAGAGAGACTAACTTAGCAAATGTTTCTTCAGTCATGTTTCTAACCCTTATTTATTTTGATCGACACTCCTTCATAGCCTTGTTATTTAATGACATTAAGTTACTATCTAAACAATGCTTACATCCGATCAAACACAACTGAAGCACAGTAACAGCCCAGAAAATTAAGAGCATGAACTACCAGCTACCACAAGCTTCAGAATGACTTAATAACTGCAAGGGAGCCTCGCACTTGCCGAGCCTCACACTTCTCAACTTCCTGGTGCCTGAAAGTGAAAAATATTTACAGCATTTGGGGCATGCTCAGGTGAACTATGCTGTCTGTTTACCTTTTATCGTCGAGAAGAGAATCTTGTGAATGCACTTCTCCACATACGTACTGCATTTTTACAGTTTTAACCCAGGTGTGTCAAAAATGTAACTGGTCTTTCTTCGAAAGCAGTGCAGGGTGGGTGGAAATGAGGTTTGAAAAATTTTACATTCCCTTCAAACTGAAATGAAAATATAATTTGACTTATAATAATAATAATAATACATGACACTAAGAGTATCTGTTTTTTAGAGTTTTTCTTTCATAATCCAGATGTTGGATGATATTAACATCATTTTGCATTCAGTTACAAGAGTTCCTTGCATAAAATGAACAGAGGCAAACTTAACCTGTCTCACAGTACTTCCTTTTTTAGCCAGAATGTTTGAGAAAGTCAAGAAGAGAAGCACCTGATAGAGTCTGGAGAAATTAAATTGATATTTTCTGATATTTACTACCTTTGAACTCAGAGAGGAAACTACGGGGTGCAGCAAGCCACCTCTACTATGTAAAGGAAGCCTCTGTTAAGGCAGTCTGTGCTAAATCCTTACTGAATGATGTGGCAGCATGGAACCTGAACAGGAAAATGCATAAATAGAAGAAAATCCAAGAATGGCTCTGAGATGGACTTAAGAATAAAGCAGGCTGGGTATCTTTTATTGATTGATCTATAGCGTTCCGTAGATTCGAGAGATGGTAAATTTTTGATGTTAGTTGTGTTAGTTACTTACTATTTCAAAGCCAGGAAAAAAAAAATCAAAAAGCAACACTATTCCCCAGAGTAAAGCAAACACGACTTAGTGCTAATCTTGCTGTTTTCCTCTGTAGTAGTCACATACCAGTGCTGTACCTTGGCAACAGGAAGAAACGAAGGAAACTGCTTAGGAGGAATTGAACGCTTTTGGCATAAGCCTGCAGTGAAAGTGGCCTCTGAGTGTTCTCCAGGAACAAACTTCCCCTACTTTGAAGTTACAGCAAGCCCAGGCTACCTTCTGGATTAGGCTGTCTATTCAACCTGCTTGTTAGGAGCTGGGCAAATAGTCTGCTCTTGTTTCTCTTTCTCTCAAAACGAAAGGGAAGTTTTTCCAAGAAATAAATATATATATAAATGGCCATATACTCAGCTGATGAAATGGATCTGTAACTCCACCAGAGTCTAGCACAATGGACATTAGTATATGATCCAGCAGGGGTTTATGCCTTAGAGATCCTCCCTACAAACATTTATTTATTGACTCCAAGTTTTAATTTATTAATAATAAGCAATGGCGACACATTATTGGCTAGTACCAGAGGTAATAATATCTTGATGCTTGGGTGGCTAGCAAATTCTGGAGGTCATTTCTAGCAATCCAATTTTAAATACTTTGTTAACAATAGAGTTTAGGCTTATTTACCATTCAAAGAATTCCTAAAATACTTCCTAAGAAACATTCAGTAGGGAATGCTGACTTTTAACCTGGAGTAGAGCTAGCAGAAAAGTGAGCATAACTAGTTCAGAAATGCCATGGTTTAGATTTGAATAGCTTATTCAGAGCTATTAAAGTCAAATGCATGTAGCACCCTACAGTGGTAATACATTATTGTGCTTCCAGATTCTTATCTTTCTCTGAACAATATAGTCATGTTCTGTGCATTTAGCTTTAGCTTAAACTTTTCTACAGGGTATTTTCTTTAATAGCAAGATCTTTTTCTTGAATGGTAGAAAGATCCCTGATTTTCTTGTCATTTTGTTGAGTTTCCATTTCTAAGTCCAAAACACATTGCAAACTATTGCTTTACCTCCACATTCTTATTAAAGTTTAGAGGATGGACATCATGTGAGAACAGCATAATGTCACGTGGCCCTACCGAGCTCTTCTGCTCAAGAGAAAAGTGGGAATGAGCAGTGACTCAGCAGGCAACTTTATAGACAAATACCATTACTTGGCTCCTCCCGAAAAGGGAGGAATGCATTACCGAACACATTTTTTTTCATACATGCCATCCTCCAGAAGCAAAAATCTTTAATACTTTGAAGTTTCAGATAGGATTGGTAAGCTATTGTCTTCATAGAATCAGATACTATTATTATTATTGTTGCATTCAATAGACTTAGAGACATTCTAGCAAATGGTGTCCTAATTTTGAATTTCAAGATGCAGATATAATAGCTCCCTCTATCCGAGTCCGATAGAGGCACCGAAGCCCAGCCTCAGGCCTGGAGGCAAATGGCACAGCATCCATACGGCTAAACTTGTTTTCCAAAAAAAAATTCTTGTTCCACACTCATTTTGGAGACAGGCCTGTATTAGAGAGATCTCTGCCAGAGTTTTTTTCTGAAAATAGTATTTGGCAAAGACAAAACTATGTCAAGGATTATGCTAACAAATACTAGTACAGACAAATATGTGGTATTGCTCAAGCCCAGGCCCTGCCTCTATTTAGTTAACTAGTGTAGCCCTACCTACCCATTGAACATGTTTTTCTCCCAAGTGAACAATGTTAAATGTAACTAGTGTCAAAAAAATACCCAAACTAAATACTCTCATACAGAGAGAAGTGTCTGCAGTGGATACTGGTCAGCTGGAGTGGGTTAGCAGGTAAACACAGCTCAGTACAGTAACATTTACCACATAGGTGGGTTCCACGTTTTAACTGTCAGCTTGCTAAAGCTTAGTCTAGGATTACCTACGTATGTAGGCAGTAGCTCTAATAAGTAAAGCAAAAGGAAAGGGGTGATTTAGGGGAAAAGAAAAGACTCAACAAAGCAAATATAAACCTATTTACCTATAAAAGACAGTGATGCTCATGCTTAATATGATGCCTTCCTCTTGAAGCTGGCTAACTCTAGGACCATTCCTCCCTTAATTCCCATTCCACCTCTTCAGAAACTGAAGGCTTTGCACTAGGATTTTTAGTACCTTTGTATACAAGAGGTGCTCTTCACCCCCAAGTGCAAATAGTTCATTAACCAAGGGAGCACATTGCCCCTGGGCACACCCTTATCAGCAGGTATGTGTGACTCAGAACCAGGCTAGAAAGAGCTGTGTGAATCCCAGGAGCGTTTACAGGTGTAACAGAGGAGAGAGGGGGCAATAAGGGTTTTTATTATTATTTTCTTTCCTATAGGTAGACACATATCTCTGTAGCTTCTCTCTGATGTTTCTGGTACTCCTGCTCCTACAGAGAGTAGGGAATATATATAAAAAACAAACAAACAAACAAACAAAAACCCCTATTCTGCCGACCTCATGTGAGATAGAAACTCCCTTTCTTCAGAGGCATCCTAAATCAGAGCAAGATGCAGGTTTTCAAAACGCAAAGTCCTGTGCAATTTTGCAAAGCCTAACTACTGGCAGTGCCAAACAGCAGCTGGGCTCCTTTATAAGAGCTCTGTTCCTCCCTTGGTGCTCAGAGAGTCTAGCCCTCCTGCCAGGCTCAGCTAGGGTGCTCCTAACCCTTCCAAAGCACAAAGAGAGAAAGCAGCAGCCTGCAAGCTAAAAAAGTCTCTTAGATTACGGTTAATCTAAGTGCAAATTAAAATCTCTCCTCCTGAGAGCCGGCTTTCTCACCAGACTTCCTTACCCACCAAGTTATAACTTGGTTATGCATAGCGTCTTAACCATAAGGTATGACCAAGTTATACCTTATAACTTGGTTACTGGTAAGAGAAAATAGTTACCATAGTACTTACAGCCTCCTACGTTTCAAATACTCACAGCTCCACAGCTTTTTTATTAAGGCCTACAAATGCTAGTTCCTCTACTGCTTAAAGGAATATCTAGGCATAATATAAGAATCCTTTTCTTTCTTTTTGTATTGTATTTTGCAGAAGTTTATCACATAGGTGGTTGAAATTGATGGAGAGGGGAGTCATTTTGTAATATAGTGTAGCAATAGCCATTTGTAGAGGCCAAGTGGCATAAAGCTGCTTAAAAATTTCATGATATTGCTTAAATGAGTAGAATATTTCAGTAAGTCATAAGTTGATCTGAAACACCAAAATACACTGGCGATAGTGCTGTGTTTTGTGGATTAGTTTTTGCCATATGGCTCACATTCACTACTGCTACTGCAGGTTGCCTTTCTGGGGGTGAGCGTGAGGGTGCAGGCTGGCTGTTTAATCAGGCCTGCCAGAGCACTGCAGAGCCTTTTCAGCTGCATTCTTAACCCCTAGAAATCCTTCGAGACAATGGAGACGTATTTGGCAGCCCATAGCTCTCTCAGCTGTGGCAGAGTTCATAAGCTAAAGAGGGAAGAAGAAAATTGCTATAAATAGTATGCAAAGCATCTTAACGATTTCACTGATTCCAGCCACCTCTAGAACTGGGTGGGAGAGAAAATACGCTAACCCTAGCAGGTGCCAGTACACTTCGTGGAGATTTACCACCTCTGATGGAAATGGGCCTGCTTTTCCCACAGTTTGAATACCTCCCTAGTCTGCAAATGAATGGAGCGTCTTGCAGAAATCCTTGACAGTCTGGTCCACAGTACGCTAAAGTTGTCTGTTTGAACCTTGCACCACTATTACCCTAGCTAAAATAATACAAAGGGTTACTGACAGTATCAGTTGACTAAGGAGAATTATGCTGAAAATCTGGCAAAGTCAAATGACATCTGCGTGGTACTAGCTGAGTGGCTGTAACCAGTTTTGCAGCTTATGTTTTTGATAAATAGCTGATTGTTAATGCGTTATCGTTATCTGGATTACCAAGGAACATTGATGTGAGTGACTAGAAAAATGAAAAACAGACTGAGACCAGTAATAGTGGGATGGTGGGAATTATGATTAGATCTTCTCATTTAAGAATAGCCAAGACTTGATAAATACCTGCTTCCCCTGTTCTCACTGAGAGCTCTGGGAAAGAAACCACAGCACCGGTTTCCAAGAAAGCCATCTTCTTACAAGATTTTAAAGCAAGAGAAGCTGCTCCCTGATATCTATTCAAAATTTTGTTACTGGAATTGGTCACAAACACTTTAAACACACAGGAGACAGCCCACAGTCACTTGTTTGTATGGAGCCTATACTGAGAATCAAACGATAAGCATGTGAAGAGATTTAAATTAGGCTTATCTGATATGTTGCGTATCTCTCCTTGTTCTGCTATTGTGCAGGGATTATCTGTTAGGGCTAAGCAGTCGTTGCTGTTGTACCCATTCTTTCTCTTACTCTTCAGATCAATGTAACTGATTGGGAAATTAGAAATACCTGTCATTTGAAAGCTTTTACGGAAATTTTATATCTATCAAGCAGTGACCTGATATCCCACTTCTTTAATGAAATCTTCATCTGATATTTGTGTTTCACATTTGTGTTACAAGCTGACATTAACTGATGTGACATTAACATGTCATCTAGATGTAACAGACTCTCAGCCTCTGTGCTATCCACATCAAAGCCAAATGAGAAAATGGAAAAAAAGGCTTTTTCTTGCTCTTTCCTGAAACATGGCAGCTCCAGTGCTGCCATACTGCTGGACAATATATTCCAACATCAGTAACCACAGAAATAAGTCAAAGGTCAAAACATGGGAATCAGGATATAGCTGAACTTTAAAAGGTCAGAGAAGGAAAATGAGAGTCACCACACAGAGAATTACTTCTGCAAAAGGAACAAAAGCATCAGCTATGATCCCTCTGGTATGGTGAAGGTATATATGAGGGGAGATAGAACAGGAGGTCTAAAAATCATAAGGAGTATGGAGAGGACAAATTTAAATTATCCCGCAATGTAAGAGACATTCTGCATCCAAAATTAAGAGAGAAAGAAACAAAAAAGCGTTATGTCTTTACACAGTATGCATGTTAGCCACCCTTACAGTAGGATGCTTGTTTACAATAGTTCATGAATGTAAAAGTTGGTTTATATACGTGTGTGTGCATGTCCTTGTGTGTATGCATATATATATGCACACACACATATCTGCATAGTTATCCTGTGTCTGTATGCAAATACAAAACTAATCAATATACAAATACAAAACAAATATAAAACAGGACATTTTCACTGGAAAAAAAAAAAAACCCGTTGATGGATCTACTAGGTACAGAGAAAACACATTTGGCTAAGAAAGGCTGTAACACACGCACAGTTGTACTGTGAGGGCACTTAGGGAAAACAACACATATGCTTTTCCTTTTCTTCTGCTCTTCCCCAAGCATCTGCTTTTGGCTGTTGTTGAAGAGACAATACAGGGCTAAATAGACTTTTGGGCTGACCAAGGACTCCTGTCATGGCCCTATGTGCAAACAATGTAAAATTTACATATATAAAATTTATTTAAAATTGATATCTGTTGTGAAATAGGTTTCCCAATTCTTTGATGCTAACATAAACAATTAGCAATAAAATCAAGCTGTGTACAATACTGTTGCTTTCGTTGTTAACACTAGACCGTCTCCTTAGTGAAGGAGCTGGTCAAGAGTCATTCAGCACGGACATTTCAGTTTCTTGGAAACCTGGACTTTCTTGGACTTTCTTCGTCAGTTGGATGGTGAATGCTTAAGACCCTTTCCTTTCTCACATATACTTTTGCAGTCAAATAAAATTGTTCTTTTGTTGAAAGAATAAATAAAGTAGCAAGGCAGATTTTTGATACAAGTTGAAATGTGGGTCGTCTACTGGAGTAAAATAGAAACTATAGCACATAAATGGAATCTTCCCTCCACGTTCCCCTTCCAGTTTCTCCATAGAAGAGTTTTGCTCTCTCATCACCCTTCCTTTTCCACAGAAGTAGAAAAATTAATAGCATTTCTAAGCACAGAACTAAATTA
This sequence comes from Nothocercus julius, assembly GCA_013398735.1. Lineage (NCBI taxonomy): Eukaryota > Metazoa > Chordata > Aves > Tinamiformes > Tinamidae > Nothocercus > Nothocercus julius. Next base: position 124,717 of record VZSV01000040.1, read on the forward strand.
CAGCTGCAGATTTCAATTACAAAGAGTGACAATAAATTTCCTAAATTAACACATCTCTTGAAAAGAGAGTGGATGGAAACACTATTTTAAACGAGTTCTATTGTTCAATACACTAAGAATTGGGCTAGGGTTTTTTTTTAAGTGTTTTTGCAGTTTTTTAGTGCAGCAAAAACAAAATCTCTCTTGTGCTTTAAGCACAGACTTATAAAAGAGGTTGATTTTGAAGAAATTAGGGTGATAATAAAAAGGAAAAAATTCAGTTCTGAGTTATTATAATTATCCAGACTTAATCATAGAGTCCCAGATGAGCTCCTGAAGTTCCAGGTCCTGCCTTTGTACTACTGTAGCCTACCATGAAGAAGCTGGTAATTTCAGGTTTGGGACGTTCTGGATACTTGTGCAGGCTATTAACCTGAGAAAATTAAATGTCAGGTAAAGTCTGAGTAAATAACCCAATTTCTGGTCAACGAAAGGAGAAGCCAAACAGATGACAGCTCTATTAAACCACTTGTTTTTTCAGGGAAGGGCAAAACTTTCCATCAAGGGTATTATTTAATAAAAAAGGTAGCCTACATCAAAAGTCAGGCTCTTGCTTCTGCATTTGTCATCCAGGACTCCCCTAATATAAGTCATCTCACTCTAATGTGGGTGACCAAAGTAGGTCAGAGCACTGGGCTCTAAAAGCGGCTATTTCTCTCCACTGTCTTGAAAGGAAGCTGAAGATGACAAGTCAGATGTTGGCATCCGTGTCGTAAACACCAAGACAGGTCGGATGAATCCCATGTAATGACAGGATTTCAAATATTTTTTTTTTTTCTTGCAGAATGCAAACTTAAAAAAAAATAAAAAGAAAGATGAAAAATGATTTTTTTTTCTCTTTCTGACCAAAATTCAAGGCGCAAAATTCATTCTGCAAACTTATAAGTACAGCAGCTTTTATAGCAGCAGAAGTACAGCAAAATTTGTGTCTCTGTCAACCCAACTATGTGTCTTGTGATGTCTGGTAGGAAATTCCTTCCTTACTCCACCGTGGCCACTTACACAGAAAGTATTGCAATGAAACTATAATCTAACCCACATAGAAGGGACAAAGTGAGAGGCCATAAATTACAATCCCTTTGAGGCACTGCAGTGGCATTTTTTAATCAAAATGGTCAGTTTTCAGGAAAAAGCAATTGTGAGAATAGCATTTATTTTCTATTAGTGTCTTTTTTTAGATACTGAATCATCTGGCCCTAAAACTAATTAAGATTCTTTAATTATATATTCAAAACCACAGACAGAAAAAAAATGTGTGGGATTGAAGGAAAAGTAGATTATTTACAACAATTAGTGACTTGGACTAATCAGTTAATAGTAAAGCAGTACTTTCAAAATACATCGCAGCAAAGTATTTGTAATTAGCAAGTATAATACAGCTAAGCAACCTTGGATAATCTCTTTGAATAATAGCCAGCATTTCCAATCTTCTGTGGCTAAAGTGAAGTACCCCAAATTTGCCAGATTTAGACATCTAACCAAAGGCAGGGATGTCAGGTGCCAGCAGCTGATGCCAGGGAGAATTTTCCATGCATACTGCAGAGTGGAACTTAAGGTAATTTATAATGTTGCAGTTCATTAAAGCTGCTAGTAGTCTAGCTACTCTCACATGGTTTAAAGAAGACCAGAAGCTTTACGAGCTCCTTAAGGAAGCTGGAGAGGAAAAAGCAGGCAGGAAATACAGCCCGATGACAGGCTCTGCTCCAGGCTGAGCGGCAGCCCTCTGGGGAAGCAACACAACACACGTATGCTGAAGAAGCCTTGCTGAAAGCACGGCTTAGTTAAGCAACGCTTAGGATGCAGCAATGATGTTCTTTAAGGAGAAGTATAGGTTTATTCTAGAAGATCCCAGGGTGAGATGTGATCTCTAGGGTACAGCCCTCCCGAGGCAGCTCCTGTGGCTGCGGTGGGAAGTAAAAAAGGGGGTAGGAGAGACCTAAGACCGGATGATGCTGCTGGCTTTTGTCTTTTTCTTAGTTTTCATTTTGAAATGTATAATTCTGCTCCAGAGAATCTGAAGCCTTCAGACTTGCAGCAGTTTTACCGTTTTAGATGGAATCAGAAAGCTCCAAGTCAGCACTATAATGTAGTTTAATTATATGGCCGGGTTGGGTGTGTGTTAAAATAGCCACCACACACAGGAGAGTGAATTGCTAGGTTTGGTTTTTCTTGATTTACAAGTTGCTATAAGAGGTGCGTGTTCCCAGGGAGTGGTGAAAAGCAGGGGTGTGTTAAACAGGTTGAAGTGCATTTTAAAGAGACACTGTCAGGTTTGAGACATAGTAGATTTGGTGTACTTCCTCCTTCCTTCCAAATAACATTTTCTGTTTCTGCAGTTAAAGAAAGAGTTGAGCTTCACCCCACCTCTCTGTTTAGGTGATACCACAAAATCCAGGGTAGCAGTTTGTGTCACACTGATCTCCCTCTTTTCGGATTGCTGTCAGGCAGGAACTGAAACTGCCAAAACTGCGGTTCTTTGCACTCCTTGGAGAGCAGAACGGACTTGCCATCGAATCAAGTCAGTAAAGTCTTGTGGCTGCCTGTAAAAATAGCTGTGGTGAGAACAAAAAAGCTCTTGAGTCAAACTACTGCTCCACTCAGAGGCACGCAGAAGTTGTTTACCAGTGATCCTACAGCCATCACTGGAGGGTCTGAAATACCCTGAGCTGAAGTCTGGGTTACACGTTCCCAGGAAACTTGGCGAAAACCACATGATTATGTAGCTGGATTTTCTAGTTTTACTGAAGTTTTGCATGGAGAACAGGCATCATTTTAAGGTTTTTCTATAAATAGCATTGGCTTTGAGCCTATGCTCAGACTACAGGGTATTTTCTACTTCTGGGCAAAGATCTCTACTGAAACTAAGGATAATTTCCATTGGAAATGCATGCAATTTTTCTTAAATGGCTTTCACGAGCAGTGACTGGAATATCAATTTCAAATAAGGATTTGATTCTCCCAGCCTTGCATAGGACAAGAGATTTAGCAGAGCAGCAAGCAGAGGCTGCCTGTATCGCGAATAGCACTAGCGTCTTCATTCAGAAGGATTAAACCTTCCTTTCTAGGGAACATTATAAAATCACTTTCCCCCCACCCCTCTGGTAAATATGCTAAATTTGAGGTCTTTCCAGTGGCATTATAATACAGTACTTACAGCTGTACCTGACTTTCTGTCAGATACACACCAAAATATCCAGTATTAAATAACTTGAGAACATACGTCTTTTAAATTCTGCCTTCCAAAGGTAATAAGTGAGCACCAGGACGTGCACAAAAAATCAGACCAAAACATACTTCATTTTAAGACCGCAGGCGGATGTGACTTGAGAGTGCTACTCTTTGGAAGAAGCAGAACAGGTGGAGTCTGAAGTTTGGAAATGTGTAGCAAAATAACTGAAGAGGAGGTGAAATAAAAAAGGAATGAAGAAGACGTCAAAGAGAAAACCTTATCAAGCAGAAAATGAGCTGGAAGCAGGAAGATCAGTCTGTTCTCAAATACTGACAATACAAATCCTACAGTTGTGTTCATGGAGGGCTTCAGAATCTGGAGTTTTGTATATAAAGATTAATGTCTTCTATTGTTTTCAAGCAATGATAAAAGAAGAGTTTTATATACATATATAAAAGGACAGTTCTTTCCCTAGATATCTTACAATATCAAAAAAAAAAAAAAAATGCCATCAAACGCAGTAGAAAGAGGATGAGCAGTGACGTTGTGTCAGGAATAATGTGTGGCATGTTAGCTGTTCCTTCCACATGACCTGTAAAGTGAAGAGATTAACAGCTGAATTATCCTGCAGAAGGAGTCAATCTGGTCAAACATATAGGCCAAGCAAGGATGCTTGTTCATCTGAAAAGATGAGTTGAGGAATTTGAAGACTGCCACAAACGAGCAATCCTTGGAAGTTCATGCAGAAGACCAGGTTCCACTCTAACCTCTTAGGACATTTTTCCTCCGGTTTTTATATGGTGGGTCTCCTGAGCAGTCAAAGGTGTCTCCGCAGTGACTGCCCTTCAGAAATGCCACTCAAATGTTCATGGATATCTCTGTCACTCATCGAAGTGTCCTGCGCGGTGATCCAGTAAACGGGTGTTGACAATACGTTTTGTGGCTAACAGCAAGGGTGCGGTTTCATTATCAGTTTAAAGCGATCTAAAACCACATTACCACCAAAAGGAGCAGTGAGCAGTTCTGCCTTCCCTGCCCTGCCCTTGGCCACGCTCTCCCATTAGTTTCTTAGCCTGCATTGCTGGATCAGTAAAGTGATCCAACGCACGGCATGTCTCATGGTCCAAAGGACAGAACAAAGGGCAAAAGAAAGAGAGAAATGGGGTAGGGCAAGACCACCCATATGTGGTAGTGTACTACTGAGTGGGTTTACACCCACTCATGAGACCAGCACCGTAAACCAGCACCCAAATTCAGCCTCCATTGAAACAAAAGGACACTTTGCACCTCCGCATTACTATTTACTCTGTAAATTCAGGCATGCCGCTACTGGACTAGTCATTGCCCATCCCCGTAGTGTTTTCCCATGCCCTAACAAAGTTCTTCATGCAAGAGACCTGTCCCTCAGGATTTCAGTGAGAAGGTCTTTCCAACACTTGCAGCAAATCATTTATGGTCTTTCAGGGGTATATCCTATGTGTATTGATGAACTGTACTAGCTCTCTCCTCCGGTTCAACCTTCTCAGGTTTCCCTACTACCAAGCACAAAGACAAAATTTAAACAAATAATAAAAGCAATTCAATCAACTAAAACATGATCTTCCTTCCTCTTATGATGAGTGACAATTTCTCTTCTCCCTGAGCTGTCTGTGCACTGTATAAATTGTTATTGTTGTTTCCCCGTAGGGAAGACCAAGCCAAAATTAATAACTTTGCAAAGCAACCGACACTCTCTCTGTAATTACATGCATTTTCTCTTTGCAGGACAGTACTATCGTCTTTCCTTCCTTCTTTTCCACCCACCCTGGTCTCATCCTGTGTCTGGCAACTATGACAGAGATTAAGGGCCTTCTTGAACTCCTAGTGTAATAACGAACAAGAAGGAAGGAGGTAATCACACAAACATTGGCAACTCTATTATTATAAAGTCAATATAATGTCAACTATCTCCACTTCTGCCTTATAATTAATTTATTGTAATTACTCTATGTAGTGATTTATTTTCATTCCTTGGTTGCAACAGAGGTGACTATAAAGATCCTTGTGGATGGAAAGGATAGTACAAACCAAAAAGCTGAAATTCATGAGCAAGAGGCTTTTTGAAAGCAAATAAAGATGTGTGTGAGAAGCAAAGGGGATGAGCATAATAAGCAGACAAATTAAATGGAAATACTTCTCATTCTCCCCTGCATCAAATCATATTTAAATAGGTTCAGTTTTATCTGTGTAAGGGTTACAACAGTTGGTCTGTAATAAACATCTAAGCTAGTCTGAATACACTGACACAGTACTTCCAAAGTAGCTATACAAGCATAGGTAAAATACATAACAGCTTTGATTTATTCAACAAGGTACATATTATGCACTCAGGCAAGTGTAATATGACCAGCGAGTAGAAACAGACATCACAGATGGTATATTAATGAGGGAAACTTTAACCATTATTTTGTACACTTTCTTTCCACAATAAACTTTATGTTTGTGAAAATTAAATATTGGTTTGCTGAGCTTAACTATGGTCATGTACAAAATTTATGTTCCAAATGACAAGTTTTCTCTGTGGTTGTGACACTGTGTCATGCAAACAGGAGGAGTCCCAACTCCCATGGGTTGCTCATGCAGATCTCTGCACACAGTGTGATGGTCCTTTACTTTCGCTTTAATTTGTGTTTAGAAAGTGATCCTTAATCAGTACTTTGGATTAAAGACAGTGGACACCAATCCATTTCTGGTTCCAGACGAACTGAGCTCAGAATTAATCTCCTGCAGGCCAGATGTGAGACTTGCCCTGCACAAAATATGTTTGCATTCGTGAGGCTTCAGTGTCTCTACAAAGAGAAGGGCAATTTCAGGCAAATCCATATTCAGGGTGCCCTGACTCCAGGCATCATTTAAGGATGCAGAGACCTGACTCAGAGCTTTGGATGCCAGACAAAGTGGCAGATACCTCCCTGCAGGCTCCTTGCAGACGCCTTGCATGCTCCTGCCCCGTCTGTCCTTCCCTCAGCTGCTCTGATGTCCTTGCTGAGACCCTGATAAATTTTCCCAGTAGATCCAAAGAGAAAGTTGAGACTAAGACCAAGGACGGGCAAAGTTCTGAAATAACAGGACCAAGGGGTTTCTCCTGACCCCTTGGGCTAGGGGTTTCAGTACGTGTGCTCATCCCAATACTAATTCCTATGAGTTTCAGGTTAGGTCCCTGCAGCCGCCTCCCAGCCCAGTGCAGTGTCCCCCCACCATGGCAGCTGTTACATGTTGGTACACTGAGGCTTCAAAATAAGCAAGGACCAGACTGGAAAGCTGGCGAAGCTCAGCATCACTCAGTACAATAGACAGAAAAACCTGGGAAGGGTTTATTCATTATTTCTGGCATCACAAGATGAGTCTTCAGCAGGCTGCTTGCTGTTTGTGAATAGCTTTATTATATTCACGCTACAGGGAGGGCAGTGCCCCAGTTTCTGGCTGCAGGTCCTTGCACCCTCCTCGAGGCATCTGACTCTGAGGTCTGTCAGAAACAAATTACTGGCCTGGATGGTATGTGGTCTGATCTGTGTGTCTGTTCCTCTAGAATGGGAAGTATTAAAACCAGAAAGTTAATCAAAGGTGCCTTTCTTTCTACAGTCCTTCACAGTAGACAGGAGTGATTCAAAATATGGCATTGGCATAAAAATGTTACAATAATCAAAGTCAGCTTCCTCCTCACTTTTAACTCCAGTAATTGGTTTAATTTTCCACACTATCTTCCATAAGATATTAATATTTTCATCCATATACTCATTAGCCCAAAGATCACAGGGCCCAACAATTAACACCTGGCTAAAGAGGATATACAGGGCTAATTTAATTTAGTCACAATCAATTAAGTATTTGCTTAAATAAAATCCTCCGAAGAAATCTGTTTTTATTTTGCCAAAAGCAGCTCCCTGAAGGATGATGGTGCAAGAAGTAGTCCACATTTTATTATAAATGATGTCTTACAGGTGAATGCACTGCTTTTAATTACATCAGGCATTTTTAAGGCTTCCCATACTTTCAAAACCCATTTATTCTTCTTGCCCTATGTTATAATTGGATTTAAATACTGGCAGTGCTTTGCCTCTCCTTCTTTCCTTTGCAAGGTCCTGCCTCAGTCCCATGTTGCCGAGCGCAATGTAAAGACTCAGATTGACTTCACCCAGAGAGGTCAGTATGGAAAATTAGACAGCTCTTCACCATATCATGACCCAAAAGAAATGCAGCTGTTCCAGGGCAGGACATGTGGGATTTCCCTGCAGATACCACCCATAGACGTTGCCCACCTCAGAGGCTCCTTTCTGCAGCACTGAGCTGCATCCAGTTGCCCCTTCCCTAAAGCTGGTTTACATGTCCTGCCAGATAATTTACCATTGGACTCAAAGCAAATCCGCACTTTGATGCAGAAAGCTCTCCCTCCAGGCCAGAACATTCAGGTAACTGCGGAGAATATCCTAAAGCACAGCTGTTCCCTTTTTCCCCAAAGGAAATGCCATTTAAATGCCATTAAAAGCATAATTCAGTTAAGATTATTTCCCAAATAAGTAGAATTTGTCTGTAAACTCTGTTAGATTTTGCTATGGAAGCAGAACATTTGGATAGTAGAAAGTGGTCTAGATTTGAGCCATTTTGTAGCAAGCTCTCATAGACAACTGTTGACTTGCACAGCCTTACACAGGGAGTCTTTCAAAAAGCCAAACAAATTGTTCTGTTACTGTGACTAAGAGCAGTCTGTAAATCAGAACAGAAACAGATTTCAGTAGAAAGGGCCTTTACAGACACATCTATGATGTTAGGACATCACTTGTCAAATCTAGAAAAAAAGACTGTCTCATAAAATGAAATGTAAATCCAAAGTGGTAGCTCTGAAAATCTCTGCTTACCTCTTGCCTATCCCTAGAATGACGTGAACTCCAAAGATATATTTTATTCAGACTTCTCCAGCCATGTAAATGTATACCTCTGTGTACATACCTGCCTGGATTGGAGCAAGCACCATGGTGCCTGGCTGAGGAGCATCCAGAGATGCTGCTGATACTCCCCCGCCTGCAAAGTGTTCAGTGCACTAGGTGTTATCAGGAGATGCTTAATCCAGCAGCCAGTGCTGGAAATGTCACAAAATAGAGTTGCTGCAAATGCTTTCCTTAAGGTGGAGGTGGAGCAGAGGTGGAGAAGAAGGTGAGCACAACTGTGCTGCCTGCATCTAATGGACCAGGAGATGATATATGGGAAGCAGAAGACTTAAAGAGATAGGAAACTGGAGGTTAGAGACGGTACAATTTCTTACCCTGCGCAATAACTCATTTCCATTTTGTATGTGCAAATGGAGTGCAAAAGAAAAACAGGCATTGAAGCCTTTTTATTTTTTTATTTCTCTAAAGGAAACCTCCTAATTTCAATTTTTGAGTGCAGGAGACTTAGCTCCCCCTATACATCAGAAGCTGTAGAAATAGATATCCTGAATTTTTCAGGTGGTGGCTGTTAGTGCCAGATGGTGGCTAGAAGTCATGTAGATATTTTGCTCTGTTTACAAGAAGAGGTGAATAAACAGAATTGGTCTATCTAGATTTTGCTAAAAAAAAACAGGAGTTTTTAAAATCTTGCTGTTTGAGAAGATCAAAACCAGTATTTCAAACTCTTTACAAAGTATAAGACTGAGACCCAATTTATTTTTTCTTAGAACCTGAAAGTGACTTAAAATATCCCTTACATGTCTATCCGTGTATTGTACCTGTCCACAAGCCTCCTGGCACTTTTCACAACATAACATGCTACCTATAAGCTGTAAGTCTTCTAGTTACATGATAGTCATCCTGTCGAAAAAACTATTTTTCCTCATTTAGTACAAAATGTCTATTTTTTCCCCTGCAGCTCAGTGGAAGTTTGAAGCCTCCAGTCTCTTGTATTAAAACATCAAGAGTGCTATAAAGTGAGAAAGGTACTTTATACCTTGATATATATATAAGGACAGATCGTCCAACCAAGTGTACCTGGTAGCCTCCAGGTTGTTTCAGTGACCCCTTCAGGACTTCACCTTCAGTGCACTGTCACCTGTGAGATACCAAAGTAAATAGTTGATGTTCTGCAATCTGAGTGCTGGTGCAAATATTTTCCTGTAAAATAAATGCTTAATCTTACTATACCCATTTGTTTCTCTGCAAGGTAGATTCCAGTAAAACTGAGATGGATATAGATCTGCAAATACCAGTACTTTGCAGTTTGAGCACTAGGTGGAAACAGAGCGATGAAAATGAGACTAGTTATCACCAAAGCTTCAGCAGAACAAATGGAAGAGCTTTTTCCAATACACATCACAGAAATTCCAGAAAAGACAAATGGCAGCTTAAGCCTTCCTCATGTCATTGGGGACCTCTAGCATTCTCATTTCTTGCACACAAGCAGAAGGGAAATTAATCTCCCTAGACCTCTTATATTTGCATTTTAGATCATCTTTCCTTGCTGGTTTGCTTTAAATATGAGGATACATGTATTCAGAGTGCTCCTATGTATTTCTGTAGATTATTATTCAAGTATTTCAGTGGAAATTAGTACCTGAATTGGACATGTAGGGATTTTTTTCTCTATTGTTTTTGCAATTTTGCATAACTTGAGACTGAGTGTATACTTAGACTGTGCTGATTTCATCTATTTCTATTGGATTGTCATCAATTATTAATGTTTTGCTTTGACTTCATGATATGTAACAAGAAAAGCACAGCTAGAAGGGAGACACCCTAATTCTAGCCTTTCCTGTAATACAGCTCTATAAGCCTCTTTATTACTTAATTATTACTTATTACTTAATTATTTAATTAATTATTACTTAATTTAATATTTATTTTAATTAATTTAATATTATTATATTTTCAAATTTCTCAGCTTGAGAAATGCAACTGAAATGATATTTAGCTTTGGCTATATCTTTTTGACATTTTGTTCCTTGTGGAAAACTTGGCTCTAAGAAAATCCGTATGCAGAACTGAGCTGTAGTAAAAATTATAGAAATAACCAGGAATGACGCAGCAGCTCACTGGAAACATCAAAACATAACCGTGATGCACAACAAGCACAACAACTGGACACTTGGGCAGTCTCTTATTTCCAATAAATGACCAGCCTTAGTGTAACATGGTCATTTGATTGAAAGGATACAGCTAAGATTTACAAGACCTCAAAAATATTGGCCTAGAGAGCCAAACTGTAGAGCTTAAAAGACCTGAGTTAAGAAGCTGGCGAGGGGCATGTAATATGCAGGAAGGGGCCTCCCTATCTTTATTTATGGCTCTTGACATGCTGGTTATTTTGAGTTTGGTACCTTGTTTGTATCCAGAATGAAAACATAACAAGTCAAAAGGTTTCCAGCAATATTTTCACTTCTTCCAAATCATCCTTATTTTTTTAATGAATGCTCAGTTGGTCGACAATAACTAGCTCTGTTTCATTCTGTGCCTTTACCCAAGTTCTGCCTCTTTGCCCACCTCTTAGCACAGTAATAGCATGCAGAGGGCAGATCTTAGCACTGCAGACCAGGTTTACAAACTGTTTGAGGCAGATTTTGACTGCCTGGGGTGACTTAGGCAATTGGCTGAGATACCAGAGCAAGTATTCATGCTGGTGGAATGCAAGTCAAAATCTTAGCTGAACTTTAAACCTGTAACTGAACCTATTGTTCCCAATCCAACTGAATATAACCCTCTGATTCAAATCAATGGTCAAAGACTAAATGCTTTTGAATATGTTTTCTGAACTCTGGAAGAACACTAAGCTGAACTCAAACAGCAGAAATCAAGTAGGTGCCTCAGATCTACCATTCCCATTTGTGATGAAGGTGTGTTTGATATAAATATATTCATAAAATGAAAACTTACGCTTTCAAAGAGTTTTGAGGAAGTCAGTAGAGATGCTCTTCAGTCAATCTACCAGTGGGATATATTTTGCCTCAAAGCTTCTTTAAAATTAACTAAAATAAGATTCTGTAGATCAGAGTGCCTGGCCTGTTAGTCCTTTCAGAACGGTCATTCTGAAAGGTTCAGAATCCTTCAGGTTTTCTTTCAGAGGAGAGGGCACATGTTAAATCGCATGAAAAGCTCGTTGCAACACAATAATAAGCTTATTTTTATTGAGTTTAATTGAGAACAACTTAAAGAAGTCAGGTATTAATGTCAAGGTGAGAAGAGGAGAGAAATTTTCTTGACAACCAGAGCCCAGGTTACATAGAGCAGGAGGGAAAGAGGAAACACTACTTGTAAATTAAGCAGAGGATTTCTGGAAAACACTGAAAGTCAAATAATTTTTTTTTCCTTCTGAAATTAAACAGCATTTCAAAGTTCCCCAGACAAGCTTATAGTTATAACACAGACTTACCAATTTTGGCACAGAGAACTGGAGAGATCTTTCCAGATGCAAGCACTTTCACTGCTTATGAAGTCAGTGATTGATCCTACTGAAGAGAGGATCCTGATGTTCCTCAAATTCCTATTTCCTGTAGCTCAAATACTCTTCCACAAAGACTCAAGGTTCAGGTTAAAGCGGACTGAAAGTGTGTCTCTGCTGTTACCTATTATTGGTGGTTGGCAGTTGCTGTCAGTGACTGAAAATGTTACTAGGAGTGGTTTTGGCTTTAATTAAGATAGTTGTGAGTCAACACATGGGATAGATCCAGGCATGCCCAGCTTTCCTCCTGATCTGTAAACAAAGCAATCTGATGCAGAAATTTGACTTGGATGATCTTTAGATGCAATAAACACCAAGACTTTCCCTCATGCTAAATCCAATGGGCATGTGATGTGGGTTTTTGTTTGTTAGTTTGTTTGTTTTGTTGTTTTTGAGTTTTTTTCCAAGGCACTCTCAACTGCAATCATTTCTTTGCCTGCAAGGTCACATCTGAGTGACAGGCATCAAGAGTGAGATCCTGGCTGTACTAATGCCAGGAGTAAAATCCCATCAATCTCAACAGAATAATGATGTCATCCCAAGAGGCTGTGGTGCTTTAGAGGAGGCTTCCCGTGGAGCCTCATTTCTTCCTCTCCATCTTAGTCTTCTGGCACCTTCTTTACTCTCTTCTCCCATCATTTCCTCCAAAGTGTCCTCTACCAAAAAAAAAAAAAACCAAAACCCTAAAACTTTTCACAGATTTCCCTGCCTCGTTTTCATTGTCCCTTTAAAAAGGCTGCTTTTATATTCAAGTTTGTTTTGATGAAGATAAATTTCAGCTAATAGTGCAATCTGAATTTTTTATGCCCTAAGTTTTTTTGAATAGCTGCTTTGAAGCCACAGTCATTCAGCTGCATTCTCCGTGTTACATATTGCAGAGATAGCAATTTGCTTTCCCAGGTTCACATCACACATTACAAGAGTCTTGGTGCTGTAAAATCTCTCCTGCAAACAAACAGTATTTTAAACAGATGCCCAGCAGGTTTCTACATCCACTCACATGACACTACTAATTGCTGGCATTAAACTGGAATTTCATATGTAAAATGTTTCATGTTTCCAAGTTCCTTACTCTTATGGAAATAAGTTGAGCCTAGGCAGAAAAAGACTTATATAGCCAAGTGCTTTGTCAGGTAAAACCCAAACCTGTTCTCTCCAGTAAACCAAGCAAATAGAAAAAAACATGTTTTGCAGAATGCCTATTAAGGAAACTTAAGGAGAAATGAAGATAACGGAATTAAAGAAATGCAAAGTTTGACTTCTATGATGTCAAGATTTCACAATGAATGGTTACTTATATCACTTGCTCATTCACTCATGAATCCGTAGAATCACAAATTCAAATCATGAAAGGAAACATTTTGATCATTATTCTGACATCTTATAGAAGAGCGGCCATTGGACTGCCCTGATTTTTGTTTATCTCAGACTTTCTTTTTCAGGTAAAGCTGATAATATTATAATTTATCAGACAGTGATATATGTATTCTGCTTTCCTACATATAATAGAAAACTGAATCTTTGCAGAAATTATATATTTGTAAATGCAGTTGTTTGCAGAATCTGTATGCAGGGCATAGCAAAATTTTCTCAATACTCAAATTAGATGATCAAATTGGCAGGCCATGGCACAATTCTAAAATGGACCTCAGATATTTTTCCATCATCCTTTCACACTGTAAAATTTATTTGCTGTTTGATCCTTGAGCAGACAGCTATAAAGTAATCTCTCCCTTCTTTGCCAAAAAGTTTGACTGCCCTTGATTAAAACATAAGCAACTTAGATGTAGTGCTGCTGCCTGTAGGACACTTGTGGAAGAAAAGTTTTGCCTTTCTCTAAAGGCAAAAATAGTTTATCCATGTTGTTCGCTTAGTTTTTGGAGGCTGGACCTCATCTTCATATGTAAAAGATATTGAAAGTAGCTGCATGCATGCATGCATGAGTCCACACTGTAACGGCTCAGTGTGCTTAATTCAGTCCCTGCACCAAATCTCTTTTGGGCTATTTCAATAGACTGAATAATATCACTATAAGGGAGTCTTGGATAGAATAAATCGTAATGATGTTGCACAACCAAATAATTTCTTCCTCCAATACTCAGTGAAGAGTCCAGAAAACACCACTTAAGTATTATAATACATTGTGCTGCCAGAGTAATTTTCTATCAGAATAGTTCGTAACTAAAAATACTTTAGATCTTTTAGCATAGCTGATCACAAAATTCTAGTGAATACTTTGGCAACAGTTTTTCGGGTGTAACACAAGGAACAGCATTTTAATAAGACAGCAGACTTGCAGGGGTGCCTATTTAATGTCAGTTTACTACGACTGTAATTTTGCAGAATGTCCACTGCCTGCAAGACTGTGACTCTTGGGCAGCTATTCAGGACATGTTAATGTTAATGTTAATTTTATAATGCCAAGCCTCCATCACCCCACCAAGACCTTTGACTCAACACCCCTTGCAAAATGGCAGAAGTTCAAGAACATATCAAGGAGTGGAGAGCTCAGAGCACACATAGTCCCTAACAAGTACTATCACGCACCCAAAATAATAGCTACTAAAAAAAGAAGCAAGCAACTATTAAGCAGCATTTTAATCTTAATTCAGAATAACTAGAGTATATTAAAAACAAAAGAAAATTACTGCTGTGATTTCTAATAGCTGCTGCTGAAAAATTGTTTTATTTGCCAAGCTGGAATGAAGGAGGCTATTGAACCGTTCTTACTAACTGAGGTTTCCTCAAAAATATAGAGCACTAAGGAAATCACAACACATTCTGTTACAAGTAGGCATAGGCTTTTTTTTTTTTTTTTTTAATTTTGTAGATCTACACTCTAAAAACAAGTGAGATTTGATTGATAATGCACATTTACTTATAACTGTTTCAAAGCTATTTTGCTTATGAAAAAACTCTTGCCTTCCCACACACACTGTACAGAGACGTTTGACTTACATCTTAAGAATGCTTTCAGTACATGATGCTAACCTACTGTGTTGTAACCTCTACAACTCTAGAGAAGCCTAAAATTTTAGGGAAGTGTTTTTTTCATAAATATACTTGTGTGTGCATATATACACTGACATAGACTGCTTTTGTTTTTGAATAAAGATATTGAGGAAAGAACGTGCCAACTCCTACAGTAGTCCTACAGTAGTCCTACAGTGAAATATGGACATGTGGTCCTTTAATACCTTGATAAAAAGATGGAAACTTTGACCTGAGCAGGTGGGACTCTTTCAATGTAGCTCAGCATTAAATCAGCCTACTCTAGTTCTGCAGAACTGCAAGGACACATCCGAAGCAGCTGCAAGCCAAAAAGGGCAAGTGCCAGCGTTAGGGTAGCGAGAAGAGCTCACCACGTCTGCTGCGAACAAAGCTGGCCTGAAACAGAAGGGAATATCACATAATTACTCCCGCTTTTCTCAGGGGCATTGCTCAAACTCCTAACCTCACAAATTAAAGCTATGCGTCACCCTCCTTAACAAACCCGCTGCTTTCCACAGGTGTGATGTAAGAGGAAATCACGTCTGTGGCGCTCCGGAGGCACCACGAGCGCGTCGCTCGGCTCCTTCCCCCGCGGGTGGGGAGACGTTTCCCGGCTCGCGGGGCCAGCAGACAAAGGAGTCGGGAGGCCCCTTCGCTCGTGCAGTCAGTGATCTCACCCTTCTCCTCCCACTCTGACAGCGGAAAGGGCTGCAGGCGTCTGGCTGATTGGCTTGGTTTCTCTGCCTGCTCCGCTGACATGTGGAAGAAGATAACGCCCAGTTCTTGGCCTTTTAAATTAATTCCCCCGGTCGGAAAGGTTGGATGTGAGCCAGCTGATGAGGACAGCGCTTGCGATTTGCTTCTTCTCCTTATAAAAAAGGCAAAGGGTGGACAGTTACATCACAGCTTTTTAGGGAAGCATTAATAAATCATACAAAGGCTACTGATATAGCACATACAAATGATACTTCAGACCTCACGTTCCTGAAAAGGAACGAGGTGCCTAAATCTAAATATATTTCAGTGATTTGTTCTGGATTAAAAATGTCTTCCTTTTCTATACTCGGAATATTTTTGTATTCCATTTATAGTGACGGAATTAATCACTAACAGAAAGGCTATGAAAAAGCTATTTGTGATTCAATGTTGCTTTTGTTTAAAAGTAAACATTGTGCTAACAGTGCCTGCTGCGTGCTGAAATACTGCTGCTCTAGGAACAGAGTACCTCAGGTTATTCGTTGTTGCATTTAATAAGCCACATCACTGAATTTAAAGTTGCATAGAAATTTAGAAACAAACAAACAAAAATATTGGTTAAAAAAAGCTGATTGTCACTCTCATGGAAAATAGAGTATTATTTTGACTGTTGGACGGATCATCTACAGAACTGAGGAAGGGATACTGAAAAAAGTCAACATACTTAAAGATATATGCCTTCTAAACAAGCCATTTGGGTGAGAATGTCTCAAATAAATTATTTCAGTACTGTATCACTTGTTCTACCTGACTATGCTATTTTGCTCCTCAATAAACAGCTGAAAAAGCATTTTATAAAGTTTAAAGTTAAGTCTCTGCACTTGAGATCAAAGAAACGATTTGCTCTTCCCTTGTTTATTTGGATCTGATGCTTCTCTTATGTATTATTACTTTTCTTTTTATTCTATTACTTGTTTAAGACCAAGCACTGAACTAGCCTCAAAGGTTACTGCACTCCGCTAAAGAAATAGGGCTAAGGTGCCTGCACAGGGTCCCCACATGTTGCTGAAGTTCTGATGACCCCAGGACTGTTCTCTGGACCTGCCCAGGACAACCTGTGATAGGAGGGACAAGGCACAGGCCATATGGACACAAGAGAGTGTGTGACACTTGACCATGGGATCCAGAATCGGTCCTTTGCCCTCTCTTTTTAGGAGTGTAGATGTAGCCAAAGGCTGTTTAGTGAATTATGGCCAAAAGTGCTGTAGTCAGCACAGGCTGCAAAGCACGTTAGTGCCTGCTTTGTGAGGGGCATTGGCTAAGGGACAAGAGGAGATGGACATCTGGAGTCAAGGTGGGAACAGTAAATATTAAATGGTACAACTGGTAGAGGGCAGTAAAGCAAAGAGTTGTTCACATCGGTCATGAAGCCACAACTCCTGTTTACAGGCAGGTGGAGATGCCACCGTTTCACTAGGCAGTGAACACCAGCATGGTCTAGAGGTTGACTGGCAAAGGAAATCTTCTACAAACATTTCCCAAGAATACAACATGTGGAATGAATCCCTCTAAACAAACACAGAAATATAACACAGAAAGACAGAATAACACATATGTGGCAATGCTGGTCTATGAATAGCTCTACAGCTAGGAAATGAATACAGCTGAGTGCTAAAATAGCCACTTTAATAGGAACACAGACTACAGAATGCATTCACTTAAAATTCAGTGTAGGCTTTTCTGGAAGAAAGAAAATGTGCGGAAGGCTTTTATAAATTTTTTACTTCCTGGTGAAGCTGACTGAGTAAAGAAAAGGTTTTTATCAGAGCTACACAAAAATTATACACAACAGCCTCCCAAACTGACATACTCCATGCATATTTGTTGTTTTAATGTTTTTTTGCTACAGTAGAAAACTACGCTCCCTCTTCTTTGCAGCTCCTGAGTTGCTCATGACACAATCATTAGGGCTGTGCTAACATTTCAGAATGATTCAGTCAAACTGTTTTGCCAAATCAAAACCAACTGCCCAGCCCAAGCTTAAACTTTTTCATTTCAGGGAACAGATAATTCAAATACATACTTCTGAAAGTAAACCTGGTCCCTTATTTTTTGAGTGGAAAAGAGCCACTTCTTAATCCTCAAATACCTATAGCACTGCAAAAGAAAGATGCCTGTTGGTCAAAGTCTTCCCCCCGTAAAGTATTATCCAAGGAATGACAGTTTATCTTGTATCAGAAACAAAAAGTATTTTGCCAAGTTTTTTTCATACAAGACATGAAATGGTTCTATGAATTGGCTGTGCAACCTCACCCCCAAAAAAAGAGCAAAATGAAAATTAATCCTCTTATTAATATGGATCTGTCATCCTTTCTTCCAGATCTCAGAGATATTTACGCATAAGTAAGAGTGTGCTACAGCTCATCAAGCTGGTGTTCCACTGTGTATGTAGCAGTGGAATGCCATTAGTCACTCCCTGAGCCACAGCCATTAGAGACTGAAGTGACTTTCTGATGTCATGTTGTCCTACCCTGAATCCTACAATCCACAGCAACAGTCTAATGCCATACATGGATTTTTGAGTTCATGGCAAAACGCAACAAGGAGGGGTGCCGGCTTCCATCTACAAGCTAAATTTGGGCAGGCAGAGGCCAAGCTTTTGCTACTTGCAAGGAGAAGTTATTTGAATTTGATTTGCAAGACATTGCCAACCACTTGCCTTGTTTAGCTGCCTAAAGGAAAAATAGATTGTTTACCCTCAGTAGTGGAAAGAAAACAAAAATGATTAAAACATGGAGAAATCAGTGTTTGACCCCGGATCCTTCCAAACCATGGAGAGCTTTTTTGTAAAATTGGGCGGGCATGATATATCTGTCCCCCGCCAAAGACTGGCCCCTGCCTCCCAGGGCTAAAGGTTTTGTCTGGTCTATGTTCATTTGATAAGACACGAAGACACGAGCATGAACCCACCTGTATTCGCCCACTCCACCAAGGCAACTGCTCATATAGCTCCAGGTCAGCGCCTATGAACAAACTTGTATTAGTTACATCTGTAACGTGGAGTGCTGGATAAATGCAGGGCAACATCAGCATCCTGGTGTAAATTAGCTTCATGAGAGGATAAATTAATTTGCCTCTGCCCAAGTATGGCTAGATATGTGTATATCCGAAACACATCACTGGGTAAAGATATTTCAGCTGATTTCTTTTTTAGATGAAAAGCTATTTAGCAGCATCGGTGCAGCACTAGCCTTTCCTCAGAGATAGGACTAATTAGTCTGGGCCGTTGCTATGTTAACATAGTCCTTTTTTTCCCCAGGACCCAAGGTAATATGTACACAGGGCTATTTTCTGAGCTATACTTGCTCATACCAAGCATACTGCACTTCACTGAAACTCAAACATGAGTTTTCTTGGTATACACATATTTTTGTAACAAACACAAACAATAATCAACACTCCTTTACCTGCAGTTAAGTGAAAGCAAGGTTATTTAGCTTGCATAGGAGTTTAAACTCCAAGTGTAGTCAGATCCAGATCTTTTCACAAGAACTGACATGTGGGACTCAATTTCATGGTTGGGCCTCTCTCTCTAATAGGATTTAAAGGAAAATTCAGAAAGAAGAGAAAACCCCAAAATAATTGAAGAAATCTTGGCTCATGAAACATCTCATCTGCGGTATAAACCCAGTGACTATTACAGTCAGCGACCTATGGTAATATAGCAATATTTAAGAGCAAAGTAACATAGACATATATACAGAGGAAATTCATATTGAAAAATACTAATTTTCCACTGCCATTTCTGTTATCTGAAAGAACAGGAAAGATATATCCTTAGTTTTTAATTTGAGTATGTTCAGGACAATCCCTATTGAAATAAATGGATTGAATTAGATAATTTCCCTTTGAAACAACTGAACAGAACTGTGCAAGGATTTACTTAAGAGTTGGCCCAGAGCTTTATAAAATGCAGTGCTGGAAAACTGAGCATCTGTGGTTTTATATTTCAGGGATGAGGCAAGATTTTTCAACCTTTAAATTACAGCTTGTGCAAGCAGTACTCTGTTACTTAACTCTAACAGATTTGCAGATGTGCCCATCTCTCTCCAAGGTAATGAGCATTGCATTTCCGCCAGTCAAAAGGCTAAAACTCAAAATAAATCAAAGAAGTAATTAATCTCATCCTCTCATTCTCTAAGAGCTTATAAACACAATTTGAAGGAATTTCACCACGGATAATCATAGTTGCTTTTATAATGAGATTGTCAGAAAAAAAAAAGTTTATAGACATAGGTAAAGTTCTTAGTTTCTGTTTCAGAAACAGAAGACGCTAAAGGGCTTTACTTGGACCAGTTGTGTAGGCACTCACTGTCAAATCTGGGTCCCAGCTCTGGGCCTTACTGCGTATACTCAACTCTTCTCCCTCTGTTCCTTTCCTGAAAAAAAAAATTCAATATGAGTGGATGGATGGACAGAAGGAAAAGAAGGAAGCTTGGTTCCAGAAAGTTAAAACATCGGCAATGTTTATGACAATTTTAATGGGTATTTTTCTTTCACAATGGAATAGAAGACTCATATAAAAAAAGTTGGATAATTTTGTGACTGATATTATCAGTAGTGATGCAAGGGAAGATAACAGTTGTGTCTCAGGAATAATGGGCAAGGTCAGTGAAAGGACAGACCGCTACACGTGTGTA
The DNA here is from genome assembly GCA_013398735.1 of Nothocercus julius. Lineage (NCBI taxonomy): Eukaryota > Metazoa > Chordata > Aves > Tinamiformes > Tinamidae > Nothocercus > Nothocercus julius. The sequence continues at coordinate 144,757 of VZSV01000040.1, forward strand.
TAAACTCCGACTGGCTTTTTCCCTTTTCACCTGACATGCCAGTGTTAGATCCCAATAGACAACATGGACAAGTGTCCATTTGGTGTAAAAACAACATTACAGAAAGCAAAGAAACTGGTAGCAGAGAAAACTAAGGAGTGTTCCCATAAAGAGATAAACAATTCCGGAACAGCGTCTCCAGAAGAATATTTATTCCAGTGCCTCAAATTTGGCAGGCCTAAAATGAATTAAATGAACTACAGCTCGTTTTTACAAACTGCAGTTTCCAGGGTGAACTAGAAATACTTTCTTTTCTTCTCCCACATTAGGACTCCGCGACTAACACGCTCCATCACGAGACACGACAGCATGACTCTGCCCTTCTCACCGAGCAGCAAACGCCTAAAGACCATGATAAAATTAGACATTGAAATCTTGGAGGCTTGCTCTTATGCAAACTGTACCTTACTTCAGTAAAAAGATATATATTTTTTACACTTCAGCTTTGTGATTTTTGAGCTTGCGGCTGTCAGTTCACAGAATTAAATCGGTTAGTGAGGGTCTGAGATAAACCGCTACCTCAGCTCTCGGCACTGCATTGGGAAAGCAGCCTGTTAACCTGCTCTTTCTGAAGTGCAGGAAATAATATCACTGGCCTCCTGTAAAGAGATAAGATTTTGCTAATAGGTGTCAGCAGAAATCAATCTTTGGAAAGTGGACCTACCTGCGAGAAAATTTCCCCTGCTGAGGACCACTGAAACCTGTTTCCCTAAGCTGTTGGAGAGAGGAAGAATCCCACTTGGAGATGCCTCCACCAGCCCCAGAGGAGATCATGGATCCAGGATATCAATAAACACCCTTAAAAAAAAAAAAAAAAGAAAGCCAAAAAACTCGATTTCACATCCACATAGGTAAACTGAAATAGAGAGTCTGATAAAACTCTGAGGAGGCAGCCTCCTGCGAGGAGGCTGGAGGGACAATGGGAGAGCCGTGGACGTTGTCTGCCTTGACTTCAGCAAGGCTTTCGACACAGGCCATAACATCCTCATGGGGAAGCTCAGGAAGTGTGGGTTAGATGAGTGGACAGTGAGGTGGATTGAGAACTACATGAATGGCAGAGCCCAGAGGGTGGTGATAAATGGGGCCGACTCTAGCTGGAGCCCAGCACACAGGGGTCAGTACTGGGCCCCGTCCTGTTCAACTTGTTCATCAATTACTTGGATGAGGGCACAGAGGGCACCCTCAGCAAGTTTGTCGGTGGAGTGGCCAACTCTCCAGAGGGCTGCGCTGCCATTCAGGGAGACCTGGATAGGATGGAGAGTGGGGCAGAGAGGAACCTCATGAGGCTCAACAAGGACAAGGGCAGGATCCTGCACCTGGGAGAGGAATAACCCCAGGCACCAGGACAGATTAGGGGTTGACCTGCTGGAAAGCAGCTCCACACAGAGGGATTTGGGAGTCCTGGCTGACAACAAGTCGACCATGAGGCAGCAAAGGGCCCTCATGGCCATGAAGGCCAATGGGCTCCCGGCTGCATGAGGAGGAGCGTTGCCAGCAGGGGGAGGGAGGGGATCCTGCCCCTCTGCTCAGCTCTGGTGAGGCCGCACCTGGAGTATTGGGGCAGTTCTGGGCTCCCCAGGACAAGAGGGACATGGAGCTTCTAGAGAGGTCCATGAAGATGACGAAGGGACTGGAGCACCTATTGTATGAGGAAAGACTAAGCGAGCTGGGCCTGTTTAGCCTGGAGAAGAGAAGACTGAGTGGAGATCTGATCAACATGTACAAGTACCTGAGGGGTGAATGTAGGGAGGATGGGCCAAACACCTCTCTGTGGTGGCCAATGACGGGACCAGGGGTAATGGGCACAGTTGAAACACAGGCAGTTCCATCTCCATGTGAGGCAGAACTTCTTTGCTGTGAGGGTGGCAGAGCCCTGGAAGAGGCTGCCCAGAGAGGCTGTGGAGGCTCCTTCTCTGGAGACCTTCCCAACCCGCCTGGCTGCCACCCTGTGCCCCGTGCTCTGGGTGTCCCTGCTGGAGCAGGGGGTTGGACTAGGTGATCTCTAGGGGTCCCTTCCAGACTCAACCTTTCTGTGATTCTGTGATTCTGTGAGGCCTGAAGATTCTGTGAGGCCTTGCCCAGGCCATTCAGCAAGCTGCCCAAAAGATCTTTGGTATAGGGCTAGAGTTAAGAAGAGCCAGGGACTTTTTCCCAATGGGTAGCTCAAATGTAGCAACCTTGTCCTTGAGGTTTTGATTCCACGAACAAGAGCAGACCCTGCGAGATGGCCAGAGGAGCAGAGCAGGGACGCCGGCCGTGCTGAATGTGCTGTACTAGAGGCTGCCCTGGTGTGTTAGGAGCAGGGGTACATTATGATTTGAGAGGAAAAGCGCTGTTACATTTACAGCTAGGTGCGGGGTGCAGTTTCTGAGATTCCTAATGCAAGATCCTGGCATATTTAGGTAGGTAAAAACTCATTTTACACCCTGTGGATTGGAAGTCCCAATGATAATTTGAGTAGGGAGCAAAGAAGGTAAAGTGGATGGACTGTTCTGACTGTAGCAGAGGAGACAGAAAACAAAGTCCCCCAGCACATTTTATGCATTTAAATTCTAAGGATTTTTCTATCCCACAACGTTTGCAGATGCGTTCAAGATTTTTGAAGGCTTAAGATTTTTTTTTTCCTAATGCTTTATTTTTATGGTCAACTATTTTCCACAGCTTCAGGAGATGTATTGCATCAAGCCAGACTGGGTCTTGCCAAGTCATGGGCTTCTGTTATAAATTCAAAGAGCAGAGCAAGCTCTTCCAAAGCTGCCAACTTGTTAGACAGACTGGTGTGATGGATCAAAGGATAATCAAGCTCAATAGTAAGGAGAAAATTAAAATCTACTGCAACACTTGGACAAATGTAAGAAGGCAAACTGATTGTCGCTTAAAGAATGTGCAAATTAGTCCCGTATGTTAAGGTACAAACCGCTTCTTTATTACCAGATACTTGCTTTATTCGAAAAGAATATTGAGACTATTTTTTGTAAAGCTGAGGATGACTTTAAAATCAGGCCAAAACTCTTTGCAGTGTGTAAACAAAGCCGAGAAGCAAATTTAGTGGCAAAAATAAACCCTCTTTTATCATTTGAATTTGCTGAAAAAAATCACCCCTGAAGCTACAGTAATAAGACAAATGAGAACCAGAGTAGCCAGACTGGCAAATTTTATTAATTGTTTTTTCTCTAAGAAGAGGGTGGTAGTTTTATATCATTACACCTTTGCATATTTCCCTTGGAAATTATTTTAAAACAAAAAAGGATTATTTTCATTACACTTGTAAATTAATAAAAAACATATTTAGACTCAGTTTTAAATATTCTCCCTCTAGCCATTCTTACCACAGCTAAGGCAGAGAAGTGGGATATAGACTGCCCATAGTTTTAGGAATTAATTAAGATAGATGAAATGCTAGCTTTGAGCGTTTCTCTCATTTTATCAAGAGAAGATAAATATCATTCTCATCCACACTTAATCACTAACACATATTAACAGCTTTTTCAGCTAGGTGATAATTCAATCCCCAGAAAAACAGAAAAAAAAATTGCATGTCCTTAATGCCAAAAATGATGAGGACATTTTCCTTTATAAATGAACTAAATTGAAAGTTGATTTCATCCTACATTCCCCTTTCACCGAAGTTTCTTCATTTCTTGTACCAACCTGTTCTGCAATAGTGTTTGTATTTCTAAATTACACGCTAGATTCTAAGGAAAGATAAAAGGACTCACAGCATTTCATACTGCTGGATGAAATTGCTTCCTCCGCACTGTGTCTTGATTAAAATACCACACCCATACAACAAGTCCCAGCCACATCTTGGAGCAGAGAGAATAGATATATTGGGGGAATGTAGGTGCCCCTAAGCAACTTCTTTCTGCAAAAGGAGTAACAAGAAATAGTTAATCTGATGGATATATCTTGAGCATGGGTTTAATGTGGTCAGAAAAGAGAAAATCTATGTCCTGAATTACCGGGGCAACCCAACATAGCACCTGCTATGTTGCTGATGGCCCTGCTTTTGAGCTCAGCTCTGCAGGGAAGAAATCCATCTCCCTGCAGAGCAAATCTAATGCTGACAAGCCTGAGTCAGCTCATGATTTCATATCACAAGGAGCTGAGGTGTGAATGGGCACAGGCTGCACAGGGCCAGGTGCTGCAGATGCACCAAGGGTGCATGTATGGGCTGTGTCAAGATGGACACCCGTCAGGAGCTATCAGTTCTTTCTCTGCCTGAGAGGATTTGGGGGTGGAATAAGCAACGCAGAACTTGGACAGAGCCTGTGACTCCGTATCCAAAACTGAAATAGCAAATCTGCAGTTTTATTGCTCTCTAACCTGGAAAGCATCTAGACTCATCAGTTACCTTCTTGCTTGGTTTAAAGTCCTTTATTGGTTTACTTTCCACAACTATCCCAAGTGTCACTCCAGCTATTTTCTTTGCCTAACTTCCCCAAAGGCTGCCGGTGAGAGAGTTTATCTGGGAGGCGAAGAAGGTGGATTTGACCTAAGCGGAGGAGAGATCTGCATCTCGGTTTCCCAGTGCTCAGGCACACACTGAAATGATAGAAAACAAGGGAAACGCCTCCATTATAGGATTTCATTTCTTAAATGAAGAGATGCCTCCACTTGGAAGGAAAGGCTACAAGCCTCTCGTCCTCAGGAGGCACATCGTAGTGGTGGATCCCAAGTAGGAGTAGGTACTTAGTCCTGGCAGCAAATATCCCACCAGGGAGGAGTTCAGACTTTTCCTCTGCTGTCATACAGTCAACTCCCTGCTCAAACAGCTGACTTTTCTGGATCTCATTCACTAAGTTTTCACTGTTCAGATCAACATCCAGCACTGGGTCTGAAATTCGTTTGCTCTGTTCTCCTCACATTTGGGTGTTCTGAATTCACCCTACTTCTCTCTGGGTATTTAACTGATGTGTCTCGAGGTCCTCTTGTGGTTTACTAAGACTGAGCTCCAAGGAGTGTCTCAGATCTGAAACACTCTCTGGAAATGCCCCTGGGAATGCGCTACAGCTCCCAGGCTTCACTGCACGCCCAGCACCCCGTACCCCAGCTCTAGGACCACCAGCAAACCCAGCACACGCACTGTCCACCACCTCAATTCCCAGCTGATGCAGGTGCAGAAGGGAACCACCACCTGCTCCAGCAGGTTTCCACTATCAGGGCAATCAGCGATAGCGGAGCACAGGATGTGCTAACTTGTCTCCCACCACTGGCTACCTAGGTTGCTGACAGCGCTATATTCCTTATTTAGATGCTTTTAGGAGGCTAAAGTGAAATGGGATAAATGCTTAGTTTCTATCAGACTTAATTCTCTACTGAATTATATCACTGCAGCTGCAGAATTTTCTTTCCATGGTTCATGAAGAAACATTTCAAGCTTTTGGAAGGACCGTATTTTTTGTTTTGTTTTTTTTTTCTTATTTAATATACAATGTAAGTCAGTCACCTATTCTTCTGCATGCAAGCTACAAAGCGTCTTTTTAAATGGATGAATTTCTTCATCATTCTTACATTCTTAAACTGAAAGATTAAGGTTGAAAGAAGTACAAAAAATGTTAGAGTTATATATGAGATTAAAATGTGAATGATTGCAAGCAAGGTAATAAACATGCTGCTAACTTACCTCATTTGTCAGTGTTCGTTAAATTTATGTGGGTAGAAAGAGGACTTTCATAATAGTTTTTCAGTGTTCTTTTCTATTTCAATAATTATCATGACATTCATTACATATTACCTGCAACTCCCAAAATAGTGATAACATATATTGGTTTTAAAATGAAGATGCCGACAGTTATTGCTGTACTACTAATGTAGCTAGAGAGCTACATATTCACCACAGTTTTGGAAAATTAAAAAGGTAATCTGCAAGACTTCATCTTATAAAAATTAATTGTAACAAGCTGTTCAAAGGCATGGACTCTGACCAATCAGATGCCCCAAGCCTACAAACTAAATGATATTTCTGAGTAGCAATTCATTTTTTGAGATCAGAATGAAAAGAAACATATGTAAAACTTCAGACATCCATATAGTGGTGCTAGTGAGAATTTTAGAACTGTAATCATGTGAATTAATTAAGGTTACTTGTATGTACAGTATGTACGGTAACATGAATGAGACCAGAGTGATGCCAAGGACTTGTGGGGACTTCTTCATTTTAAGTTCATGGCAGTATTAATAAGACCTGTGATTCTGCAGAGAGAAAAAGAGGACTTTTCAAAAAGCATCACCAAAAGGAAAGTCATAGACCATTCATTGTGCAAAATCAGGTAATGTATTTGGCCTGATGACGTCTATCCTCCATTTGCTAATCCAACAGTCCGGTTTGTTTTAATCACTTATTCAATGCAGGACTAATATTAATTTTTGGAAAATAGTGTAAAACCTACTACAGCTCGGTGGACTATGCAGAGATGGCAGCAAAGGCAAGAGTAGCTCTCACACCCCAGGGCACAAAGGGACATTTTGACTCCATCCTCCACTCTCTGCTCCCTCGTGGTTTTTGTCCATCCGAGGTGGAAAGAACGGGCAGAGCTTGTGCTGCCCCTGGCATCTTACTCAGTGAACGCTGTGGGGAGCACTTGGCAAGCTTGTCCTTGCCACTGTGAATGCCAGCACTGCAAAGCGCCCTTACTACGCAGCTTATTTTTTTTCCTTATCTAATTGAAATATATCACGGATATCTCACATTTTTTTTTAAGCGGTAGATGCAATGCCACCGGATAACAGGGTGCAGAATCATAGCTGCTTGTTTTTTGTTTTGATATTAAATAAGTATGCATTCTGGCCCAGGATCTTTTTAAAAGATTTGTCTACCAGTGTTGGATTTGCTTATTTACGTTACGTAAGCCTGTGGGAGTACATTGTAAATATTTATGCACCTTGATACCAGGATACCTGAAAATTAGCAGAAAGGTACCTTCCAGCATCACAAGAAATACCGTGGCCCCTTGCTTTCCTAGACTAAATTTGTGTATTTTCGCCTTGAAGGCAAGCCAGGTGGATAAGAGGGGGTTAAAGCACAAGGTAAACACAAACGTGGGGCACATCTGAACGGTCGGTCGGCTCAGATTGCTGCCGCCTGCCATGTGCACGTGCTGGAGCCTCAGTGGGGTGGAACAACTCGGGGCCCGCCCAGCCAAAACCTGGATCTGACTGGGGGCTGATCTCATCTCAGAGCCCGCTCCAACGGGCGTTGCGGGTGGAAAGGAGCCAGCTCTCGCTACCTCCACCTGGCCCAGCCTTCGGGCACCCTCCTGCGAGGCGGGGAGCTGTCACAGCGCGTAGCTCCTCATGCAAACCTGCCTTTGGGCAGGCGGCACAAACGTGGCAGCGTCAGAAACACCTCAGAGTGGGTGTGCAGGGATAGCTGCTGTGCTAGAGATCACTGCAAGCACGAGGCACCGGGGACGAGGCCGGGGAGACGTGTGAGCCGCAGGATGCAGCTCGCTGGCTTGAGGAACAGGAGACGATCCCTGGCGCAGCCGATGGCACCGGCACAGGCGTAGTCGTCATTCGCCCGGTGCATCCAACTGAGAGAAGTCTGGCCATGCCAAGCACTTATTTCCTCCCGACTCTTACAGATAGTTTGAGGACTAGTATCAGCAAGACACTAATCTGGTGCCTCTTTTTGTTGTTTGTTTGTTTTTTGTTGCTCTGCAGTGCCCTGTGCTGAATGCTGCACATCAGGTTTGGTTAACCAGCATTGCTCCAGGGCATGATGCAGAGAGCAGATTCCTGTACTGCACAGCCTATGTCTTCTTGCTTGATAATGCAAACTCCTCCCCACTCTGCTGTGGGTTTCCAACTGTTTTCCATTCTCTGTGAGCTTTGTGGTTTTCTTCAAACATGATATTACCTGCATTTTTCAGGATCTAAAAATATTTTTGTTATTTTTGTCTACTCTTATTTCTAAATTAATTTTGCTCTGTTTCATTTCAACTCGGTAATGTTTGCAACATCCTGCCTGACAAGAACATAAACATACTGTTCAAGGATTTGTTTTTAGGTCATTAACCATTATGATTAAATGATAACACTGAACTCTCCAGAAGTCTAGCAGACACCTCCTAAATTCAATACATAGCAAAAAAACAAAAACCAACAAAAAAAAAAAAACCCCAAAAACAAGGTAGTCTTTGTAGTTTTATATAGTTTTATTTTTCAACCTATGTGGCAGAAATTATAGTCAAACCTATTTGGCTTAAATATTTAAAGCAATAGCAAGATGATTATTGTAACAGTGTGTTAAAACCCAGACATGGATTACATCACATTCTTCCTTTCACCTACCAATTTCTTTCAGCAAAGATTTCTCACATCATCAGTGTAATGTAAACTCAGGCTGTGCAATATTTTACTTTTGCTTGCTTTTAGCTGAATAACATTTTTTCTGTATACTACTTCCATTATTAATGTAGGTTGAAGCAGTGTCAGTTGGAATTATTTTATTTTCAAAATGCCTTACATCTTTATTTCTTATTTAAAATAATTGTTTCTGAATTTATTAGAGAACCAGCTTTCTCTTCTGGATTGTTTGATTTAACCTGAGTTTATACTCCCTTGTTGTTTTGTTTTTTTTTAAACAAGTATTTAATAGAATTGAATTTGGGGTTTGTTTAGAGATTTTGAGTATGTCCTTACTTCTCCCTCAAAACACTGAACAGCTGTCTGTAATCTTTTATAGTCTTAAATTGTAGTCTCGAATCTCAGTTTTAATGAAGATTTTTTTTCCCAACTGGATGTCTTGTGCTCTCTTTTAGAAAAACTGCTTGTGGGGTTTTCTCTCTTTTTATTGGCTCTCTTTTTCTCTGCTCATAGAACTGGTTAAGTTTCTGGCTTATCAATCATTCACCAACTTTCTAGGTTCTTCAAATATACCTGTCTTGAAATTCAGTGGCCTTCTAATTTTGCAGTCTGTAAAGTCTTTGAAAAATTGATCCAGGAATGTGTTGCTGAATCTTTTTTCTTCCAAGTTTTCTGTAGTCCAAATCTCCTGAAATTTTGGTTTTCATTCATTTTATCCTTCCAAAGAGAATTTCCCAAACAAGTTTTAGTGTCATTTCACATCTCATCCTACTGGACTTTGCATCCTTGCTCTATTTGCTTTCTCTTACGTCATTTAGCCAACTATAAAAATAGGTAAAGGGAGATCAAGACTGGACACGGTGTTATAGATGGGAGCTTCGCACAAGCCAGTGGTGTCCCAGCAGCAAAGACAGTCAGCAGCATCCGGGGCTGTAGGAGCAGGAATGCAGCCAGCAAACTGAGGAACACGATGGAAGGATTTGTCTCTCTTTAAACCACATTCATAGTACTATATCCGTTTTGAAGCCCCCAGTACGGGAAAGACTTCAATAAACTGGAGTGTGTTCAGGGAGGGCCACGAGGACGGTCGGGGCAGGAGCTCTTGCCATGTGAGGAGATGCTAAGCACGGGAGGCTGGTTCAGCTTGGAGGAGGGAGGGCTGCAAGGGGACCTCACAGCCACCCCAGTACCTACAAGGAGGTGAGCTGGGAGACAAAGCCAGGCTCGTCACAGCGTTGCACAGAGGGAGAACAAGAGAAAATTGGCATCATTCAAAACCAGGCAGACTCACGCTGGGCATAAGAAAAGCCCTTCCTCTCCAAGAAGCAAGCCGAGCTGTGGAGATGTTGCCTAGAGAGGCTTTGCCATCTCTCTCCTCAGAGGTTTTTGAGACCCACCCAGACTACGCCCTCAGCCACCTGGTCTGACTCGGGGCTGCCCTTGCCTTGAGCAGGAGGTTAGGTTAGAGACACCCCGAGGTCCGTTCCCAGCTGAATTACCCTATGAGGTGGATGCTGCAGGATCACCCACAGAACAGCACCGATTATCCCACATCTTTCTCACAGATCCTCTTAGGAAAATTCTTCCAATTTAGCACAAAGACTAAATTTTGTCACTTATAATGATGGTGAATTCTGTAGCTCAGGCCCTCTTTCCTATTGAGCAGAGAGGCTACAGCACATTCAAACTCTTCTTGTTCTTTGCCTTCTGTCTCCTAGCAACTCCATCTGCTGCCTTATTCTGTATGTTGGAAGTACATTTCAGATTTTTTTTTAGTTAGGCAAAAGCTGCTCCTTCCCTGCTTCCAGCTTAGCTTAACCACACAATTTTAAACTTAAAATGATGGAATCCCTTTTGCGCAAGTGAAGTTCCCTTCATTCTGCTTCACATCATGACCACACCTTCCTTTCCAGAGATCTAGGCCAGTCCTTTGTCCACATGTTCTTGGCCATGCAGGAATTTCAGTGAATATTAATATTTACTTTGTTGTCAGCCCTCTCCAGACTCATTAATCCGACTTCGGATTGAGAGAAGGTTTCTGTTGTTTTTTTACCCCATTGTTTGGGCTTTCACGGGCTATAATTAGACCTTGCCTGGCACTCGCAGTTCACACAAATCTCTGTAACTCATTCTTTGGCACATGACATATTTTCTTGCCAATAGCTGTGGAGCTCATTGTGAAATGAGTGAGTGAAGTGAAATGAGAAGTACGTAACAAGGAGTGCTTATATGTATGCCTGTCTGTTACACATCTGTTAAATTTAACTCATCCCTCTCCACTCTGATACTGGTATCCTTGACTACAAGTGATTAAGCATCACAACGACATCATCTCTTCTTCATTCAGCAAATAAAACATCAGAGTATTAGGGGATGAGTATGAAAAAAGAGAGGAAATCCATCTGCATTTGGAAGAGTGTCTCAAGACACCACCAAAATAACATGAAAGTTTGACTTTCTCAAAACATTTGACTGTTTATACATAGAAGGTGGCTTTTATCTACAAAGTAACAGACTGAAACCTAAGATTTCTTCGTAGCCTACAGAAAAAACATGATACCTTTCAAGTAGTTTGAATAGACTCAGAACAGAATCTTTTTTTTTTAAAGAGGTCATTGGCTTCTTATTCTGACTATTCCCTTCAAAATCTTCAGTCCTTTTCACAGCATGTAATTTTGTAAGTAATTTAGTCATTTTTCCAAAGCTCTTCTGTTGATCTCTAACTGCTTCAGGTATTGTCTCTTCTTGAGGGAAAAACCCTTACTGCATACAGGTTAGACAGTACCCTAAGGATCTAAAACAGGAAATCAGCCAGTGCAAGTTCTAGAAAGATTTTTTTGCGTGTGAATATTCATGAATTTTCAGCTTTATAAAACATCATTCCTAGGATTCTCTCTTTTCAGCTATAGGGTCTCATTGTGCCACTGTATGGATTATAATAGTTTTAGGAGAACAGATCAAAAGAAAAAAATCAAACCTCAAAGTGTTTAATGATCCAGAAAGCTTCCCTTATACTCTATACTGAGATAACATGGACAGTTCAGCTGTAGTCCAGGCAAAATATTAATTCTGACTCCTTTATATATGACTTTTTTTACATTTGACTCCTTAAAACAATGAATGAGTTTCCAAAAACAAAAAGTAATGATCTCCTACAGTTATATGAGAAGCAGCAGCATTCCTCTTCATCAAGAATAGCAAATACTATTTGAATTCTCAATTCCAGGCATAAAATCCTCCCCAATCTCTCTTACTTAGATGATTTCAAACTCCCAGGCTGATCCCAGCTCCTCTCTACTACCTCTTTCCTTGCCCTCTTTCTGCCAATGTCTGTCCCAGTAAATTGTTTCATAATATTTTGCTGAATACCTCCAGTGATGGAAATTTTGTAGCCTTCCTAACCCAGACCTTGACTGTCCCTACCATGAGAAAGTTTTTTTCCTGGATCTGACCTGAGTTTTCCTTGTTATTATTTAAATCCACTACTTTACTTAAGCACAGGAGACAAAGAGAGTAGGCAAAATTTGCCATTTTAGAAACTATTTTTTACCATTTGAAGGTGTTTTCCTCTTGGTCTTCTCTTTCTAGATCATACCACTACAGCTAGGTCAATCCTTCCTTATATTCCATGTTTTCTAACCCTCTGACCACTCTTGGTCACATGGTTTCTAATTATAACATACCTGGGGCCAGAAAAATAAGACTTTTCCAGAATTTTGATTTCTAAAATATTCTTAAGTAATAGATGATGATGGTAAATTAAGATGATTGATAGATAAATAGGCAATGACCGATAAAGAGGTGATGTAGCCAACCAAAAAACCCCTCTCATTCCAAATTTCTCATGTGAAGATAAACTAGAACATAGCAAAACCCGTCTGTATGTAAACATGTATTTTTGAATGACAATGGACTACCGACCCTACTCTATTGCCATTGCACAATAGAAGGGCACAATGAAACTGTTATTTTAATATAAAGAAGAAACTACCTCTGTACTGGGAGAGAGAATGAAAAACAACAACAACAAAATAATATGACCATTTTTCCAAAAGGTTTAACATTACAGTGCAGACAACACTTCACAGTGAGATAACATCCTCGGGTACCAGGCTAGGCTAGAGAAGCCATTGTCCTTTGATGCAAGTGATTTTCAGTGTCAAGTGTTCTGATTACAAGAACTCTTCCTTAAAACCAAAAAGCCTGAATCTTTTCTCAGACTAATGCAAATCGGAAGAAAAAGACAATAGGATAATACTAGCATTAAAGGAAAAAGAGAATAAAACACAATAGCTTGACTATTGCCTTATTTATCATCCCTTTCATCCCTCAGGAATTAGAGATAAAAAGCCCAGCTAGTAGAGAAATTAAGATATTCCATGCATATCAGAAAATCCTTTGATTACATTTTTCTATTTTTAATTTACATGTGAACCTCTATTTGAATCTCTATAGACGTGTATTAGTGAGTTTGTCCTATGTTTTTAGAAAAATCAATATATCTTATTTAGAATCAAATCAAAAGATCTAACCAAAAGTCAAAATATTTCAAAAATAGTTCAAAACCTTCAGAAATGCAAAGCCTTATTTAAAGGTTTCCTCCCCTCTGCTGGGAGAAGCTCTGCAATTTCCAAAGTACTTTCTTTAGAAGCTTCAGTCCCTTCATTTTAAAAGATTGAAGCCACATCGCAAAGCAGCAGACACCGATTGGGAACCTAATTCTCCCTGCTGGTATCTGGAATGGCTTTAAGCAAGATTATTTTGCCAGAGAGAGACGTAACCCTGAGCAGCACGGATTTCAGCCCACCAGTGCCATCTGACCCCAAGGCCGGCCATAAACCCGCAATGTCAGCAATCCAAACTTTAAAAAGTGGACATATTCAAAGAGACTCAAACTAGGACCTCAGAGACCTGGATTCAGCCCCAAAAAGGTGTATTTTCCCAAAACAGACATTCCCTTCCAACAGAGGGTCTCCTGGACATGATGCTAAACCCTAACTAAGCCCTAACTAGGAAAATGAATACGTTATTCGGGGAAAGGAATGGAAATGTAATTGCTTCCTTCGATCATTGTGGAAAGGAGAAAGGTCTCATTGTTCAACTGGGAAGCCAACAGGTCTATGGAGCAGCTCACCCTGCAAGGACAAGAGTTTCCCTCTGGTTCGCATTCGTCCATGAAGAATTTACTGCTTCCCTGGGAATGACAAAAAGCCTCTCCAAAGTCATTCCTGTTTCTTGAAACATATCTGGAGGGTAATGAAGCCATGCTAGGTGATTTCAGATGAATTCACCACTTTCCTCAAACCCTTTCCATTTCTTAGACTGTTGGCTACCCTGGGAATAGTGGGAAATGCTCAGTTTTCCCTGTTGAATCTTCTCTACCCTGAGTAAAAAAATTAAAATGTGACAGAGCTTGGCAGACAGCACAAGAACGAAGCTTGGTCTCCACTTCGATTCATCACTCTGGATCCTAATTTAATGAAAATAAACCATGGGGCTTGGAGCTAAGCTCCTGTCTTTTTGAAGGTGTCTTTTCCCCGTTTTTCTTGTCAACTAGCTCACATAGCTCTTGATGTGCTGGGGCTTTATGTTCCCCATTCACAGGAATCTAATTCTGCCAGCGCGCACACACACACATAAACACCACCCCTAACACTCATAAATACCACCCTTAACACACATAAATACCACCCCTAACACTCATAAATACCACCCTTAACACACATAAATACCACCCTTACCAGGCATGTTGTGCTCATCCCATGGTGCCCTGGAGGGATTACGCTTGGTAGCAGTGTCCTTTCGAGGTGTATGCTTTGAGTGTGAATTTTTATGCAAATCTAGTCCTGGCCTAGGACGCTAGTTAGGTGGAGGGGTTGGGTGTTTTGGTTTTTGTTTTATTTTTTTTTTCCAAAATATTTGTGATGTTGCTTGGTTACAACAAACAATATTTAAGGGGTTGGGCATAATAGACCTAACTAATCTTTTGTGAGAAATCCCGTGAAAAATAAAATGCAGTACAAACTATCACTGCTTCACTGTTTTGAACGGATAGAGACTAAAGCCAACAGAAAATGCTTTTTTTTTTTTTTTTTTTTTTTTTTTTTGCCGTTAGCTTTAATGAAACAAGGATTTCATGTTAGAGCCATGCTGACAATTCGCATGGTTTGAACAGTAAACATTGAGAAGTCATTTCTGAAAAAGCTCAGTTTGTACAGTGATTTGAAAATTGAAACTGAAGCAAAAAGTCTTTATGAAAAAACCTTTGAGGATTTTTGCTTCCCACTGTGGCAGAATTTAGCATTCCTTTTCTGGTGATCTGCCTTCTGCAATTAAAAAAAAAAAAATGCCTGGAAATGAGAATTCACTCTTGCAATACTAAATAAATGCAACACTAAAGAATGTAAAATCACCATCTTTGATGGCTTATTTTTATAACATTAATTTGCTAGGTTTTCCTTCTGAGACATCAATATACTGTACAACAAGCAAGAATGCTTAAAATCATTCAAATATTGATACAATCCACTGTCTGTTGCTATGGTACTACACTCATTTTATATTCTCATGTAGCTTATAAGAACACTTCCTCTGTCGTTTACTACCAAAAAGACAAGATAAAAATGGTTAGTTTTATTTCCTGTCCTTTTTAAGGAGAACTTAAACAGACTCGCTATACCCCTCACCTTGCCTTTTGATAGGGTTTCAGGGCTGAGGAATCAGATTGGACATCAGCATTGGATCCTTTTCCTTTTAACCTAGTTACTAAAACATTGTAAAAGAGTAAAAAAAATTGCCTTTATACGATGAGATGTATGTGTGCTGAGTGGGGACAGCTCAGAAAACGTTAATAAAAATCTTAATTTTCTCTTTTACCTGTGCCGGAGATGAGGACTGAGAGCAGCTAGCAATGAGAAAAGCCATGAGGACAGCAGTCCAGCTTGTCCTGGAGGTATTTTGGTCTTGCAGGGTAAGAGGCATGCCAGGAAAATCAAAAAAAAAACAAAAAAAAAAACAAAGAAACAAACAAAGAACAGTAGCAAAACAAAAGAGCAGAGAAGCTGAGTGACTGATGAGCCTTTTTTTTTTTTTTTTTTTTTTTGCTGTTTCATTTGACTATTCCTGAGGACTATGGTGATGCAACCATTCTGACCTAAAATCTGTGCGTTTGCCTCCACAGTCTCCTGTCCCTCTTGAGGAGGTAATGGGTAGGAGACCGTCTCCAGCAATATGATGTGGCCCTGACTTTGCTCATAGCTTGAGAAACTCAGGAGGGTGAACGGACACGAGCAGAAGTGTATCTTGATCTTCACAGGAAGGAATCAAACCAAAAGAGGTCTGGGAGGGAGCAATAGCTTTGGGGAGCAATGAGGGAGTTGTCAGCCTTCTCATAGCATCTCAAAACACTGGGTACTTAAGTTGATACCTTGGTTCTTGGCACCTCTCACCCCCATCCAGAGTTTCCCTTAGCCTTACAGGGCTTCCCCCAGGCTCTCCAACCTACAAGGGCTCCCACCAGCCTCCTCCTGCTCTCCTCAAACCTTCCTCGTGCTGCTAAAACCCTTGAGTCAGTCTTGGCTCTTGGCCAGAAAGGAAGCAGTGGTTTTGGAGATAAGGTAGCCCCAGCGTGGGGAGGTCAAGACTGACCTATAATTGCTCAGTTTATGGTGGTGGCTACACACCTCCAAATTCCCTGTTGGGTGGGGATTAGCCCCTGAGCTGGGTTGACAGGAGGCATTGTAGGTGACAGTGATAAGCCTGTCTAGAGGCTTGGGAATTCTGTGCACATTGTCGGGGTTCTCTGTGCAAGTATAAAATTGAGTCTCTCTTCAACAGGGGCTCCAGGCAGTTTTCGAGAAGACACTTAAACTACATAAGGCATCATACAAGGCAGCAAGGGCTTTTTGGTAGTAGTAGCGGTGCATCTGCCTGTCATATGACTGTGTTTTCTCCCAGCTGGGATATTTAGGGTATAATTATTCTGGCGTAATTATTCTGGGTTGTAAGCCTGGTCTGAATATACACAAACTTCCCTGTGCTAACAAGCCTGACAGAGGAGAGTGCCTTAGCTTTGTTGTTGCTCCTTGATGAAGGGCAGAAATGTAAAAAGAACAGCAGGCACAATCTGTCTCTGAAAGGAAAACTGTCATTCTGAGGGTCCCTTTTCCTCTCGGGCACGTACAAAAGACCTGAAGGGAAGGCTGTTGTCTGACTGCTTTCGTGCTCCCTGCCCCTCTTTTTAATTAATGTATAGCACTGAGTAGGAACTAAATCCTGCTTGTTTTACTCAAGCTAGTGATCCCATTGACTCGAATTAAGCTACCTGCAGGATTAGAAATGGAGGGATTAAGACCTCAGTGTAGCAAATTCATTTCATTCTTTTCTTTCAAATGCAAATCGCCATCTCTGGACTGGTGGTTTGGTTTGTCCCTTGGCCACTTAGCACAACGAGGCGCCGATTCTGCTCCCTGCTTGTGTTTCCCAGGCCACACTGCAGCACAAATGAACCCTCAGCCCCACAGACCAACTAACTGGCATGGAAGTGGAACAGTAGGTGCCTTAGCAATTATATATGTAGAGAAGAAAACAAAAGCTTTCTTCTATAGAGTTTGTCACCTTAACTAGTTAAATCCCTGAGCTTCTATTCTGCAATGTGATTTTATACCTATTTTCTTTTTGATGTAAGCAAACTTCTGCTCACCTCTCTCCCCCACTGATGGAGCTGCTGGAGGAGAGATACTGGTACTTGATAAGCAGAATGGGAAGTCTCATACTGTACTATGACTGATGCAACTACCCTGTGAGGCCACATTATACCCGCTCTCGTTCAAATGTCTCCACTGAGTTCAATAAATTGCTCAGTGTCGACTCAGCTGTAATTGGGCACTTATTTTGATCTGAAATGACATTTGAATCTGTAATCTATTATTTTAACATACTTAATAATTATCTGGAGGGGAGCATTGCCATTTTATTGTTATTTTACGTCAATTATTTTAAAAATTCAATACTGTTCAGACTCACAAAATTCAAATTTGTTTCAGATTGGTTTTACCAGAAGTCTCAGTATCCTTAAACTCTCCCAAATTATTCCTAATTGTATAATGTTTATATTTTCTTTATCTTTACAGCAACTCTGAGTCTTTCCAGAGCTTCTCTTTGATCATTTACTTGATCTGCCACTAAATCTAGGGTTTTTTTACCTTTCTTCTAAAGCAGTATGTTAAGAATTCTTACGAGGTCAATGTAGTACCTTCTTTAATTTTGATCCAAAAAATGTTTTAAAACTGACAATACCTATCACTGAAAACTACTGAAAAAGGAAAGCAGTGGTAGGTTATACGGAAACTGAAAAATGAAGAAAAAATACAACTTAGGGGAGCACAATGAAGTGGAACTATTAAAAAAAAAAGTGTAATCTGTTCTTCATCATTTAGTGCATTTCTACATAGTATTTTAAAATGACATACCCAATTTTGAACATTTTTGGGTCTGCATCTAGAATCACTGGATGAGCAACTACTGCTTCTATTAAAACCTTCCAGCCTTCTAAGTCTAAAGATAACTTGAAAAATGGAGCTTATTAGAAGCAGTATATTCTGTATAGCCCCCAGAAACTGCAGGTGCTCTGCTGAGTGATTGGAAGTCGGGCTTACAGCTGTGTTTGCCTGTGCTGCTCCTGCAAAAGTCATTGAAGTCAGTGCACCTGGGTGTATGCCATGTATACCCTTCTGGCTGAAGAGTAAGATCTCCAAAGCTGGCATGCTTGTCTGAATCAATACTTCAGACACTTCAGACTACTTTTTTTCTTGAAACTTAAATATTTATTAATACCTTTGTAGTACAATCCTCCAGGCTTTGGGATTACTCTTGTGCTGTCGTGTTTAGCAGTAAGGCTCCTTTGAGGGAGATTGGGCCAGTGCTTGTCTTAAAATGAATCTAGGATGAATCTAGGACGTAGGAATGAATCCGTGATGTCAAATCCTCATCAGGTTTAATAAAAGAATAAGGAAGAACCAAGAAATTAATTATCTATTCTGACTTTATGGTGAGGAAGATCCTGGAAAACGTGTAGGTCAATTACAAAGTCAAGCTTATGATCAGACTGAAAAAAAAATTCAAAGCTTCAGTAAGGAGACATGAGAAATATAAGTCAAGTGTTGCATTAAATGTAGCAACTTTTTGAAAGATGACTGACATAATAATACAGCAAATGAAGAAACATTAAGTCCCAACTAGATGCTCTATTTCACTTTTCAAAGCACTGCTTGGACTGAGGACAGGCATTAGTTTACCAAGGTTGATTATGGGTCAAGGTACAGACAAAAGCTTGCAAGTGGTCTAATAAAATGAAGTCAAAATATACTATTGTACTAATGATTTTTCACCAGGAATCCCACAAATTTATCATTTGCTAAATTAATAACATAGTTCCTATTGACTCTGTAAGAAACTCGAGTAAACCTTTCCTGCATTGCAATAAACATTTTATGGGTAAAGTGCTGCATAAATGAAATATTAAATTAAGCTTTTTAATCAAGGGGATGCCAGAATGCTCAGCTGGCATAGTTCTGGAGGATATGTTGGCCATGTTCTCAAATCTTTACTGAGTATCTTGAGTGGAGAAGCTGAATATTTTTGAATACTCTGAAGGGCAGAACTTCTCTGTTTACATAGGCTTTTTCAGTACAGAGTAAGATTCAGCAAGAATAGGATTCATTCTGCTTTCCTTCATTAATACTTTCCTTATCTCATGGCTCACACCTGTGGCAGCAGTGTGACTGAACCTTGTTTAGCACAGGAAGTGCTGCCTTGTAGTATAACATATGCAGATATTTATAGAA
Organism: Nothocercus julius; assembly: GCA_013398735.1. Classification (NCBI taxonomy): domain Eukaryota; kingdom Metazoa; phylum Chordata; class Aves; order Tinamiformes; family Tinamidae; genus Nothocercus; species Nothocercus julius. Next base: position 163,950 of record VZSV01000040.1, read on the forward strand.
AAATCTGGGTTGTTGTTGTTTTCGCTACTTGTTAAAATACGAGGACATTTGAAATCTAATTGCAAAACCAATACTGTTCCTTCAGCATTGATCCTTAACTTCTATTTTGCATAAAAGCATTCACACAAAAAGGACAGAGAAGATCAGTTTAGCAGTAATCCAGAGGAAGAAGTTAGATGTCTAAAAGTTATGTAATAGGTCTCCTGGGAATGATCTGCCTGGTTATCTTCCCCCACGACACTGTAAAAGGAGATGTCTCAGGGTGGAATTCAAAACAGCTGGCATCCTCAACAGGAAAATATCTAGAGTCAAACTTAAGGGCCTCTCTGAAATTTTGATCAGCATAATTTTCTGCTGAAAATACAGGTTCACATCCTTTCTTTCACAGATCTCTATGGGATTACATATTGTTTTTAGAAGCTGGTGGGTGAAGTTGCTAGTCAAGACTGTAAGACTTGTTCCATACTTACTAATCCATGACAACATAGATGAGATAAACACGTGCAGTCTTACAGCACAGAAGTCAAATTCTGCATCTCCAATGTTTTTTGTGACTATAGATATGGTCTCATGAATTTTTTTTTCTCTTTGCCATTCTGTTGCTCTTCAATAGTTTTCAGGTGTGGCGCAAGCAAGGATAAAGCCTGCCCTGGAGTGGCAGATTTGAACTCCCTCAGATGTGGAAGGCATTGACTGAAGACACCTGAACTTGGTGGAAAGTGTCCCTAATAGGTTATTGCACAAAGAAAATCACTACTCCACTACTACAAAGTCTGCTCTGAAGGGAAAGATATTTTCAGCTGTATTTATTTATGTGCGTGCATTGGTAGATTTCAATTTTAAAAATAATTGAAAGATTTCCCTTGAAATTGATTGATGGTGAAGATGTGTGATAGAAATCTACCACCAAAGAAGTTTTCAAGTGTACTTATTTTAGAACAGTGCATCATGAACATGATGTGACAGAAAAGAAAATACACAAATGAAAAGAAGAAAAAGGCAAGCACACAAATGTGCTCATAATGTAAGATTTATTCTGTGTGGCTCATACTTGTAATTATGCTGTCCTAATGTTTGTCTAAATTCATTTCACAACAAAATATAGACATCAGATAAGTGCACTTATGTATATTTTTCTAGTCCACACTGAGACAAGTATTCAATATTCATTTGATTAGTTTTGCTACACCTCCTGCTTTCTCATACTAGAGTTCAAATACAGAGGAAAATACAATTTGCTGTGAGTTTATCAAGGTCAGATGGTTTAAAGAACTTTTGTTTACAATGTTTTCTTGCTTTGAAAGATTGCATTACCACTTTTAACACTGCATTTTGCAAGCTGCAGAGTTAGTCAGAATTTGTAAAAGGCATAATAATTAGGCTGTTATTTCACAAAAATGATTTTTAAAGAATAGTTGTGTTGTAACAATCAGGATTAACTCATTTCCACATTTCAATGCTCGTAAACAATTGAGTGCACCTACATATTTAACTTGCAAATTATCAATATTTTAAAAGATGAAGCTTATTGGCTATTTTTTTTTTAATTGCAGCAGGAATATCCATATTGTGATTTCCAGAGTTTAGAACAGGGTTTCAAAGACAAGCTTTCTAAGAGGAAAAATGAAGCTGTCATTTAAGGCTCAGTTCAGCTGCCCAGCCATTGGCATCTAGTGCCATTCTAGCTGTTTTATGATATATGCTACATCCTCAGAGGGACTGGCAGATATGACACAGGACCCTTTGGGAGATCTGCTTGCTTCATTTTAAGTGCCTGCTGCAGGACAGGTTGCATGCACACTCTTAATTTCACGCTTTCAAAAAGCCCTGACATGGTTTGTTAGACTTTTGGAACTAACAAATCCCACAGAAGATGACACCTTTATGGCCAAAGGGGCATCACAGCGACTCTGAGGAGATGCTAGGTGGGGTTGGTTGGTGGATCACTCCTTGCTGGTTGATGTTCCATAGCCACAGGGATCACCATGGGGAATTTTACATCCCTGGCCTATCTAGAAGACCAGTCACTGGGTCAGGACCAAGGGAGGAAATGCAGAGCCGCGCTGGAGCCGCCTTTGGCACGGTACCATCATGTGCATTCTGACATTCCCACAGATCCCATACGGTGACTTTTCTGTTGAGTAGGTGAAAGAGCTGCTGCTACCGTGGCTCATCGTTTTTATTGTCTTTGCTTTCAAAGTAGCACACATGCACGACCGTGATTGTCAGCGTTTACCAGCTTTGGGGAAGAAAATGTGAAGTACCTGGATCTTTATTATAAGAGCAGTCTACAGCAGTCATTGGTATATTTGGTATATTTCAGACTTCTATTTCTTACAACGTAAATTAAGTCTATCAAGCACAGTATTTTTATGGCACTTTCCTAAAGGAAAGCCTTGATACTGCAGTGTCATTAGCACTTCAAGACTTGTATACGTTTAAGATTTATAGATTTGTAACAAATTCTGTGACAGATAAATACGGATTTATATTGATGGTAGGAGTGGCCACTTGAATAACTGAAGCTTTCGTACTTGAATTCCCAAATAAGCTTCTTAAATGTTCTGTCTTTTCTTAGATTGTTAATGTCAATAATCATTCTTTCTCTCTTTTTTTTTTTTGTATGGAATATGATTTATAGTATTTTATATGGCAAATTTTGTGCTTTGGAACTCATTTTTGCTTAAAATAGCACAATGGCATGTAATGTTGATTCACAGACATCTGCTGTGATTCATCAGTTCATTCTGTTCTGCAAAGAATAAAGGCTAAGTAGCTCACATAATTTTAAAAAATATACATATATGCTAAAATTAACAAAACATAAGCAAAAAGCTTCATTTGCTACTCCCTAAGAAATTGTCTATATTTAAAACAATGTCAGACAAAAATACAGAGGCCTTCTCATTTAACTTTACTGATTTGCCAACAGTCTCACTTCAGTCACTGTTACATTCTGCTCATTAATTTGGTATTTTAAAATATTCATGGATCTTAATTAAGTATTTGAAATAATTTCCATTTTGAATCTTAATATGAATACTAAAATCCCAAGACATCCCAGAACTTGCATATTTAAAACACCTTTTAAATTTACTTAAAACTTCCTGAAAGTATAGTAATCCATTGAGCTCAAAAAGTAAATAAATTGTGTAGTAATATAATCTATATTTTGGTAACAAAATTATGGATCGATGGTTGGTTGGCTTATAGACTAATCTACAAATGTCCTTCCCTCTCAAAGAAAATCTGTATTTGCCTCACCTATCACCTGCACTAAATTCAGAAAAAAAAAAAAAGGAAAAAGAAACAATTTCGTATATTTTTATGCAAGTTTTTAATGCAAATTACTGGCTGAAAATGAGAAGAAGCCCGCTGAAAATAGGAAAGACAGGCTAAGCTACTCAGTACCAATGAGGGTACCAAACACAACTGCACAATAGACCAGTTTTTTAAGAATTTAACTATACTAACATAACTATACTATCCTTAACTATGCAATTCCAAATATTTTCACAGTCCAAGTATTTTTTTAGTTTTGTACAGAACATATGAGGTTAGTTTCAGAACTATTTATGGCATTCTCTGAACCAAAATATCTTAAATTGGCACTTAAGTGCCTCAAAGTTTTGCTGCAGGAAGGAAGAAGAACACCAACGGAAATATGGCTGCAAGCTTAGATAAAGATAAAAATAATATGCAAAATATTTATGTGTATGTCACCCACACTGCAGCATAATTCAAATAATTTCAAGGTGATTTTGTTGAATAGGCATCCTATTGGTTACTTCCCAAAAATATCTAGTGTGTGCCATTTATTTTGTTGCTAATGCTGCAAGACTTTGGAAAAAACCTGCAGGGCAAATTCTGACAAACTAGATGAGATTAAGGTGACAATTCGTTTCCTTGAGTGATAGGCAGAAGTGTTTTTAGACTGTTGCACCCTTCACGAAGATGGGTAGGGACAAGATGTGGCAATCATCTGTTTACTACACTTAGCAAGCACACAAATCCATGACTTCTGAAATCTCAGCTTGTTGGCAGTTTATACTGTCACACTAACGCTATGTGTTGTGCATCCAAAAAGTTTACTTAAAACCTCAGCCTACATTATACTGTAATTTGTTGACTTCCATCTATGATTACGTAAGTGGGCAAGCAAGAAGATTTTCTTTGTTTTATGAGCAAACCAGGTGCTATGCTGGGCACTGCAGTTCAACGTTGAACGGTAGTGTGCAGTATTGCTGAGACACCATTGGCATCATCTCTCTTTGCCTTTACCATCCTCTACAGCTACTCCAGGAGGTTCTGGGCCCTCATAGGTCCCTACACCAACCTTTAAAACTTGCCGTATATGCCTTGCTTCACGTGTCCCTTGTTTCACTCAGTATTTTGTCTCTGGGCGCAGGAAGCTTGTTGTTGCAGGAAGAGGCAGCTTCGAGAAACAACCTCCTTATTGAAGAAACCTCCTATTGAAGAAATGTCTTCTTAGCCCAAGTTTTCTTGCTTACAGCAAAAAGAAAAAATGTCTTCAGAATGTTTCCAGAAGTCAAATACCCCGAGGTGGATACATCAAGGAAACTTGAAAATCTTTTTTACCTGAAGCCCACATTCTTTGCACTCTTATAATTTTTGATTAATTCAAAGTTAATACGAATCTTTGGAACATCTTAAAATCTTTATAATAAATCCCTGAGTGTGAAAAAAATGTTTCGCTTTTCGGTTGAAACAGAATTATACCTTTTGTTACACTCACGATTATTCTCTCAGCTCCATCTAAAATGCTTAGCAAGGCGGCCTCTAAAATGCAAGCTTGAATAAAGCAAGGGGCACGCAGAGACAGCATGATTTTGTTTATCCATCTTCTGAACTGCTGAAGTAACTGCTGACAAATGAGCTCATTATATGAGGCTACGGGCTTGCGCTCTTCGCTAAGTCCACGACAGATTATGTGGTCTCAAAAGGTGGGGAGAGGTAGTGCTTGCAAATATTTCTTTCCACTCCCTTCCCAGAGAAAAACATTGAGGCTGCAATTCATGTGTTCCCGGGATGCTTTGAGGAATCTCCAAGATAATCATTAACAGATTGCAGAAATCAGCTGTCATTGTGAATGATTCTTCTTTTAGTCCTCCATAGGGACCAGTACAATGATTTCCATTAAACAAGATTAACTTTCAGCTGCACACTATACCAAGTTCTTACTAAAAATAAATGATCTCAAGCAACATTCGTTAATATGTTTCCATTTGTTGCATTTTCCTTTCTTCTTTGGATGAGGGGATCCCCTATGCCTCTGAAATTAGCTTTATTTCAGTAGCATGATCCAGATTTTTTACTGAAACTTTGCACCAGATTTTCAAAAATTTGAGGCATAAAATGCAAATATATACAATTTTATGCATGTAAGTTTTGCATTTTTCTCATTATTAATCTGTTTCCTAGAGGAAGCTACAAGCTGTCACGCTGCTAAGACACTAATAGAGTTTTGCTATTTAATTAATAAGAGGAAGTTGTCATGGAAATGATGTTTTCTGAAACTACAAATGTGAAGATACACTGCTCCACAGGGCCCAGTGCCGGAATATGCTTGTTCTCTCCTACTGAACCTTTGTGTCACCATGAAACTTTCATAATTCAAGCATGAGCCATTATTTAGGAGAATAATTTTGACCCAGTCCCAGGGTTATGTGGGTGTGATGGGAGCCAGGTCCGCCTAGGTCTTCCAGATGGATATTTTGAGTCTTATTCCTATAGGAGAGATTTGAACTCCTTTAGAGACCCATCAGATCTCCTGCATCATCACTTCAACACTGAAATCAGCTACTTAAGAACTGCCGCCAACAGGCACTGCTTCTAACCAATGACTCAGGGACTACTCCAGGAGGAGTATTTTTGTCATTACTTAAGCTGCTGATGCCCCAAATGTGGTAGGAATATGCCCTGTACGTAGAACAACACAGGAGAAACTGTTTTCCTCATGTGTTAAAGGAGGGTGTTAGGCAACCGTATTCCTTTGTCTTTTCAATTATAGTATATTATAGCAAAAAAATTATCTTAACTTTTTAGGGTTTTAGTTTTCTTTATTTTTTTTTCATATAGCTAGTAGTTATATAAATAAAGTAAAAAGGGGAAAAATAGCAATATTTAGTGTAACAAATTATTAAGTAGTAAGGACTATGCCCATATGTAATCAGAGAAGAGTACGCAAAGGAATATCCATACTGAATAGACACACATTTTATAATTTGAAACTGTCACAAGGGAAAATTAACTCATAAAGTTACATTTTATAAGCCTACAACATTTCTGCAAAATAGATCTGGCAATGGATGGGTAGTTTAGCCAGACATTTTTTGGGCACCTAGAAGGTGCCCATCAACAGGTGTTTCCTTCAGTTAGAATTAAATCTCCCGCGGTTCAGTGTTCATGATGATTTTCATGAAGGACTTCCTATTGAAATGGATATTTATATGCTTGAGATCCTCTAAAGCACAAGTGCAGAAAAGTATTTGTGAGCAACCTATTTTGTGGGCGGCAACTACTTTTTGCTTCCAATTTATAAGTGTCTCAGATATTTAATTAGGAAAAAAAAAAGCCAACTTATGATTTGAGCTGCTAGTATCAAAGAAATTCATGAATATTAAGTTTGGAAATCTGGCAGTAACTTGGCTAACCTTGACCAATACACACATGCAAGTTATGATAAACTTACAAATACTTACAAATAAGCAATGAAAAAGTTACTCAGTTCATCTGGAATTTAACTGCAAAGTAATAATTTGGATAAATCTCATCCTTCTCGATGACGATCAGGAATATCTTAATAAAAACATTTAAAATAAAAATGTTCATTTGTTATGCAACAAAATTGTTTAACTAAACAATAATTAATAAACTACTTTTATTTATGATAAACAGAAATATCACCTCCTTTCACAGTATGATATACTTGGATCATCAGGAAATGTTAATTTGCTATCAACATGGTGCCTCTCTCCTAACAAACCTTACAAAGCTTGTATTATACCAGAGAAATCTGAACAATTTCATGCCAAGGATACTGTCACCTGCTACATCCCGTCTCTTAAAATCCATATGGATATCACTCTGTTGGTAATGTATGAGAGGATTTGGAGGAATACAGTCTTGACAGAGACATAACTGTCAAAAGCATCAGCATATTTTTATTCATACTGCTAAATGCATACTTATAGTCTATAAGAAACATCATTTCCTTGAAGGAATGAAAACAATGCAACTCTTGTAACTTGTTAGCCCTGATTATGTGGTATTTCTGAACAACTGCACAAAATTTACCATTTATGAAGAAGAACTAAAATTCTTATTTTAAAACTGCAGAAGAGAGAACTGAAGGAAGGCTGATAAAGATAAAAGGTGGCAAGATGCCAAGTATTCATTTGTTGTCATTGGCAAAGGCACAATCTTGTGCCCTTTAATCTTTGCTATTCAGCCTGCTCTTCATATGGATAACACAATCAACCACTTCTTTCAATCAAAGGAAGAGAACAGAGTTGTCTGCATAGAAAGAAATGTCAGGAATAGATTAAATTTATGAAATCTAGCCATTATATTCCATTCCATTATTCCAGGCTGCAGAGATGAGAGTACTTTTCTGTGCACTTAAAAATTCTAGCAAAATAATTTTCCTTGAAATCAGAGGACCAGATGGTTAAAATTTAGAGAAAGAAAAGATTTCTTCATTCCTCCAAGATTTACTCAGAAGAAAGGCATAAGAGCAGATGGCAAAATGAAGAGATGGTATACCATGCTGTGTCTGTGATCCCACTTACAAAGCTATTATTTAAGAAAAAGTCTAGTTCACTGATAGATTTGTCAATCATATTTTATTTAAGACAAAATGCCACTGGTTCTCAAAGAAAACTAATGAAACGGAACAGATTATATGCGTGCCATTCAATAACAGTTATTAATGTAAATGCTATATACAACCACAATTCAGCATTGTTTAACCTTATATAGATCAACTAATTTTTAATATAAAATCAAGAAATGGTATATTATTTGTACCACCCAATGCATTGACCTTTATCAGCTGAGACAGCAGAGATCCTTCCTAAAGGCTGAAAGAATTATAGACCACTTAACTGGATCCTTGCCTACGTGATATTTTGCCTGAATCTTCCACACAGTCTCCTATGTCTGCCAGTACTAAGACAGAGCAAACATTTCTGAAAAGGATGCAGCGCTATTTCCCAGAATCTTATATGAACATTTATAATCAAGATGAATTATGTAAGTACAATTTGTGCTCTAATTAAGAAAGAGAGAATACCTTATACCTACCTTTCATAATGTGAATAATTTGTGTGTAGAACACCTTCTTATTTATGTCATTGTATACAGAACTAATCATATCCATACTAAATATTTAACACCCCTTGGACTTCTGTGTGATTCACAATGGACTTATTTTTCTATGAAGAAATATCACTAGAACATCAAGTTAAGGACTATAAATACTTATGGTAGCAGAGGCCTCACACTTAAATACATGAGAGCATTCAGAAAGCCAGGATTTTAATTTTAGAAATAGATAAAAATCAACTACTTTAATTTTAAGTCTGCTTATCTGAGATCACAGGCCCTCAGTCTTCTTTTGTGAAAGCTCTTCGATAGTAAGTACAAAGACTCCTTCGTTCCCTTAATGACAGTAGGGTAACTCCACAGGTGCCCAGGACACACTCTTGCTAAGAGTTCTGTCTTGCATCCCTATGTGTTAAGGATTCAACCTTAATATTTTCAACAGTTCATTATGTTTTTACTAATATTCCCTCTAGTTTAAGAATGTCCACTGCCTCTACACTCTCATAGATCCCAATTACTAGATTTATTAAATTTTGTTCATTTGCTTGGCCTTGCTAAATAGCTCTCTTCCTGGTTTTTGATCATTTCAGATGCTTAGAGAAAAAATAACTTCTCCTTTTTGATCACCTTATGCGTAATTTTTATATATATACACATGCATGTATTTTAATACTCATATGCTTGTAAATTGAGGAAATCCATATATTGAACAATAAATACATATACATGCAGATATATGAATATATATGTATTTGAGTGTGTGCACATACACCTTTTTTTTAATTATTATTTTAACTATAAGGGCAAGAGCCTGGAACTGACCTCAGGCAACTGTCTAATCCTTTGCTGTGTCCCCAGGATAGGATCAGCCATGCCTAATTCATTATGCTACTGCTCTGATAAGGGAATATCACAATATCTTGGAGGAAGAACATGCTGAAATTTGCACCCCTACTTTAAAGGTACTCTAAATTAAGCAGCCTAAGGATCAAGCAAACAAAGCCAATATCAATTTGAAACAAATAGGGAGTTGAATTCTGACAGACACTGCTGAAGAAGGACCATTTGAGAATAAAGATTTTGCTTCATTGTTTTGGAGAAAAGGTAGCTGAAAGGAACACATGAAATGATAAAATCAGATGGAGCACCCACTGCTAAAAGAGAAAACAGGGTCAAGGAGGAGAAGGGGAAGTATGTCTGACTAAAAGCCTGGCCACAAGAAGATACCTATCTCAAGCTGTGGATATCATCCATGAAGCATGACTGCCTTAAAAATAATAAACAGGTAAATTAAAATTTTAAAACACATTTGATTTGAAATGCTCAGCACCCTGCCAGGTCCTTCATAGGAGGCCCAAGTCAACCTTCTCCATCTTGTATTTTTCAACCTGATTATTTCGAAGTGCAAACACTTCCACTAGTCACACTGAAATTCAAATATGTCAGGCCACTTCTCTGATCAGTCAAGGTCACTTTGAATTCACATCCTGACATCCAGTGTGCTTATAGCTCATGCCAGACTGATACCGTGCGCAAACGTAATAAATGTCCTTTCTGTCCTATGATACAAGTCATTAATGATAGCACGGAGCAGCATCCAGTCTAGGCAGGTCTTTGTGAAACCCTTCTCGATATATCCCCAGAGTTTAACAGCCAGCCACTGAAACCACTCTTTTGAGCTCTATTTTTGCACCTAGTTGTACATCCGCTTTGCAGTGGTATCATCTAGATCCTGTGCTTTTGTATGAAACTGTCATGTGAAATGGTGCCCGTAGCCTTTCAACGGTCAAAATAAATTATATCTGCTCTTTCTGCTTTGTCCATCAGCCTTTATCCTGTCATAAAGAGAAATAATTAGGTTTGACGTGATTTGTAACAGACAAATCCAGGAGGGCCGTTATCTTTCACCTTGCTTTCAACGAGTTTGATTATTTGTTCGAGTGCTTTCATGGGAACTGAACTTAGGCTAAATAGCATACAGTTTCCTGGTTCAGCTCCTTCTCCCCGGTTTTCAAGGATTAGTGCTATTTTTGCCCTTTTACAGTCTTTTGGAACTTTACCCATTTTGCATGAGTTCCCAGATATAAATGCTAATGGCTTTGAGATGGTCTCATTCAGCTTCCTGAATTCCCTACTGTGAATTTTACTTGGCTGAGCACATTTGAAAATAGCTCAGGAATCTCTCACCTTTTCTCTTCTGCTCCTACATTGATTCTTACCTCTATCTCCATATGTGCTAACTGTGTTAATCCACTACGTTACTTTGCGAAGACTGAAAAAAAAAAAGCCATTAAATACTTTAAAGCTCTCTGTATCTTTCCCTATACTTTCCTTATGATTAGCGCTGTTTCTTTTTGTTTTTTTTTTCCTCTTCTAACAGGACACTAACAACAGAATATTTTGTCTCTTAATAACTGTTTCTCATTTTATACTTTTATGTTTTTGATGCTACAAGTTCATGCTATTACTTTACATTCATCCTTATTAATTTCTGAGTAGTTCCTTCTGGTGTTTTATGTCACTGAGGAGTTTATAATCCAGTTAAACTCATTGTCTAGGATACTTTCTAAGTATGCTTATTCTTCCTTTGCACTGGGTTAGTTTGCATTTGTGACCCGAGCATTGCTTTTAAGAATCTATCAAAGCTTGCCGTCTTTCCTCCTTTCAATCAACTTTGCATGGGTTCTTGACTATAAATTTTCTGAGTTCATTGAAGTCTGCTTTCCCTAAATCTATTCATTTTAGTTATTTTTATCCATCTTAAGAGCCAAGAGTTTATCAAACTCCTCATTTCATGTTAACCTTTGTCCGCCGATTTTCACTTTCTCAAGTCAGTTCCTTCCTCACCTTACACTACCCCATCTGCTCTATTTCTTTGCAAGCTGATGACTAAGGAGTTTGAGATTTCCCACTGAAACTAACTGCTGACATAAATGTCACAAACTGAGTAAATAAATTGTTGTTTACTCATAGAAACTTCACATCTGTCATTTATGGTTTAATGGTCAACAGAAGACATTCTCAGTGACCGTTTGTCATTAGCCAAGTAAGTTCATCATGCCCATCTACCCCCATGATCTGGAGTTAAATGATTGTCTACACACTTTTGATATGAAAGGCAACACCAATTCTCTCTTCTATTCACAATTAAATTCTACATTCCTATATTAATATTATTCCCATGAATTAAGTTTCTGTTATACCAGCTAAGTCATTATTTTGATTATATACTAAGATATCAAGTTCATCCTTTATGTTACTTATCTAAATCTAATCAAATACATCACACATCTAAAATGCTCACTATTTTTCTTTTCTCTCTGTCACCATAATGACAATAGAAACTTCACTCTTTCCAACTTTAGGCCTTTAATGCTTATCTGTAATCTCATGCTGCTGTCATTTGCAAACGTAAAACTCTCCTTTTCCATGTTGTGGGGAATTTTCCTCTGTCTTTGGTAGCACCAGACTGAAAACCTTTGTGGAAGAAACGAACCTGTGCTCTGCAGTCCTCCTTACAGCAGCACTGGCGGTCAAGGAAACCAAAGTTACCCTACTGGCATTATCCGCGGCCGTGTATTTTTATCTAATTTATCTATATTTATCTGGATCTTCTTATTTACTAGAAAGCTTGCAGGGAACTCCACTTGAGCCTTCAGTGGCTTCATTCTTGCTGCAAGAGCTTTGTAGGTACTTACCTGACTATGATTGCTCCTGACAGAGCCCATGACCCATAGTACTCATGGGACCCATAGGACCAGCGGTACTTTGTCACCACAGTCTCTATCACTTTTGGCTCTGTGTGTTCTTAACCGTTGGATGTTCCTTTTGCATATACATATACATTGGTCAAGGCCTCCCAAAGGTGGGTAAATTTCCATCTGTTTTCTAAGATGACCTATAAGCAGGCACATTAATCCTGGCTGCAATTCTTGCAAATCAAGACTAGGACTTGGGTAAATAAATGAATCTCTTTTCCCACCATTATGTTTCTGTGGTTCCTGCACATTCTCTTCTCCCTTCTCCCTTGTAGAAGTACCATTTCCTACTTAATTGGATTGATTTTGCCTGTCTCAGTGCTCTATCTCACTCTTAATCACATTTATTCTCTTAATTTTATCTGAGCCTTCTCCATAAAGATGGATGTAAATGAACCCAATATCCCAAATGGGATATAGCTTCTCTTTTCTGGTATGCTTATGACCACTCATGGTAAATGATTAACTCACAACCTCTTACTTCAAGACCATACCTCTTTTTCATTGATAATCAAAAATAGCCTGAGATTTTCATGACATTTTCCACCAAAATTATTGAAGTGATATATACCCATTCAGATTTATGTTTGTCATAGGGACTCTTTTGTAAATTCACTATTTATTGAATATTATATTTATTTGGGCAAATTGTCAAATAACATATAGAGTACTGTCTTATTTATATCATTAGCAAACCCAGGAAAAGCTCTCAGGATGACCACATAAATACTCAGTTCACAGACAGGCATGAATAGATTTTTACAAGATAAATAAATATTTGTTGCACTTTCTGTATGCATTTCTGACAGATTCATATCCTCATAGAAATTAATTTAAAAAAATGTAAATGAACTCACATTTCTTGGTAAAAGGAATGGAAATATCTATTTTTTTTTAGAATTATATTTCTCCAATCCAATTTCTTTCATCAGCTTTCCCTATTAGGAACTCAAACGCAAAGTGGGCCTTTTGGCCTACTCTATCTTTGTAAAAACAAACAAAGAAACAAAACCTTCTCTAACAGACATAATCATCCATGATCTTTCCACAAATTCAAGTGTCTCTTGGAAATTATTTTGCACTATTCCAGAATGATTTCACTTCTGTTTATTCCTTTTATTATGTTACATGGATTATTATGGTGCATGGATTCCAAAAGCTGTTGAACCCAGTCAAAGGTATCAATGTCAAATCACAGATCAATATCCTTATTATAAAATTTTTCTTATTTCTCTGCTGCAGCAAAGATTCTAGGGTCACAAAAACAAAAACAGATAGAAAAAGATAGAAGAAAAAAACATAAAATAGAAAATTAAGAATGATGGCAATAAAAAAATAAAGAAAAAAGAGGAGTCACCTTTTTCATATGGCTCTACTCAGATTGAATACATCCACGGTAATATGCCTATTCAGTCACAACTTCTAAGGTTACATACACGAGAAATATCTACGACAAAAAGCTATCAGGTATGTCTGGTACTTCTTGATGTCTTTTTGAGTTAAGAAACGTTAAGAAGAGTAAAATTAGATGTTCGGGGGAAAGTGATAATAAGAACTAAATAGAGTAATTTCAAGTCTAGTAACTTTTATATATTCACCTTTTATATAGCTCCCTTGAAAATAACACTAAATCCTAGAAGATCAGGTAAACACCTTCTGAGTAATCTGTTGGAGTGATTTACATGTATTATGTACATGTCTTCTGGGTACAAATATATTTCCATATATTATCATGTTTCTCTGTGGAAATAAAACTAAGAGAGAAAGGTAGTATAATTTATCATCTTATGTCCTTCTCCTAAGTTAATATAAGAATACATGTAGATAAGGCACTTAGGGACATGGTTTAGCAGGTGTGGTGTTGAAGGGCTTATGGTTGGACTTGATGATCTTGAAGATCTTTTCAAACCATAATGATCCTATGATTCTATTCTATAATTCTATAATATAGATCTGACGCAGCTCTATTATCTAATCAGAAGCTACAAGTTCAAATATATTGAAACAAACCAGGGAACATGTTAGCTACTAATGGTTCATGCTCCCGTGAATGGGCTTTATAACTACACATACCGTCATTTAGAAATTGGAAATTTAATCCTGTATCTTTGCAGTAGAAATATCAGCATACTGATTTTAAGTTTTCTCAGGCACTGTAATTACTCAGAATTATTTTTATCTAGTTCAGATTTGGAGGGGAGTTTTAAATATTCTGCTTAAGTTCTGAGCAACAACCTTACTTTTCTATTACCAGTGGTAGAGAACAAAAATACAATTGTATATCAACTTCCTACAAAGTGTGAGAAAACAAAAGTATTAATTTTGAAATAGATCAAAGTTTTTAAGTTGTAGGACAGAGACATCTAAAGTATTATTTATGATAATATTACATTCTATTTCCACTCAGAATATGTTTAAGTCGGTAAAACATGTAGGAACTTCTATTTTACTAAGCATATAAAATGTAGCATTTTTTAAACTGAATTTGCCAATATATGCAAAATCTTGTCAATGCTTTCTTGGAATGTTAGGAAAAAAATAAGGAATAGGATGAATATGATGGAAGGAGAGGCAATAAAAAAGAAAAACTAATTTCTATGTGAATGCTCAGACAGATATGCTAAATAATAAAACTCCCTTGTTAGGTTGTAATCCAGTCAGAAGTAGCATTTTGGAGAATATATCTTATTAGAAACACACACAATTGCAAAATGTTAAAGAGGGTGAGATTTCCTTTTTTACACAATACTGAGCATTTTTTTTCTCCTAATTCTTCTGAATGCAAACTCTTTCAGGCAGGTAGAACATTTGTTGAGGTTGACAAGTTTTGAAAGCAATATTATAGCTGTGGATTAAATACATAAAATATCCAAGTCTTCAAGCATATTTTTAGATGCATAGATGCATAAATGTAACAAAATAACTTAAATGTGATACCACTATTTCTTTTCTTGTTGTTGTTCTTTTCTTGCAAGTGCAATTTCTGCTAATTTTTCTTGTTAAACTAAATATAGAATGAGAAATGTATATTTTATCTACTGTTCTGTGTTTGCTTTTTTTTTCTTCCAGCTTTTCCTATTAGTGCTGCTGACTGTTCTCTGTGAGAAGATTTATCCTGTAGTTTCCCAGTATCCTAGCTGCTTGCACTATTGTTTGTATTTCTAATTGTGGAAACTGAGCTTGTCCATACTGAGGTCATTATGAGTTGGCACTGAACAGAGTAACAATGGAGTCAGGGCTTTAATCACAACTCTGGGCATTAAAACGTTTAAATGACACAAAAAGGTGCTCTCAGAAACTCACTTACTGTGGAGGGATTGGCAGGAAGACATACATGGATGGCCAAAAGTAGATTCCAAATGGAGAAATGAGACAAGTTTGCAACAGCAATGTATACTAGAAAGAAAAGGGAAAACAAAACAAAACAAACAAAAAAAAAACACACAAAGCAAGGAAGGAACAATAATGCAAAAAGAAAATACATGAGGAAAGGTAATGAAAAAGAAATTAAATAGAATTGCAGGGAGAAGCATTGGAATTCATATAAAAACATAATCTGAATATTTATTAAATGAGCTAATAATAAAATTAAGCAAGGTGTTTTATTTATAACCAATTGATTTTAATTTATATTTTTTGGTTTAATCAAAATGTAAGAACTAAATTGGCAGTCTTTAATCAGTTGTTGTTGATGAATTCTGAGAAAGTTTTTGTTTCCTGTTTTTTATCTGAAATTTCAATATCTCTGATATAAGATGATTCAAGCCGGTAATGTTAAAACACCCCATTTCATATTGCTGAAATTAACAGTGACCATTAAACACATTTTATTATGAATGTGAAGGCTGCTCATAGGATATCTAGAATTTTAATTTACATTATCATGCATTTGGTATCATTTTGTGGTCTATGAGGGACTTATGAAGAACTTGTTCATTCTTTATTCCTGGAGGAATATTGTCCTTAGCATGCAGTGTTTCCAAGGAAGCTATGCAAGCTCTAATGAATGAATCACACTAAATGAAATTAATAAAAACAACAACAACAACAAATTGTCTCTCCTAAATTACATAAATTTATTAATAATAATAACTTAATAACTCTCTTGTTTTAATTTGTTCGGTACAAGGTATGGCCAACAAAAAACACCATTTGACAAATTTTGGTGAGGGAAAGTGTTTTGAATAACCAGAATTCTTTGATAGTAATGATCCATTAAAATTTTACTTATGTTTCCTGCAGAATGCAATCCTCCAGAAGTTAAAATGATTTAAGAATTTAACATCTTCAGTTCATAATTTAGGGGTATGTCGAAATATATTTGAATTACAGTTACTTGGTTATTCAAGAAAGCCTAAGAAAATTAAGAAATTAAGAAAATCTAGGAAAATACACTGCTGCTGACACATCTCAAGATACGGGACCTTTCTAAAATGCTTGAGTTCAACTCACAACAAGCTGTCTCTTCACTCCTCTACTTTCAATTTGAAAATATGAAAAAAATAGTAATGCTGCCTACTACACAGTACTATTTCCCATCCATAAAGACTTTGTTAGACATAGGGACAGTGAGGACTAGTTCATATCTATTTATTTAGCACCAGTAAACAACTCAGTAACTGGAATCCTAGTATCTGGCTTCCCACATCTTAACCAGTATGCTGTATTCAAAATCCCACTTGTACTTCTTTTTCACCACTATAATAAATCTAAAAAAAATATTTTCTGCCAAGTAGTGTAGCTTTGAAATAAACACTTTTTGCCACCATGCTCCTCAGCATCCTACACTCTAACAGTGAGGTCACTCTTCAGAAATAGGAGGTTTTGAATTGAAACAGTGAGATCTGAAACATTAATATCAGCAAAGAGAAGAACTCTGATGATGACTCTTTAAGACATAAATATACCTTTTGTCTAGATGTGATAAGATTAGCCTCTGAATGACTCATCTTCCTACCCGGTGATAGAGCTATAGAGCTAATGATATCAACACACTCATGTAGCGTGAAATATTTTATATTTTTCTTGATCAAAAAAAAATCAAATCAAGATTTTTTTTCCACAGATAGACAAATGAAAAAAAAAAACAGATGAAATGTCTCATAAGATATCATAATTTTCTCTTTACAAAAATACATTATATGTATACTAACGACCTTGTAAGATGGTGAGGATAAGATTCCTCATCATTATCTCAAATCTCACCTATCTTTAACTAATGTAAATGTTTTATCCATTCTCCCTCTATAACCAGTAAAGAGAAAAGCAGATTAAAGGTACAATTCATCTTAGCTATTTTATCTCAACTGCCTTGTCTTCTGGTTGAAAAACATAGGTATTATCTGACTGAATCTTTAGTTGTTCCCTTCCATGTGACTTCAAAGATGCTTTGTTCCAGTGTGAGGTCAGTCACTCTTGCCATTTCCAGATGAACTAAGAGATCATTTCTGATGACTGCAACCATTCATGATGTGCAGTACTTTCTATTTCAAAATGTGTGACTAATGAACGGTCTTTTTACATTGTTATTTTTCCCTCTAAATGGTAACATGCACTTGATAATGAGCTTTCACAGCTCCACTGACAAAACAGATCAGGCCACCCATCTCCTCTTTGCTGCACATTGTTTCGTGTTTGCAAGTAGTTTATTTATCATCTTTCTCAACAGTTATTTCACCCTGATTCAAGTTCTGACAGCATCTAGGACTGAAACACACTGCAGATGCAGACAGCTCTCAGAAAAGCTTATCAGGAATTTCTCTGAATGGCACTGGATTAACATTTGGACATTCAGAAGTGGTGTAAATTTAAAGTTTGCTGGACTCATCTGAAATGATATACATGTATTCCTTTGATTAGCCTTTTAAATCTCAAAACTTCAATAAAAAATGCCAAAGAAACTATCAACATCTTGCATGCAAGAACATGAATGACAATTATGCAAATAAAACTGGTCCTGTAATATTTGGTTTTCGTTTCAGTGGTCATTTCCAAGGGTCACTCAGTATTTTACCATAAAATACACTCCTGAAGCTACACAGGTAAATCCATCTCACTTCAATGTTCCTGTTCCAGTTAGCCTTATGTATCACCCCAAGTCTTAAAAACACTGGAATGAAATAATTGAACATGTACCTCTCCTTTTAAACAGATTGTGACTCTTACCTGATGCTTAGAAAAAAATAAGATGCATGAACTGCCTTCTGCACAGCACTCAAGACTATAAATCTCTATCATAAGAACTTATTTCTGTGAAGCTTTGGGAAGAGCACTGAAGCTGCAGAGAAAAGACATGAATTAGGATACTTCTCTGAGCTTCTAATTTCCGCGTATTTCTTACTACGTAATGCCATGTTCGTAAAGTCAGGTATACTGTTTCATAAAGCCAGATACAAGTTTCCATTTTGAAGCTCCAAATTCTTCCTTTTCAGCATAGAAGTTTAGGTCAGTAATACAGCATCCTCATGCTCCATTCTTCTCAGGCAGATGTCTAAAAGCTGCACATTTGGGACCTGTACCTTCAGAAAGGTTGTTTATTGCCTACAGCCTTTCTTTACCTTTAATAGCATTTGCTTCTAAAGCCTTTAGAGCCTTAACACTGCAGGCTCTTTTTGTGGACTACATGTTACAATAATACTGATTTTTCCACTTCAGGAACAGTGCCAAAATATTTTCTTTTCTGGTAAACTCAATTTTCTAAAAAAATGCATGGTCTGATTTATACCTTATTTTTGATTTGCATCTTATGTGTTGGCAGTGATAAATAATAGGCTAAGGCTGATCCTTTTGCACTCTCCTGAATTAGAGAAACTACATTAAATCTTGGAAGCTTTCATGAGTTAACAAGCCTGGCTGCTGTTACTGACAGACCTGTGCATCCCTGAAATCAATAAGGGCTTGAAGAATATATTTACCCTGAAAGCACAGGTGCAAGCTTATGAATGAAAAACAGTTCCAATTTAAAACTTTGCCTTCAGACAGATGCCATGAATTATCTTTAGTGGTTACTATAACATCTTGGGCAGAGGCCTAAAAAGCATTTACATATACTAAAACAAACAAACTAACAAATAAAAACTTAATAACTTAAAACTGAGATTCTCAATTCTTTTCCTCAATTTCGGCATAGCTGGCTGAGCTCTGCAGGGGCCTCATATGTTTTGAGTTTAAATATCTGCATAGAAGTGCAACAGCCTTAAAGAGCTAAATGATTTGGCTCAAGCCTGGCTATAATCAGAAACTAAGCGCTTCTCTTTTCCTGTGCATGACAGTCTCATATTCATAGCAAAGTGTGCAAAGTTCAGGCGCTGCAGAAAAGACAGGTGTGGCCATCCCTCTGTTTGGAAATATATCAGAGTGACAGACTATCAGTGTTAATTCACAGAAAAGGTAATTGCTGAAAACACCTGCCCAAGTGATAAATGATGGCATCAAGGCTCCTCACAGAATGGAATAGCATTTCTTATAAGAACAACCTGATGGTTACTTGGTTCTCCCAGGAAGAAACATTCACTTACCTTTTAAGGTGCAATAAACCTGGAAGTTTCTGTTGCAAGAGCTGGAACCTCTTCAACAAAAGGGATGGAAAACCCTTAGCCTCAAAATAGACTATCTAATGTTTAAGCTGACTCTCTCAAGATGTACGTTTGAAATCCTTGGGGAAGGATGGTGTTTAACCCAATCACTTATTTCGTACTTGGTTACTCCAATGTCTACACTAGTGTGTGTCAGGGTAATATAGCATTGGCATTCTGTCATTACACAAGGAGAGGCATCACTAACAACTGTATTTCACATTAATGTCTTTTTACTATACTTTTGAGAAGGGATTGATTCTTCTTGTTTGTATTCGGCTTGCTCAGTGCAATAGTAACTGATTAGGCCAATAGGGACATTTAGCGTAACTAACATCCATAGGTGGGATTCGACTTGCCTAAATTTTAATGACTATAATGTAGGTCATCTGCAGGTAAGAGAAAACTGAAGACTTCTGTTACCTTCAGTAGAGAGAGAATTTGTCCAGTCAATGGACTCCAGAAAGATGTTCATCTCATGCTGGAGTGGACACCCGCATGTAGCCATCTGAATCCCTCTCCAGGTTCCACATCCTAGACTATCTATATCTAGATATACTATAAAGGGAGCAAAGACTCCCAGTTCAGATACAAACAGCTCTAAAATTAAGGTAGAATGAATACTATCCCATCTGCTTAAAAAAAAAAAAATAATGGAAGAGAGACAGCCATAGCCAGATGACTTGTATTACATAAGCACAGGTTCAATATTTATAGCTGAATAAAATTCTCAGCAAATGTAAATATGTATAATGGCAGAGATAGAAGCCAGAAGCCAGGGAATCAATAGTACATATTGAGCAGATTCTCTAGGTATAGGTCTTGGAATGAAAGATTTTTGATTTCATAGACCTTTACAAGCCCACATTACATTTGTTTAATGATTACCTTTTTGGTGGTCCCAAATGAGAGGCCTACCTCTGATTCTTCTGATAATGCATTTACCCTGGTGAGAGTCAGGACAGATAAACCCAAAGTTCTGCACTAGCTTTACATAAATGTTTTCCATCTCAATTTTTCTTTCTGTGAGAAGTTTTGCAAGTTTTACAGAAGATTGCTGACAACTCTTTCAAGACTTGAAAAACCAGTTGGTGAGTCAAGTTTGGTGTGATGGTAATTAGTAATGATAATTAGGGCTCTATATTGCCTTTTATCCTCAAAGTACAAAAGAAATGCTGACTCGGCATTAATTCTCACAGTATCTTCTATAATCTTGCTGAGCATAGTAACAACTTAGGAGATGAGCAGAGAAAAAGAATGCAACAACTTGCTTTCTACCTGTACTCTACAAAATTCACATAGACACACAGCTCCTGGAACAAGTTCCCACCGTGATAGGAAATTCCTGGTATCTGAAGTTCAGGCACTGCTGGATAAATTCCCTAGTGCTAAAAGCTGATAACACGTTTATTACTGTTCGTTTTGTGTTGCCACATGCTGATTTTTATGAATTCCCTTTCTTAGATGCCTTACTCCAGAAGCAGTGTATGCACCTCACTCATAAAATCCAGTACTTACCAGATCATCCAAAAGAACAATGCTGTAATAAACAATTTAATTTTACAGATCTAACTCAAATTAATCATAGAAATGAAGTTAAAGAAGGTTCCTCAAAGACCTCTTTTCTGCTCCTAAAGGCAGATGGTAAAAAAAAACACTAGGAACATATTGACACTTTTATCTCTAGAAAGGTTAACTTCAAAGCTAACTTCAAAGTTAGATTAGGTTGCTCAGACACATTTCCAAACATAGAAATTTCATGACCTTTCTTGACAACCTGTTTATGTGCTTAACCACTCTCACTCTGAAACATTTTTTCATTTTATCTGAGAAGAATATTCCTTAGTGACTTGTGACCACTCGTTCTTGTCCTTCTGCTGTTTTGCTGTGAATGTCTGGCTCCTGCAGGTCACTGAAGACAGAAATTTGCTCCCCTTACCACTTTCTCTTCTCCAGACTGAACAAAATTCACTTCCCTCAGATTTGTACAGCTACTAAGATGATTATCTTAGTGATTCTCTGCTGGACTCTCTCTGCTACCAGGACACTCGAAGTTGGACAATTCTCCATGCGTGGCTTTCAGAGTGCCAAGTAGAGAGGAAAAAAGACTTCCCTTGACCTGCAGGCTTGTTAACAATACTCTTGTTATTGTACCTTGGTATGATATTGCCTTTTATGCCAACCTGGCATATTGCTGACTCATGTTCAACTTGCTGTCTACCAGCACCTCCAGGTCCTTTTCTGCACTACTTTTACCTCAGCAGCCTGTATTGCCGCATGAGGTCTCAGATGCAGGACTTAACATTCGTCTTTGCCAAACTTCATGAGCTCCCTGTCAACCCATGTCAAGGTGGTTCCAAGTAGCTAATAATTCCCCTAGGTTGGGTCAGTCCCTCCCATTTTTGTGTAATTCAGAAACTTACACTCTATCCCATCATCCAGGCTGTTGTTTAAGTTGTTAAAATAGTATTAAGGCCAATATCATTTCCTGAGGAACATCAGTCATAACCAGCTGCTAGTTAGACTTCAAGCCATTGAAAGTTACACTTTAAACCTCGTGTTCCAGAGAGGTTTTCACCCAGTTTGTAGTCCGCTCAGTCCATATCTCCCAGCTAGGTTACAAGTGTGCTAGAAGATGCGACGATGCCATGTGAAAAGACTTGCTTAGCTCAAGGTAAATGATGTACACTGCTCCATCCATCCCATACACAAAGCCAGTAATCTCATCACAGAAGGTAATTAGACTAGCATACTTCGGCCGTAGTAAATCCACGTGGGCTGTTCCCAACCACTTTCTTGGCCTTCATGTAGCTAGAAATAGCTTCCATGTGGTCTTTCTCCATAACCTTCCTAGATACTGATGGAACGCTGGCTGACCTACAGTTCCCTGCATCCTTCTTTGCCTTTTTTTAACGGCACCTTTAACATCTGCGTTTTCTGAGTCATCACAGACTTTCTTAGGTCACCATGACCTTACAAAGATGACAGATCATAGATCAACGTCTCTAAACCTCGCACCATTCTTAATGTTTTCATTCATCATTCATTCATCTAAACTTTTAGTAAAACCTAGTGACCATAATAGGACATAGCATTCCCACTATTGCATGCTGCTACGCTCTAAAGTGAAAAGGAACATTACACTGCTGACAGCTTCCCCCATTTGATTCATAATAGCTCCCACACTAGCTAATTTGAGATAGCGCTCAAGTCTGCTATGACAAAATAAAGATATTCCTGATTCATAGTAGAGCGGCCCGATTACTACGCTGTGCCTTTCTTTGGGTTTCTAAAATACTGAATTCAGTGAGACCTGGTGATTTATAACATCTGTCATGACCAGAATTGTAACACTCACTTGACTAGGAATCTTTGACCAAGAATTTTGTCATGTAGGATTAGCACAGATAAACGAATAAGAATAGCTCACTTGTTATTAGATTCATTATATATTTCTACCCTGACATAAAAATGTAAAAATATTCTCTTTCCTCCCCAAATTAGGTCACAAAAATATTTTAGCATTTTGATTTTAGTTAAGTACTTATTTCAAGTTAAGCACACAAATTCCAAAATATCTCAGTTTTTACACTTAAACTTTACACAATCAATACAGAACACAAAAAAAATAAAGAATAATGATTCTTGAACAATAAAACAGAGAACAAAGCCAAAATTCACCATCTTAATTATTTTGAAATGCATATTTAAAAATAAATTATTCCAACTTGAAACTCGCACACATTCAGTTAAAAGAAGCACTAATTTCTGTCCTATCACTCATTAACAGTTCATTTCAGTATACTACTCCATACATGTATCTCTTGTATTTCTTTATCAGTTGTCTATCAATATGACAATCAAGAATAATGAGTTAATAGTAAATACCTCCTAGAGAGCCTTTCCTTTCCCATAGATATCGGAAAAACAAACAATCTTTTTGAACTTCCTGAAGTTGAGGAAATTTAAGTTACCTAGAACCAAGCACACAAATAAATTCTAAATCTGAAGGTCATTTATGAAGAAAAAGCTACTCCTGTCTCTTCATTTATCTGGAGCAGATGACTACTATAGATAATCCTCTCATCATCTAATTAAATCCGCATTCTGAATTTCTTCCAGAAATGTACTGACAATCAATGAAGAGATATCCATGATCTTTTTACAAGACAACTAAACAGGTGGTCAGAATCTTCAGTAGCTGCAAACAGTAAGTAGCATCAACAGCAACTATATTGTGATTATATTAATTAAATGATTACTATTTGGAATTCTGTGAGATTTTAATATCTCATTTTCTCATGCAAAATTCTTAAAAAAAGATCATTCTGTTAGCAAATATATCAATCAATGTCATATATTCTATCAAAATCTATAGTTTTACTTAAAAAATTGACATTTGATTTTCTGAGCTTCGTGGTACTTTTGCCACTGTGAAAATCTTATAGACCATGTGGTAATACATGTATTTTAAAATGTTCACAGTAAATTCAAACTTATACTGACAAATAACAAAGTCTGACCTATCTTTCACTCTACAATCTAATTGATTCTTCCCTGGTATATCTATTTATTAATTATTTCTCTCCTTGCCTGTTTAAAATGTTAAATTTGGGGAGTTAGATTTTGACTGCTTATTAGTCATAAAAAGTAATTTATGAAGAAATTTCAGAGCTTTGACTTTTTTTTGAATGAACTACATTGTATTTTAATGAGCCTTATGCTGACATCAGATGCTAATACTTCCAATTTTGTTTTTAAAATAATGCCTTTTTAACGTGCTATCACTTGCGTGTAATATTGAAAAGTTAGTAATTCAAAAATATTCATACCAAATAAAATAATGTTTAGAAAATCTCTGTTTAAGATACAGAAGCTAATTCTGCACAACAAATTGTCAAATCCTTTCAAGTAGACAGCTATAGCATAAGACTGTAATCCCTAAGCTATAGGTGAGTCAGTGGTTTCTGAGACAACCTAGATCAAGGAAAATAGTTTAAGACAAGATTTTAAAAACAAGTGTTTCAAGACAAGCTTTTCAAGAAGCTATTTTCTTCTATAGGGTGTTCTTCATTTATACTAAATCATTTTTCAGCCATCAGTTCATGACGGGAAGATTCAGGATCTAAAACACCTGGGTGTTTTAGCCAGCTCTGTAGCCACTGAGTTGGCAGTTTACTCACCCGTTCCCGTGTGCAGCACAGAAGCATCTCTCTGGCTTCTCCAAAGCCCCCAGAAGATGTATGTTATGCAGCTGCCAAAAACATGCGTGTGTCATATCCTATTCCTCTCTGTACCACAGAGCTGTTTCATTAATGTGATATGACAGGGAAATATGCCCAATGAAGGAAGTGCAGGACTGTTCGATTCCCATCTACGTGATGGATGCCTCTGCCCTGCCACATCTTTCTTCTTAAAGGGGACTTTTCCCTGAGCTCTAAAAGAACAATTTTTATCAGTAAACTTACTTATTCTGTTCTCTTATTTATAAACAATGAATTATGGTGAAACCTGAAAAAATAAGTGATATACTACTTCTTTATTCACTGTTATGTTTGGCATTAAAATTTAGAGTAATTTATAACATTTTCTTTGCTTGTAATATAACCTTTGCTACAATGAAAACAAATACAGCATTATTCTTGGTAGCCTTGCCTGGCAGTGAATGTTTCCTGAAAGCACCAGCCACAGGTAAAACGGTAAAAATGTATCTTTTCAGACATGGGAAGGATTTAATTTCTTTGCTCTGTAAGAAAAATAGAATATATTTTCACCACAGCAATGTACAAAGCGAGTTTAAAGGCTTCTGCAAACAGTGGCAATATATGTACTAGTTTGTTGTGGGTGAAAATTTATTTCAAATGTACCCTTAAGAAATAACATGCCCAATGCCATATCTTTCCATGTTCCTCATGACATTAACAAGAGAATAGCAGAATCTGGAAAAATCCCAGGACGCTGAAATTCCTTGAAATCTTGTATATTACAAATATCTAAATATTAGAAGCAATAACTTTTTCTGTTTCTCTTCATAAAGCTAATTCAACCTAAAACATAGGTCGAGGAATAACATCCCTCAGACAATGAAGTCCTGTGAAGAGCTTACTATTTGGGAATTTCTGTGTTCCTTTGTACTGAATGGAAACAAGGGGAAGGTTATTTTAGCAAAGACAGACAAATCCTTATTTCCACTACTCTTCACCTATTCCTAAACAGCAAAGAACTGCTATCTTAATGAAGAAAAACTTGCTTTTCTGCTCTTGGAACAGTGAATGGCAAAAACCCTTCTCAAAAGCTTTTTTTTTTTTTTTTTTAATTATTTTCAGGAAAAAAAAATCACTGCAATTTTTAGATGCTTTGTTTAACTAAAGCTCATTGAAATCCAGGACATACAAAGTTTGTGAATAAAACTGAATTGTAATTAAGCAGTATTTGTAACAAACATTGCACTCCTATTGCTCATGACTGTGTGAATTACTAAAGTATCCTGAAACCCCTAGCAGAGGCCATGACAACATAATCAGTGTTGTTTTTTTCTAGTTAATTAGCAAACAACAATTTTCTTCATTATAATTGCAAGTAGTATAAGATATTCAATGTTACTGATGGATGAACTAAGTCTCTTTGCTCTCTTGGACTCAAGTTACTGAGTGCTGGAGAGAGTTTACAGCTTCATATTGAAACAAAGGTTTACAAGGTTGTGTGCCATTATGGAACCATTCACTATAACAGTGAATTTTATGTGCAGGAGGCATAGCTCGCTGAGTCTCTGAGACTGTGGCTTGACTTCCCATCAGAGTTCTCCTCATTTTCCAACCAAGACATAAGAAAAAGAAACCAAGAAACCATCGCTGCAAGAAGTAATTAAGGGAAATAATACTTCACAGGATTTCGAGTCTTGGGAAATAAGTTCAAAACTTAAAGAATAAATTGTGAATTCAGACTGTTTCAGTAGGTTTAAGATATTCTAAGAATTAAAAAAAAAAAACCTCACAAACAAAAAAAACAAACCAAAAAACCTGCCTGATATACTGAAGCACTTACTGAAAATATAGAAACCATCCTGTGACCTGGACTTCAGTATCCTTCCCTACAAGGGGGCACCTTGATCCTTATGTTTAAAAATTAAATCCTCTTCTGCTATTTTTACCTATCGCAAAGAAAGAAAAAGATTTTTCTTTTCTCTGTAGTATTGAGGAGTACCCTCACATCCTCTGTTGTCTGATATGTTCTCTTGGGAAGTTTTGGTTTACAGACATCTTAGCTAAGGGAGATAATAGGATATAAGCCTCTCATTTCCTTGGCAACTGTACTAACCATTAGGTTTTTCTATGAAAGAAAAAAAAAGCTTGTTGTCTAAGGGCAAGATTGGTGGTGGTTACCCTCAAGAAAAAGGTTTCTCAAGACATTCTCATCAGTTCTAGACCAAAAGACAAGATTTTTTTATGACTTAAGGGATGTCACCTTAATAGGAAAAAAAAGTAATAGATAGAATTGAATAACATAAAATCTGGTATTGAGTGGCAGAAGTTGCTTATTGTCTTCCTGGAAGGCATCACTAAGGAATCCAGTCATGGGGGAGATATGTTCAGCAGCACTGAATTAATGAATCCCAAAGTGAAATAGGAACCAGGCAAACTCTAAAGAACCTACCACCGTGACAAACTTATGCTAAATAAGTTTATCTGCCAATGTGCCAATGAACAAGGGGAATTTTCTTTTAGAAATTCTTCTTGGTTGCTACAGGTAGGACATTGCTATCTTCTCTCATCATGTGCATTCTTTCTTTTACATTTACTGCCAAGGACGGACTCATAGAAGTCCTTGTGAAGTTAATTGATTTCTGGAGTTTTGACCAAAACCAAAGTGCAGAGGTAGTATTTGACTCCTTGTCACAGGAAAGACAGGCACCTGACAGACTTCAATCTAAATATCTTCTCTGAGTAAGTATCCAGGTGTAGGACCAGCTTCCGCATAGAAATGAGACATAGAACCATAAAAGTTGTATTCCAAAGGTGTTCACTTTCACAGACATTTCCATAATTTGCTTTGTTGTTTCTTTTTTACATTCTTACAAAGATGTTTTATCCTAATTCACTTCAGTCTACTCGTTTTGACTCTGCCTTCCAAGTGTGTCACAAAGACTAAGAGCCCTTGTGTAATGACAGTTCTGGGAAGTCTCTGCAGTCTCTCCTAAAGTTACGTGCAGCGTCCAAACTACTGCTTGCCTTCCTGCTGCAAAAGCACACATAATCTTGAAAACTCTCTGCAGCTGAATCTGCTCCTTCTTTCTTGTCCAATACTTGGTATTCTTCCATCAGCAGTCATAAGTATCACCTATTAATCTGCTCATTCAGGTCCTCATTGCATTTGGCCATCTCAGGAAAGGGAAAGGCAGTTTTGGATGGGAATGAACTTCTTTCCCAGACTGTTCCCATTCAGTGGCTAACTACTCCTCAGTTAGCATCGTCCTGTGGGAACAGTCTCTGGCTCAAGGATAGATTAGGTGCTCTTCTCCAATACCTTGCAGGACAATATGCTGTGTTCCCTACCTCTGAAGTGACTCTGTAAAACAAGCTCATTAGGAAAGCTCTGTGCAGCTGTGGACAGAACTGGGCTTCAAGGGTTCCCTGAAGCTTTCTTGCGAAATTCCCTCCCAATTCCCTCCCCAATTACGAAATTCCCTCTCAAATTAAAGGCATCAAGGTCAGTCAGGGAAGTAACGAGTATGCAAATATAATGGTGGCTTTTATCAGGAAGGTGTAGATGTATTTTTTAAATCTTTCAAGCAGAGTTCCTGTTAAGACATGAGTAAAATTAAAAAGTCCAGTGGGATAATTTGAACTTAATCCCTGTGCTGAGCCTCATGCTGCTGTCTGTCTGCAAGACGATTGCCAAGCCAGGAACAGTTGCTTGTAGCAGTTTTGAATTGCGTGACTCAACCACAGGACTCAGAGTGGAGATGTGCCCATGTGCTAAGTCACCCCACTGAGGTTTGAGGTATGCAGAATGAGAAGTCAGTAGTTCCCTTTTCTTCTTTGAGTTCCTTAGCAGCTGCTACATGATATGAGTTGTGGTGAAATTATCAGATTGGCCTTTACAGACAGTTAAGTGGAATGAAGTTCTTGAGTAAGCTGCTTTCAGGTTGCCAAATCCTACCACTCAGCAGTGCTGAGGTGTTAAGTTTTAGAGAGCCCCAAAAGGAGTCTCAAACTCAATCTCAAACTTACAAGGGACTTGGGCAAAGGGTTTCCACATAAAGGACTGTGGTGAGATCATCATTATCACAATTATTTAACTTTTCCATTTTTATCGAACTAAAATCCATTTAAGCTATTTCTCTGGACCTCCTAGGAACTTGTGTTTTTTTGTCTATTGTGGAGGAATATGCGGACTCATGGCGCCAATTACATTATCATGCACTTAAAATCACACTTGCAGTTCTCCTACTCCATGTGATAGTAGGCCTGCTATCATCTTTGGGATCACGGTCGCTGATGAAATCACCTGGGTGGCCCAGTCACCACAATGCCAACCATTCTGCCAGATCTCAGCTTGCCCACA
Organism: Nothocercus julius; assembly: GCA_013398735.1. Classification (NCBI taxonomy): domain Eukaryota; kingdom Metazoa; phylum Chordata; class Aves; order Tinamiformes; family Tinamidae; genus Nothocercus; species Nothocercus julius. The sequence continues at coordinate 193,192 of VZSV01000040.1, forward strand.
TCTCTGTCATATGCTGAACGATCTGCTGGATCCATAAAGCATTTCAAGAGACTGCTCGTGCCATGTCATCCCACTGACCTGAGATCCCTCCTCAAAGTGTGTTTTGGTAACACACACTATGGTAAACATGGACCTCACTTAGTTGCCTAAACATAGGCAACTACAGTACAGTACAGAGAGATACCTACAGTATCTCTCCCTACCTCCAGTAGCTGAAGAAGAACAGCACACACAGAGTTGTGTTCCTGTGTATAGGCTGTCCAGAGCCTTTTGAATTCTCTAGAGGATATCAGATGATATCAGTTATGTTTGGGGAACTGACCTGAGCTCTGTGTTCTGCGATGAGACTAGAGCTAGATAATCTCAGTCTTAGCAGAGGCTGAGTCACTTCTTTCAGTATTTTTGAAGCAGGCTGGTCTCCCATTATATTTTGAGCCAGTTACATCTCAACCTGTCTCTCAAAGCATCTAAATTAAGCATCTTGTCTTAAAGCTGAAGTCATGACAAAACCCTGGAAAGGACATTGCGACTTGGATTTAGAAAAAAAAGAATGTGGAGCTGAACACATTCATCATTTCAGGATTTTGAGTTTCCTCTCTTGTCTCTTACAGAAGTTCAGAAGCTAAACTTCCTCCTTCTCCAAATGGAGTGTTCCAGGGAGAATCTGCTCTCTATACCTTTACAAGGGCGTCCAAAGTCCAGATCACAGGACTCTTCAGCGGCTTAGAATGTAGTTTAAATATAAAGTGTGAGAAGCTGTATCCACTTGCAGCAGCTATTGCATGCTTCAGCAAGAAATCCCCATGTGTGACACTTGTTTTGGAAAATGGATTCATCAAACAGATCTCCTCATCAGATCAAATCTGATTGGAAACAGAAACAAACCTTCTTTCATGGGGAAATATTCCAACAGCAGGATTAATTAACTAATTAATTCCTGTTGAAATGGGAGAAAAATCTCCTATTAATGATACCAATTTTAAGGCCTCTCTAATCAGATTAAAATTTGCTCTTTCTACTAGTTTTAGAAAATCCTGTAGTCTGGATGATTCCAGAAAAAGTGAGAATATCGTAAAGAAGAGAGCAGCGTATTAGTGTCTCTAACTCTCAAATGCTGAGTAAGAAAAATCATTCTGGGCTTTGGTTAGAATGCAATACCAGAGCCTGAATCCCTTATAACGAACATTATAAAAGGTTGATTTTTTCCCCCATGTTAACCCATGCAACTATTTCAGCTTTCTGGAAAAATATGAGTTATAAAAAATAAATAATTTAGATTGAGTATGATTTCTGTGCTACTAGCTGAAAGTGTGAAAAGTCACTGGTTAGTCTTTGGCTTTTCTATCAGAATTGTAGGTTAGGTCATCATAAGATCCATTTATAGGCATGGGAGAAGAGATAGAAACTTCATATATGTCCTTATGGTCTCTCTGTAGCATCTCCAGATGGCAAATTAGCCACCCATGATCTGAGTCACCCACTGAGTGTTGAGAGCCAAAGGCAGCTCATTTTCACTGCTTAATGTTATTTGGAAAAAAAATGGACTCTGAAATGCCTGGTGATTAAGCTTATTGTTGAGTTTTATAGAATGAAGTGCAAACTGCAGAGCAAAAAGCAGAATTGAAAAAGAAGAAGAAGAAAAAAATTCTTCTAACTGTACTTTTTCTGTGTAATTACACAGAATAGCCAGAGATGAAGCATTGGATCAAGTTTAGCAACCCTGAAAGAGTTTTCCATTTTCTTGCCACCAGTCTCATTTTCCCATTTCTATTCCATCTAAAAGCTATTTGTTTTCTTATTAAATGGATTAATTAAAAATCTTAGAAATTATTTGCAAAATTGTCTTGCATTTTCCCTAAAGCAGTTGAACTAATCTAGCTTGCAACTATATATCTGTAGTTAATTTTAATCAGACTTGTTGATCTCTATTTTATTTCCTAATACTTTAAATATTTTACTAATTAACTTCTCTGTCTCTTCTTAACCATTGATTCTTGTTGAGTGTCTTATTGAGTCTCCTCACTAAAGTCTTTCTGCTAGTAAAGAAACTTCTGTGTGTCAGCATGCCAACAAGTCAATTCATTTTTTTTCAAAATAAAGCAAACCTCTTAAACCTAATTTTTCCCTTACTATCTCTGCAAAGCTAAATAACCTTAGTAATTTCACTGTAATTTTCACATAGAGGTGTTGTCAGCTAGAAAAAAAATTGAGAGCTAGTCCTGGCCCATTCTTTGATATTGTTAGGAAAAGTCTGCTTCCGGAGTGGATCACCTTATCACATTCCATAGGTATAAAAACTGCAAAAATCTGTGTGGCCAACATTCTCAGTATAAACATATTAACCCAAGGTTCAGCTAAGAATATCAATATATTTTTCATAAAGTCATGGTTTTCTCTTTTCCTCAGAATAAAACAGAAGTAAAATCTGAAAATTTACAAGACAAAAAAATAAAAAAGAAAAACCTAGAAAAAAAATAAGACTATTAATTTTGGAAGCTTGCTACAGAGTTGCACTGAACTGGAACAAGTCCTTGTATTTGACATGCACCACAGTCAGTTGACCAGGCAACATATAGCAGCAACCCAAAAGCAGTTCCTACATAAATAAGGATGGTTTAAAGTGTAACAGAAAATTAATCTGATGAACAGCATCTAGGACTTTTCTAGTAATTGCATTTCTGTGGGCTATATTGGGATACTGCTTCAGCTGAAAGTGAACTGGCGTGAAAAACAAAAAGATAGCAGCTGGGAGCAGGGTTCTCGAAGACTGAAATGTCTTTTTCCATGGAGGAGGTCAGGTTGGTAGGGCTTGCCAGACGGCTTCTAATGAAAATGACTGAGTTAAAGTTTAAAAACTAAGGAGAATGAAGGTATTTTGGTTGTATTGGCTCCTAAAATAGATCTCTGTCTAAAGGTACAAATGTATCGAAAGCTCATCTATAATCAAAATAAAAATGGCCTTCTAACAGAAGAAATTAAAAGCATGGCTGCATTGCAGGAAGAAAGACTTGGGAGGAAAGTCTTGGAGCACGGGACACATCTGTCTTCACATCTAACTACTTTACATTGCACTGAGATGAGAAGAGAAACTGAAAAAAAGCATCATAACTGCCTCATTAAAGGAGGTCTACTGCTTTTATATACTGTTTATCTCTTTCAAACTTTAATTAAAATATGGTTGGGATCTCTGGAGGGCAATTCATTCCATCATAAAAGCAGGTGCTTAAGACAGGTGGGATGAATTGCCCTCTGGAGATGCTCATCTCTTCTCATTTACTATGGAAAGACCTTGGCTAGTGTAGGCAAAATAGCTAATATATACATTATATATATGGTTAAAGTGAGTGCATCGTTCTTGGAGAAGATTGATTATTAGGTGACAGTTATAGACTTAGATATGTTACCGCCTTAACTAAATGTTGAGCCAGATTAGGCTGAGATACCTAACCTTTAGATAACTAAAATTAGATAAAATAAATCTTCCCTTTTGTGACAAGAATGCCTTCCCAAGAGAAGACTGTAAGTCAGCTTCTAACTGACTAGTATTCCAAGTGTGAATTAGAAAAGGCCAATAAGATTTTTTTTTTTTATATTTATGTCACTGCTGTGAGCAGGAAATACTCTGAAATTTCATCAAAATGTAGCCTGCTGAATTTTATATTCTATTTTATTGTTTTAAAATCATTATTCTAATAGCTATTTTTAATGGAGAGAAGTGCTACGAGGTATGTCAGCTTGCCCTATTTTGAAGTTATACATGGCACTTCCAGGTTATTTCTGAGCATTATATTGCAAGCAGTCCTATTCTCCCATCATCTCTAAGCTGGCTCTGGTACAAAGGATATAACCTTTGTTAAGTCTATATATAACCAGTAATATTGTAGATTCCTCCAAATTTCCTTATACAGATATAAAGAAAATACAAAGAGAAAGATTTACAAAGCTTATGCTTTGCTTCTGAATAAAACTTTGATGAATATTGTACTTGTATTTCTGTTCTATCTCTCTCTTTTTTTTTTTTTTTTAAGTAAATGTGCCATACAACTTTTTAAAAAAGAAAATTCAACATTAAAATTTAAACTAGTTGGTTAATAATCCACCTATTCTACTTTAATGGATACTCAGTGATCAACTACAAATTAAGAAAATTATTTTAAAAATACAGGGAATGAATTTTTCAAGGAGGACATTATTGGGGGTAAGAAGAGGAAGGAAAAGAAGGTGAGAAGCTTTAGGTTTTGCATGAACTGAGAGATAGCAGTGTTTTATTTTTCTTTTGCTTAACGAACGGAGTAATAGTTTCTTTTTTATTTTTTTCATAAAAAAGAAGTCTGTGTGTATAATTGCAACAGTTGTACGTAGCTGACAGCTGTCACGCCTAGCCTACTTTCATGTTCTTGTTTCTCTGAAAAGCAAAAAAAAAAAAAAAGACAGAATTTCTACTTCTGAGACTTGGGTTTATGTACTAGAATTAAGGTCTTCATTCTTTTTTTATTTATTATATTAAAAAGTGTATTGTGTATTCTTAAAAAAAAAAAAAAAAAAAAAGTTTACTAAATATTCCTGATCGGAAAAAAAGCATGACAAAACAAAATGTTACTCTGTTTTTTGTATGCCTTTCTCTAATTTTTGTTTAAGAATGGGGTTGTATTCCTAACAATAATAGAAACTTATTTTCTGGTAAAAGCAAATCCTATGGAAGTATAAATCACATATAGTGATATATTTTGAGAAGTATTTGTCAATTAGCTAGTTCTCAATTCATTTATTTTACAGCTTATTACTTTCTATGGTGTTGTCTTCTGAATCATAATATTGTGTAGTACTGCAGCAGATGTCTCTACATTTTTACTGCTCCCAAAGACAGATTTATTTGATAAGACCTACTCTTTTATGCAAATTTAACAAATATTATTTCACCTTGATACTCCAGCAATGCAATCCCTTCCTTTTCCTGACTAGAGATTGACATTAAAATAACTAAAGCATAAATCATTGTTGTCACCCTGGTTGTATTTCTGAATACTAAGACAAAATTAGTATTTTGGTTCTCTTTTAATGTAGTCTTTGACTACCAGGAAATTTGCAGGAAAGAAAATCTTTGAATCAGCAAGATTTTCAATCAGTGCTTTCAGAGTTTTATTTGCCACTTCTCTGGAATCAGTTAATTTAAAGAAGGCTATTCCTGACAGTCTTCTTAACATTTACCTGAAGTATTAATGGAAATAAAATGCCTGTCTGTTTCTGAGTAATGCAAGTACTTTCCAGAGACAGACAACCACAATAGAATACTTAATACTTATAACTTCACTATTTTTACCGATGGATAAACAGAGGGATATGCATGTCTTTGCGATATAACTCTTCCAGAAATACATTGTCTCTCTAAGCCATGTTAGTCAAAAACCAATGTCCCTGATGTCAGGTTCTTTTTATTCATCTACCTATAGAAATGTCTTGGAATATCCTTACCTTTTTCTTTATTTTTCCCTCTGCCATGTTTGGTTTAATTCTCACTATAGTCTTTATTTTGCAACTGAAAAGGCTTAAGCTAAGTTGTGCTCTTTCCTGACTTTTATAGACCTTCTAAAAATAATAAGATAAACTTTGAAATTCCCACCTTCTAGTAAGTTTTCTGCCTCTGTTTCTTCCTCCTAATATGTTTCACTTACTTATCCTATCTCTAGATCTAGGCCTTCTAAAACACTAATTTTGTATAAATAGTCACAATGATTTTAATATATTTTTTCAGTATAATCAAGTCATATTTTCCCTGAACAGGTAGTAATAGTGTTTTATCTTCACATTCATACAATCCGTCTCACACTTTCTAATGAACTGTTTATATAAATTGAATGGTTGCTCATATTAAGTAAATTTCTTAATGCTTCCAGCAGGCTAATATAAGCACTGAACAGTAAAGTGTAGTGAGTCTTTTCAGTTTTGTTCCTGATGCACTAGGTGTTAACCTGTAGCACATGCTCTGTGTTAGCGTGCTCTCCTTTATAGGGTGAAACACCTTTCTACCCATCACTCCACAGTTTTGCTGAGATTGACACATTTTCCTTCCACAATGCTAGGGATTATCTCACTCTTGCATCTTTCTATCTGCCTTGATCTATGAAGTATTCAACTTATTTTCGTACTCCTTTTACATCTAACAATGTGTTTTTATATCTTCCAGTCTCCTCTGGAGTCAGCATAAATGTCAAAGAATACCAGTCTCTGATTTTTTTCTCATAAGATTTGGAAAGCAATTGTAACTTTCTAAAGCTCCTAATGACACCAAGTCATCCATCCTCTGTGCTTTATCACTACTGGAAACTTTCTAAAGAAGTTTACATTTCTTAACCATGCTGTTTTTGTTCAAGGGAATTGCAATACTGTCCTCTTACCATTTGTGAGTTCTCTATAATACTTCATTTTTTTTTCCCTTAATCAGGAGATTATATCATACTATCTTTCCAGACAGATTGAGAAACATCTTTTGACAGCTGCTAACATGCTGCAAAGTTCCTAACTAGTCCTGGGCAAGTTCTGGACACCTTTATAATGGAGAAATCAAACTTACTTGTGGTAGCTCTCTGCATCCAAGCATAAAAGCTTGCAGCAGTACCCTTTGAAACTTACTTTGTTTGCTGGCTTATGTATGTTTGTGTATGATAGGCTTTAGGAGGTATAGGAATATAATAGACATGCATCTTTAAAACCTTTCTAGGTTGAGATTAATATTCAGATCTCCTGAACAGTCATACTGGTTGAGATGTTTCAGCTTGCTTGACTGAGTACTTGACTATCGCTGCCAAATCCAAAGACTGTGTTTTATCCCAGTGTCACTTGCAACAGTGGGAGTATCTGGAAGCATTCAATTCCTAGTTTCACTAACAAATTATAATCTCATATTTTCAGAAACTTCAAGAAAATAGCTTTACTTAGGTGGATCTGTGGTACTTTAAAAATAAGTAAGGCATTTCCATGGATGTGGAACTTTTTGAGTTTATCTATATGAACATCATCATGCTCTAGTATGTCCTTACTTTTTGTGTTGTCTGTCATGGCTCTGTTTTACTATCATTTTTGCAAATGGATAAAACCTGTGATGAGTAAGTTTTAGTTTTCCCTTTTCTGTGTCATCTCTTTCAGCAGGTTTCTTAGGTTTTCTATCTTCAGCTCTTTCTGTCCTCCTCAAATAATTTAAAATGGGACACCAAAAGCTAAGGCTGATTAGTAGCTTGTCAAGGGTATTAGGACATTTTTCTCAAGGATTAGTCTTATGTTTAGTTCTGACATGTGATCATTCTTTGGAAAGATTCATCCTAATGTGCCTATTACCTGTCTGCTTTTGTCATTATTTATTTCATTTTAAAACCCTTCCTGACATTTCAAATACCACATTAAAATATCCACTGAGATTAAGCTTAGAAAATGCATGGGTTCCATTCATATGGAGGGTAGTCCTCCTCAGTGGTTATGGTTGTTTCTTGAATGATTGCCTTAAATTTTGCTTTGGCTACAACTCTGATCCAAAGGGGATTTTAGTGTTTTTTTTTTTTTTCTCAGAAGTGGCATGTTTTGTTTAGTGCATTGCCTGAATTTCTTTAATGAGATTTTTGGTTATCCTAAGTGTAGAAGTTCTGTTCAAATGCAGGATGGTATTCAGGTCTGCTTTCTCCCTACTGTATGTTCCACTTCTTGCAAAGTCATTTCGTTTGTGTTTTTCACTTTTCTTGTAGCACAAATTTTATTTACTCCTTGCATGTTTCTTGTAGTTTGCTCGCTCACTCCATTGTGGTATCATTTTATTTTCTTGTCAGAACTTGCAATGTACGATACAAATGTGCTTGGATCATCGAATTCCACACCTTCCCTAAGTTTCACAGTAAGAAGGACAGAAACATGTCTTAGGTTGTTAACCATGTCTCTGCAAATTAATTCACTAGCTACGCAAGAACATGCTGAAATATGATGTGCCTGGAATAAGCTCAGTGTTGATGCCCTTGCACCAGTGAGCCACTGGCCTCGTGACTGTGGCACTCTTAGAAATACGAGACGCTGAAGGAGTGACCAGTTGAAATTCACTCTGACTCATATACTCCATTTGGGTTTATATCCTCAAGGGTTTATAGTTCCAAGGGTTTATAGTTCTTAAAATGTGTGAACAAGGTGGCTGTGACTTTCTTTCCCCTCCTCATATCTCAGGCACAGCTATAACATACTTAAATAGTCTGCACAAAATAGAACAACTTTGGCAAGAAATGAGAGAAAAATCACCACCATGGCCTTTCATTTAAGGTGAGTAGAAAAATATTGGGGAAGTGGAAGATGTAGTTTAGCATACAGAAAATCTATTTTCAAATCTATCCACAGTAAGCATCCACATTAAACTAATCTTATGGAGCTAGCCCAGTTTCCCTGAGTATTGCTACAAGTGCCAAAGCATTGTTTTGGGGTTTAAAACATACTTTTAAATTTCTCTCACCTCCATGGAAAAATAAAAATTATGCCCACCTAATTCATCCACATACACCTAGTGTAAAGGGATTCTTCTCTTGCACAGCCACTGAGCCATACCACATAGCCTTACTTTGACTTATATGTGGGTGTCTCTGTGTGTGTGGGAGGAAGGTGGAAGAAAAATTCACTCACTATTCGGTCTCCTGATTGGGCTAGAAAATAACCAAAAATCAGCCTAGCTAGCAGAAATCTATCACCCAGTATCAGAATAGTTTTCTTAAAAAACAAACAAACAAAAAGCACATATTAAACTACCACTTCTGTGAAGTTATTAATCTAAATGCAGATCACAATGCCTAAACTCTATGGAAAAACCCTGTGCTGGTAAAGTACCCACATGTAACCTGATAAACCTTTTGTAAAACAAATAAGTGATGAAAATGGTGTTGTTCCCCTCCTCGTCCTTTGACTCCAAGTGGAGTCATGCCTAAGAGAACCTTTTGCAAACTGACAGCTTACAGTCTTTCCTCTAAGGCAACAGTCAATGTTATTTCCAAGCAGCAGCTTTAAGTGCTTCCCGCTTTTTTTTGTTTGATATTAAGGTAACATCACCGGGTAGTGCTGTTATTAACTCCAGTGTGTGTGTTGGCATATGTATGTGCATTCCCCGTATGCAGGGAAGTGCTGTGTCCTGCTTGGCTTCCTATTCTCTCTAAGGAGAAAGGCCTGTTTGGACACCAAGGGCGGCAGCAGTGTTGAAGGAGCAGTGAGGACAGACATAGAGCACTGTTAGGTCTGTTTAGCCTGGAGAAGGGAAGATTGAGAGGAGATCTGATCAACATGCACAAGTACCTGAGGGGTGAATGTAGGGAGGATGGGGCCAAACTCTTCTCGGTGGTGGCCAGTGACAGGACAAGGGGTAATGGGCACAAACTGAAACACAGGCAGTTCCACCTCCATGTGAGGCAGAACTTCTTCGTTGTGAGGGTGACAGAGCTGCCCAGAGAGGAAGAGGCTGCCCAGAGAGGCTGTGGAGGCTCCTTCTCTGGAGACCTTCCCAACCCGCCTGGCTGCCACCCTGTGCCCCGTGCTCTGGGTGTCCCTGCTGGAGCAGGGGGTTGGACTAGGTGATCTCTAGAGGTCCCTTCTAACTCCAACCATTCTGTGATGCTGTGTAACACTTCACAGGCACAACACAGCATCTGGTGTGTCTGAGTTAATCTGGGGACTCTCTGAACTTGGGGGAGCATTTTTTTTTTTTTTTGTTAGATCTTTCGTTTGTTGCCTAATAAGCCACACAAGTTAACTTTCCAGTGGAGAAAAGTTGCATTCAGTAGACCCATTGCAATCAAAAAGAGGTAAACAGAGAAGTCAGATCACAGGTCTGGACTGTGAAGCTGATGTATTATTAAGTGTGACAGCAGTCCTATAAGTGATGGTCTGTGCCCTATTTGCTTCGCAGACAGACTAGCAAAAAAAGAAAACAGAGATGCCAAAAAGGAGCTGCTTTGCTGCAATATATTTACACAGACCTCTGCTAGCTCTGAAGTGGACCTCTTGTACAAGGAATGCAATTCTGCTGAAGCTTTGCTGGCCTTTGCTTTCACAGATCATGCACCACACTGCTTAAGAGAACATACACAGGCATTTTCCTCATTTTCCAGCTAAAGCAGAAGATTCTGATAATCTGTCCACAGCAGATGTTAGACATTACTAACAGTTCGAGGATTCTGCATCTATAGATATCAAAACACGTTAGGTCATAAGATCTGAGACTTCAGAGTCTTCAGAAAATGGTGTCTCCACGTAAATCAAGCTACAGCTCTAAGAAAAAAAAAAAAGGCTTAAGTATAAGGTACAAAAGTAATAGTTTTTTGATTAATCTACACTGAACAGTGATCTCAGGTAAATGCCTTAAAGCAAAGTCTTCTAAATCATCACAGGCATATAGCCCCTGATGCTTCTAAACATCTAGGTAGACAAAAAAAAAAAAAAAAAAAAAAGCAAATCATGGAACAACCATTTGGGGAGAAACAACGTGAAGCAAACGGAATCCTCCTTTTTGCACTGGAGGGATGAGATTGAGAAGAGACAAACAGTGAAGAAGCCAATTAGATTCCAGATTCATTCCAGGTCCTACTAAGTCAAAAACAAGTCTCCAGAAAAAAAGACCCAGCTGCCAATATGCCATAAACATGTTACTAAAGCATATGATAAACTGCAGTAGCTTACAGCAGAATTAGCAAAATCCATATATTTGGATGCAGACCATTTAGCATGGTAAGATGTAGAAATAAGGAACAGCCCATGAATAATGTCTGAGTATGCGTCAGCCAAATGCTTTGAAATGTGTTAAAAAGCAAGTTGAACAAGAAGTTGTGGGGTGCCTCCTGGTTTAATTCTTTCTAATCTGCTCCCAGAAGTATCATGCACTGTCCCTGTTCTAGGGACCATTTGAAACATGTTTTACCAGGATGCTGTACCAAGTAGGATAAAAGTTACAAACGTACCCATGGATGTGGGAGCCTCTCATGGGCTAATATGCTGATACGATAGTAAGAAAACCACCTATCAAGTGACTGACGTAGTAGTCTTCGGTAGTTATATGTTGATGGGACATGTTCATGCGCAGTGATGGTGAACAGGACAGGCCATCACACTGAAGGACTTCTGAGCCATCTGTTCTTCTAAAATTGGCTTCTGAAGGCACCAATGGCAGGAATTGAACCGCCAGAAACTCCACCTCAGAGCAAAAGCGGGAAGCTGACTGGAAAAAAAGCAACATTTCATTCTGTAACAGCAAGTAAGAGATAATGGCAAAAAAAGGAAGAGTTGATTATTGTCACAGGGAAGATACACTCTGGTCACAAAGCACTTAATGGTTGATTTCATTTGAGTGAGGTCATATTTAGATGGTACAATAAATTCACCTTTCAAGTGTCTACTGCTAGATCAAAACCCTGCAGCTACATAAAGCAAGTGGCTAATCTGATGCAAAACAATTCTGCAGAACTACCTACTCCTTGTTTTAAACAAATATGAACCCATAATCATATTATTCCAACTGCAGAAGTATTGACAATACTAGATGCAGGATAAGGCTGATCCAGATGTCTATTGTGGAGTGTTTTCACATTGTGTGCATCTTGTATTAGCTAAATCTGTCTTGCAGAAAGAACATGAAATGTGAGTACCACACCTCATATTTATAAAAAGAGGGGGGAATGGGTGGGAAAAGTGGGAAAAATCACCTCCCTGGAAGAACAAAAAGTGAAAATATTGCTGGGCTCCACAACACCCTAACTCATTGCCAACCATTTTGTATTTCAGGTGAAGGAAAAAGAGCTTGGAAATGGATGTGGGATGATATGGAGGTGGTTGATGGATGATCCCGATTTATTCTTGCTTGGAAATTCACAGCTGTGCTGTCAAACCTTATTGAGCAAGATAGGCTGAGACTTATAGAAGGACGAGGACTTCTGATCTCTGATCCTGTGGTTACTTAACAAAATTGCCCCCCCAACAAGCAAAAGGACTTAAGATTAAAAACATGGTTGCTGCAGCTTGCAAAGAGTAATGTTTGCCACACTGAGTGCATCTCAGTGCAACACAAGCCCAGACAACTTTGGGAGTTTGGAGCAATAGGCAAGAATTGCAAGAAATTGCATCACTTCATAAAAGTTGGCCAGTGCTTCGCTTTAATGGCGCGCACATTAAGACAGCAACAGCATTGCTGCAGAAGCAGCCTTCTGCGAGGACTGAATATAGCCCATCTGTCAGCCAGTCTGCATTTGGGGAGGAATGAGGAACTCTTTGCAGGTAAGAGAGGCAGCAGCTACAAAAAGAAGACCCAAAAAAGACCTGAAAGTTTTTTCCTGATTCTTGCCCATAGGAATGATTTTAGGCATTTGCTAGGAGGTACTAGGAAGACTTCTCTCCTTCCCAGAGTGAAAGCAATTTGGTGGTGGTTAGCACCACACGACACGTAGCTTGGTTTCTTGTGGCTCTTAGTCTCACCACTAGATTAACCTTTACTTTTTTTTGTCTTCTTTTGGTACACTGAGAGATATGATTTAAGACTTTTTATGTAATTAGTATTTTAAATATGCCTCCTTGGATGAACTCTGGTGCCTCTAGCTGCATTTAGAAAGTAGCTTTTTCTTCAGCTATGGCACTAATCTGGCTGACTTTCTGCTACCTGGACAGCTGCCTTTGGGAAAATTTGTACAAATTTATTTTTTATATTCCCAGTCCTCTGTGAAGAGTTCTTGAAATTTGGCAGGAATGTGTAACCATTGGTAGGCTATATGCAAGTTTAAAAAATGACACATAATTTGCCTGTATTTACCATTATGCAGGAAGAAAGTGTTGGATAAAATATTTCTCTGTATTCAGCATCAGCAGCTTTCCAGGCTTTTAAGGCCCTCTTTTGAAAAAAGAAAATGTAACAGTGTATATCTTCTTGGGATGGCAGTTTTCTGCAGACTGCAGTCCAACCCAAATTTAGCTTGCAGATAGACACAAAACAAAAATATTCTTTTTGAAAGTGTGCTGTCACCCATACAGCTGAAGTTTTTGGTACTGCAGTCAAAGGTGTCACCAATAGCTCCTAGCGACAGTGAGGAGGTAGGAACAAAGTTGCAGGGCTAAGATTAAAACAGATGGGATGTAAAATCCAAGACAAAGGGAAGGCAAGAAGGTAGTCTAGAAGAAGGGTAATACAGGAAAGTACAGTGTAAGATTCTTAGGGGTTGCCAGTAAACATTTAAAGGGATCTGAGGCCTAATGTAGCAATTTAACTTAGTAAGCTTTTGCTCCTGTGTGCCCAGGGAGGTGGTGGAGTCACCGTCCCTGGCAGTGTTCAAGAAACGTGTAGATGAGGCACTTAGGGACATGGTTTAGCAGCTGTGGTGGTGATGGGTTTACATCTGCCCTTGGTGATCTTGAAGGTCTTTTCCAACCACAATAATTCTATGATTCTATATAAAAAAGGAGTCTGCTCCTTGGAGAGATGAGGGGCAGTTAGTGGCAAAGCGCAGGCAGCCATTGTGTGGCGCTGGTAAAGCCGAGCTCTGCTCCTCCACTCGGTCATGCCAGCGTTTTTATTGGCACACAACGGAGTGGAACAGCAGCGAGCACAGCAACCAGCAGCACCTCGCCAAACTACCGCCCGCATAGAGCGAGGCCCCCTTCATCAGCGCGGGGCACGAGGGAGGCCTCGGGGGGCTGCGAAGGGCCGCCGAGCTGAGGTAACGGCGGGCTCCTTCCCCGCCCCTCAGCGGCCGTTGTGGGGGACTAACGGTCACCGGGCGCGCTAACGGCCCGGACGCGGACACGCGCAGCAGGTGCCGGCGCCCGCACTTCCCGGGGGCCGCGCGGG
>VZSV01000040.1:208990-229571 GCA_013398735.1 Nothocercus julius
CCTCCTCCTCCTTTCTGCTTTCTGTCTCTCCATTGTTACTTGAACAGCACAGGTGATTTCCTCTGCAAAAACTGTGCTTGTGGGAGTAAAATAATGGGGGATGCTAGAAAGGCTAAGTAGCTTTCCCATTTTGCTTTTCACTAAGGCATGAAATGTCATGGACACCTGAAACACTGGCATTTGGCATCTTTGCAGTTACTTGACTGAGTTCAGTGTATGTGATAGGGAAACTAATATTTATTTATACCTGTAATACTTTCCTTACTGTCATTAATCTTTAGTTCCTTGCTCATGCTTTTTATTTTAAATACTCTATGCCTACTTTGAGACCTATGTCACTCAATCCTGGCAATGCAAACACTAAATGAAAGCATACTTAAGCTTTAATCGACCATGTGGTTGTTTCAAAGTGTTTGGACACTTATCTAAACTTGTCTATTTTTAAAAAAAGTTTTAGTTCAGAAGTTATATTTTATTATCTTTTTTGTTTCAGGATAATTTAGCTTACATCTTGTATACTTACTGCTGTAGAAAATACTAGATATGTGCCTGTGCAAATCTTGATGTTTCTTTTAATTGGCGTTCTTAAAACACGTTCTTGCTTTTAACTCGCAACATAGATTGCATTCTTTGTTATGTCTGGTTCTTACTGAAACACTCAGGATCATGTCAATTAAAAGAAAATATGAAATTCAAAATTACTATATAGCTTTATTTTTGAAGGCTAGATTTAGTCATGGCTACATTGCATTATAGTAGATTGAAAGAGCTAGTTAATACAGTCATTCTGGACTGCAGGATTTATAAGAGGAGTAATATTTAATAATCAACTGGTTGTCCAATATCTTGATTCTGACCCCAACTATCTATTTTTTGTACTCATCATAGCCAAGGTATTGCTTGTGATCGCCACTCTATCTCCATGCTCTATATCAAAATATACTAAGGCTTTAGGGATTTCAACTTTCTGATAATCTTCAACAGAAATGGTCAAAAAATGCTAGTAAAAATTCCAAACATACTTTCTCCTTAGAGATGCTTTAAAATAACTTGTGACTGCGTCTAGTTGTGACAGCAGATAATCTATACTGTCTTAATCTCGAATTAATCTATTTGATATTGTTATAACTTGTATCCTGATTTGATTTTTATCCACGAGGAAGATTGAAGCCTGTAAAGCTCTTATTAACTCTCTCAGTGTTTGTGGTGAGATAAAAATAAACTAAGAAAATTCTTTGTGTGTTCAGAGAAAACTTTTGAGGAATGATAGTGTAAACTACTTGCAGTATGTTGATGGACGATTTTTGCTTCAGATGTGCCAAGTAACATGTCACGCCTGCAGTGGTGTGACCAACACTTAAGCTAGTCCTTTATTGCAAACCTGGCCTTCTTTTTTGTGGGAAACTAGAAAGCAGCATCAAAATGCCCATGCATAGACAAGCATTGTAGAGATTATTTAGGGCCACGTGTATAATAAATTGTTCATATTTCACATTTGCAGGCAGTTTGTGTGAAAGCAAAGAGTATGAATTGTTGAATGGGATGCAGTCACTGGTTCTGAAGCAGAGCTAGCAGTGCTTTGTATTTCTTGTGTGGTATGGGCCATGGTTTCATGGACGCTTCTGTCTCCAAAAGAAGCAGTTCCATTTCTATGTTTGTTCCCCCTGCAGTGCTGATGCAATTATAGATATAACCTCTTGCAGCACCAGATTAGAGACCTACTCTGGGTTAAAATTAACTCATCAAAAATGGTTTGTTTTAATCCAGATTAATTCCCCAGTGTGGCTCACCTTGCTGCTTTACATGCTCATGTTAGCATGAGGGGAAGGGTTGTGTGGGAGTTTCTGTATAGACAGGTGTCTTGAGAGAAGCTGTCTGTTTGGTCACAGTGCCAGCTTAATAGTTTATAAAAGAAAAGCAGAAAGCGTCTGATCTTGTAATGTATAACCATCTTTGGTCAGATGATAACTTTTAAGAATACAGTATTATTAACAGTGGAAAACTTACTTGTCAAGTGAAGATTCTTTTGAAAGATAAATCTAATTTGAGTATACTTAATTTATAATCTCTGTTTTGTGGCGACTGAAATAAATGAAAATGACTAGTAGTTGCATAATAGCTAGTGTAGCCGTGAAGGTCTGTAAAACACTAGTAGAAAGTATGAGCCTGCTTAGAAGGCAAATAAAACTTCATGTTACTGGAGTATTGTCTTTCTCCTATGCTTGGTGTTGAGTGAATGAAACTGGAAATGTGCTCTGTTAGTAACAATTAACATCACTTTTACCTGTTTTCCCCTGAAGCTTTGTATTTGCAGAGCAAGAAAGTGTTTCAGCTTTTCAGATTTTGATGGCTTCAGGTGAATAGTATTTCTGCTGTAAGAATTCAAACATAGTCCTAGCAAACACTGCTATCGGATTGAATTGCTGCTGTGCTGTCCTGTTTTCCCGAAATTCTCAGGATTAAGAGATTCTCTTTTTTCTTCTTCCAACCATGTATGCTACAGAATTATCAGTTAGGAGTAGTGTTTTCTTTGGGAGTTGTCATAGCTTCATGGCCTACATGATAATAAATTTCTTACATAATTTGACTTACTTGAATTTGTCTTTATGGTGACAGTATATTCTAAATATTCTAATATTCTAAAATCATGATAATGTAATATTCATGTCTGAATGTTTTCCCATCTGTTTAAGCAGCCTATCAAGTGAGCTTAACGAAAAATATCATCGTTTTCTCTTCCGAAGAAAACAAAACAGCTGTAAAAGTTGTTTTGCAGAGTTACTTCTAAATAGGTTCTTCTGTGGTTCCATGCGGTTTAAATTACTAGTGGAGATTGTGCCTTACTTTCTGTAGTAATATTAGATGTCACAGGTATAGAAGTACTTATTGAAGCTAATGAAAGAGAAGGGAGTAAACATGTATTTTTAATGTTGAAACTTGCTCGTAGCTTTGAGGGCATATTTTTTTCTCTCTTTTGGCCATAATTCTGATATTTCTTATACTCGTTGCTAAAGATAATGTCATGCTGCTGCAGTCCTCAGATTCTTAATTTGTTCTGTACCTGAAGTTCACTAGATACTTACTATCAATTATTTTAATATCAATTATTTATTTTGTTGGGTTAGCTTTTTGACTCATCCTTTATTAGATTTGCAGCTTTCAATCCTTCACATGAAAAAAGCTTCTGTCTGTATTCTGGAAAAAAAAAACATATCTAAAGTTGTGAAGTGGCTTACCTTGAGATGAGGGAAAATTCCAGTGATGACTGGAACGTAGGACTTCTGTTATTGACCTTCTGCTTTTTTTCCGCAGCCATTTTGGCTGAAGAAGCAGCAGCCAGCTTCTTTGTACTCCATGATAAAAGATTATTTTGGAGGTAGACCAGCTCATCTGCACTCCGAGTTGTAAATTATGCATCTTTTGGAGCAAGCTGATCACTAATTTAATGTTTATGCACTTTAAAGTTGATCCTAAATCTTTCGCTAAATCTTGCTGAAAAATGCAATGCTGATTTGGCCCTGGAATGTTCTCAATGTTTATATTTTCAAAATTTCATTGGAGAAGGGTTATTGAAATGCTTTTGCAGTGCCAAGTTAAAAAAAAAAAATGTATAAGCCATGTCTAGTGTACTTAAATGGATGAAATTTGTTTTGGTTTGGTTGTTGGTATAGCAGAAAGCCTTTGCAAAACTGTTAGCTGTTTTTGGTTGGAGATTTTAATTAAATTATATTCCCAAGAAGGTTGGAAGTGTGTGTTTGAAAAAATGGTTATAGTTAAAATCTAATAAAATAAAGAAATATTGGTGTTTCTTGTGAAGTATTGTGTTGCATTGTTTCTCTTTATTTACCTAAAATAAGGTTTGCTGCTTTTGTTTTCAGTGCTAATGTTTTGTAAATATTATTTACAAAAAAATAGATGATGTATAATCAGTGGGTAAACTTAAAGCCATATTTTATTGGACAATTGATGTGCTGTTGAGTCTTGCATTAAGTTAACCTATGCTTCAGAAAAGGAGATCAGAGTTGCAGTCAGCTGGCTTTTTAAGTGGAATATAATAGTATTTTAATCATTTATTGTGCTATGAGTTAATCTGGATTAAATAACAAGTAAACCCCATGCATTTTAGTTATCATTTTTATCCAAAGTGGTTAATTTAAGACACTGTAGTAGATAGTTGAGCTAAGTCCAGTAGGGTTTATATTCATGCAGCGTTAGTATGGAAAACACCGTTAAAATGAAAACTGGAAAGAAGGAACTAAACTTCTTCATTGCAAAATTATTAATAAATCAAGGTGATGAGAAGATTCAGGATTGAAAACACTGTGGCACATGGACTGAAATTTTTAAATGTGTTTAAAAGGACAAACTGCATTCTCCCTATGAGACTGCTTTGAAAGAGTTAGTTTATGTGCAATTTGAGAAATTATAAAACATGGAACCTGTGAGGAGCATGTTCAGGTTTTGTTGGTTGTGAACATTTCCACAAAGGAGGAGATCTCCTAGGTCTAATAATACTAAAAGGCACCTTTATCTGCTTGTGTAGCCATGTGTTCTTCTCCTTCTTATTCAGAAGGATAGTGTGCAGTTTGTGAAGAAATCTGTACATATGGTGGAACTACAGTGACTTTTTGTTTGTTGTTTACTAAATTCATACGTGAAGTTTTTGCCTTTCGGTCACAAGTTCAACTATAAGCTATGGCTAGAAATGAACAGGAGCTCCAAAAGAGCAGTCACACTGATCTTTTCAGACGGAAGAATGCGGTTGTAGGTTAACTACCAGCAGCTACTGCATTCAAACTGTTAATTAGTGACATTTGAGTGTTTACTTGTGGAAAGGGAAAATAGGTGCAAGACATGTCAGTTTGTTACTAAATAATTCGTATTGGTACCCTGACCGTTTTGCAATATTATTTTGATTTTTATTAGGTAAGCCTTTTTTTAGTGTTTATGTAGTAATTGCATTGGGTACTATCTTTCTAGCACAATAAATCATGGTGATGGTAGGTTGTTGCATCATCTTCGATTTCCAGTACTGGCTGTGGAGTTTCAGCTTTGGAATGTGTGTATATATTTTTCAAGCATACATCTGCAGTTAGATCATTTTCCTTTGTTGCTAGATTAATCCTTGCTGTTTGTCAACTATTGATATTGTTGCCACCTTTAAGGATCGTGTCGGCTCAGCATGCTTGGAAGTGCTGCATTTAATGTGTCTTAAACTTCTAGGTAGTTTGTCCTTTACAAATGTCTGGTTTGGGATTAGTGATGGGAATATTTTTGTGACTGTACAGATACTAATGCCTATAATCACAATGTCAAAGGCTTCAGCCGTGGCAACACTTCTGGCTGAAGTGTTAGCCTTGTATTAGTTCTGTGTGAGCTTGATTTAGCTGAAATCTGTTTTCTCTGTAGATAAAATTTCCTCTTGTCCGCTTTATAAAAACAGGTGTTACCTGACTGTTCTGCTAAATTTCCCAAGAATTTAGAATTTTAATATGCGAACCTAAAAACACCCCAAAAACTTCTAAGTGGGACTTCTAAAAGGAGAGCAACTGCCATATTAGATTTGCAAAAGTTGTGTTTTACTGTTTCCTTAATATTTTAACCCATAAGTTATTTTTCTAATTTGTTTCAAGATGGACCACGATTCAATGAACAGTCAGAGATATTTTGTTTAATGGAAATTGGATTTAAAAAAAAAAAAAAAAAAAGTAATGTTGGCAGTTTTAACATGAGATCTAATATTCTGTTCTCAGTACTCTTCAGACTTTCTAAGCTGTGTGATCCTGGGAGATTGGGCAATTCTTTCACCTCCTGGTTTGAGGCCATCTGTGTATGTGTTCCAGAATCTCTGTCTTTTTTTTTTTTAATCCAGAGGAAACAGTTTAACATTTCAGTTTGAACTGCACTAACCACTCTGACTTGTTGATGGTCTGCTAGGTGGCAAACAGAGGCAGTTAAAGTTATGCTGTACTCAAATGTTGCTGCAGCATTTTACAAAGTTAACCACCCCCCACTGCTAGCTGTAACAAATGTTGTAAATGGGCTTTCTACTTCCTAAAACCTTAGCACTGAATTTGGCTTTCTAGTATGTTATTTTATTTTTTATTTTTTTCCCCCCAAATACATTTTACCAAATTTGCCATTTAGAGTATTTGTCTTTATGAAGAACATCTATGACATGTCAGTAATATGGTCTTTCATACTGAAATACTTTTCTGCAAACTGTTTTCCTGTCCACTTCAGGCACTTGGTCCCTTGCATCATCTCTCATACATTGTTGTGTTTCTTTTTCCTACCAACGTGCCATAAGCAGTGCTTGAGACTGAAGTACTGGTTGGAATAGTAGTGTTTCAATTTAATAAAGCTTTTTATAATGTAAGTATCATTTTGCTAAGTAGTCTTTTATGGACTCCTACCATTCCTCCGTTCTATAGGACCATACTAGAAATTGTCACAACAGGATGATGGGCTAACTGTGAACTAAGTAGCTGCATTAGCATATATGGTTTCTGCATGTTTACATGCTATGCACCTCCTTTTTTTTAGTAGCACATCCTTCAGAAAGGTAGCATGTGGCTCACTGGTGAATAGGTGAGTGTGTTGATGGACTTAATTATACAGTTCGTATTGCGGTCATAAGTACAAGGTGCTTCTTTCTTTGTATTTGACAGATGTATAAGTACTTTAGGCAAAGAAAACTGTGGAGTTTCTGATTCTTTTTTTGCTTTATTATTAAATGAATGACTCCAAATTGGTACCTGTCACACAGCTTAGGAAAGAGTAGCCATAATGCAGCTTCTTTGTCCCTAGGTAACTTTGATGCTTTGTGTTTAGATTAGTGAAATTCCTTACTTTTCATTTGTGATTTTTTTTTTTGTTTGTTTGTGTAGTGTTTTTTTCTGTTTATTTTTTTCTCTGTCCAGCCCAGAACTTTTGCCTGTGTAGGTGCTTGAGTTTGAGAGAAGACCTTTTCCAAAATCCATGAGCTGAGTTTCTGTGAAGTAGAAATTTAGGCTTAGATCTCTTCAAGCCAAGATTCATTACCTTCCTGTACCATTTCATGGCAAGGTGGCAAGTACTCTAAGCCACTGGATGAACGTCTTAGAACTGGTGTCAGAGCAACTTTCTGAGATGTCTCGGTGGAAGTTGTTGTGATTGCTCTGCTCTGTGGTGTACTAAATGCCTTTGGTGCTTAATAGAGGCAGTTGGCCTTCTCACCTGAATTAGGTGCAAGGAAGATCAAGCTGGGATTTACAAACAGGCTTTTGTGGCTTTATATGCACATGAGGACTATCTCATGTAACTATCCTAGCAGGAATCTAACAGAAAATCTAAAATTTTCTAGGAAGTTGTTGTTTGCATCATCTTTGCTATATAAAAGATAAGGTGGAAGTTTTCTTGATTGTTTTCTTGCATTTATAACAAGATTGTATGATTGAGCTTTATATGCCTGCCTGCTCTGCCTTTTTTTTTTTTTCTTCCCCTTAAGGCCTATTACATGATTTTAACTTGCTTGAACTTAGAAAATTATTGAATGTGTTTAGCTCTTTGACATGAAATACTGTAGTTCTGCTGTTTAGAATTAAAAGAAAAAGATTTAAAAATAGTTGTTTTGAGTTAAAATACATTTTTTTCTAGTTTCTTTTTGGATGCAAAGTACAATATGTGTCTGTTTTAACGTGGGAAGAATTCTGTCTGGAGCTTTTTTAAGGAAACTTAATCCCTTGCAAATCTAGGAGAGCTGCGCAGAATCCTTGACTTGGGCTCTCAAACATAATTGTCCAAGATAATGGATTTTGAACAGAAGTTTATGTACTCTGTGAGGGAGAAACTTACAGGTTCAATGGAGGTAAAAGTAAGGAAAAATCAAAACCGAAGCCTCCTAGTAGTTTTATATTTTCAGTAGAGGCTTGGATAACTTTTTTTAATTTTTATTTTGCAAATGCAAAAAATGGAAAGCCTCTTCTCTAACTTATACTATAGTCCCGTAATATTTAGGCCATTGTGATCCTGCTAAGTGTTAACCTTAACAGGGTCAAACCCTGAACTTTATTTCCCTTCACTGGTGTCCTTGTTGCAGTTGATAACACGACTCATCTTTACTATTGCTGAGTCTTTAATCCAAGGATCGTCCTTAAACAGATCTGTGATCACTCCTTCTCATTACACTGAGATCAGCTTGTTCTTAAATAAAGACCTTATTCTTCTATTTATATTATTATAACCTCCTGTCTCTTATTTTGATTATTTCCCTGTGAATTATATGTGTTCTTCCTCACAGCTTGCCTCTTATCTGTTTTTGCCTTTCTCCCATTGGCCAAAATATCTTTCTAACAAATATGCTTATATGCCTGGATGTTCTCATGCTAGTCAAGTCTCTATTCCATTTATTTTCAATCAATTCTTTATCCCATTTTATTTCTAGAATATAAGTTACTGTGTTTGCCACTGACAGTTGCAAATTGATGAGTTTTATTTCAATTGTACACACTAGGTGATTGTCTTGTGCTGTTCAGTGAAGACAAAGTAGGATTTATTTGGTTTACCTGTGATAGCATTGTTATATAGAGTGCTTTCTCTTAATACAATTTTTCTTAACTTCAGGGAGTGTCTTAGCTCTTCCAGTTGAGCCTCGCTTAGAATCCTATCAGCAGAATTTTAATATTGCTTTGTATATATTTTGTCTGCTTTTGAGAAGGGTGAGAGAAATGGATATCTTTTATATGGGGGGGGGGGCGGAAAGGGAGGAACCTTGAGGTAGAATATTTCCTTTGTCTACATGGTCTTACAGATCTAACTTCTTAGAACATTGCAATTAATAAATAAAAAATCAGATAATTATAGAGACAAACCTACAACATCTGTGTTTTTGCTGAGAGGTCGTTCTCCTTGTGTAGAAAATATGTTGTAGGAACACCTTCTTGCATGTTCTCTTTGTTTATGCAAGATATTTTTATACTGTTCTAAAAGCATCTGCACTTTCAAAAGGGAGATTGCCAAGCACTCTCCTGCGCTTTTGTTCCTCCGTCATAGTTTCTCCATTTCACTTGTGTAGTTGGCTTTAACTTCGTTTATAATTCCTGCAGCTTTTAGATTTCAGACTGTACTAGAGAAGTGTAGAAAGGATGTTCTAGGTACCTGAATAATCCGCTTCTCAAGCCTTCAAATTTTAGTTTTGAAGAAAAAAAGTGACAGTAGTAAAAACTTTTAAAAATCAATACAGATAGGTGTTGTAAGCTTGAAAAAAACAGCTCTGGGTTATAAAATGAGAAGTCCAGCATAAAAAAGACATGCAATTCCAGATAGCAGCCCAAAGGCCCAAGTAACAGACAGGCAGGTAGCCTTTTACTCTTTCTAAATCCATGGGTGTGGAATGGAGCTCCAGACCAGGGTAATGTGGCTGTAGGCCTTACCCCATATTCCAGATCTATCTTTGATGTCTTAATTCTCAGTAGCTTCTACTTAGTTCCTTATTCCTCCCCACCCAGTGTTTCTCATATCCACCTGTCCCCTTTAGTTTTCAGTTTTTATTAACCTTTTCTCTTCACACACCTTAAAAGTCTAATTTAGTCTGGCCTACTCATCTGTCTCAGTTTTTCCTTAAGCCTATCTTAATCGGATTGTAGTTGATATTCATTACCCATAGGTTTTAGTGGCAGGTTGTTTTTTTACTTTTATTTTTTCCCTATTTGTAGATACGCTATTTAGGTCCTGATTTTTCTTTTATATTGGCAAGGATGAAAGTTCTCATCAGAAAGTTTATTTAGTAATTCAAAGAAATAATGGTTTGGAGGGCAGACTGTTAGAATAAGAGTTGAGCTATTGCACACTTTTTAAAAAAAAAAAAAAAAAAAAAAAAAAAAAGGAATTCATCAAACGTTACATCTCAGGCTTACCAAATGAAGCTATTTTTAGTATTATAAACATTTAAAATCTGAGGATCGTAATGCAAAAATTTTCAAGCCTTAATTATAGCTAAGGAAAAACTCAGCTGTGCTCTGTGTAATGTTGTTTGGGATCTACCTATGAAGCTGGAACAGTTTCCTCCTCCTTTTTTTTTTTTTTTTTTTTTTCTCCACAGCTGAATTCCTTTACAAAACAGAGTATCCCCTTGGTGAAAAGTAATACTACTGTTGGTAGTTTTCAGTAAGAGTAGGTAGTCTTACAGGTACGGCAATTCTTAGGAAAATACGAGTAGGAAGGATCTCTATATGAGGTATGTGTGTCTTCTGCCAGGAAGTGTCACAGGGAGCAAATATGTGGGGTGCTGAGCAATTGGTTCTTGTAGCAGAGCTATAGCTGGAATATGTGGTTATTACAGTACTGGAAACAAGTATTGGATCTCTAGACTGTCAGTAGCAATAAAGAGATTGAGTGGAGCTGAAAAGGTAAAATACTCAGTGGATCCATCTGTGCTACCTAGCAGCTTTGCAGACCAGCTGCTGTGCTAGTGAGCAGTTCTGGCTGTGATTTTTGACAGCAGCTGTAACTGCTCCCTTTGCCTACCCCACCTGCAAGTGTGCAAGGAGAAAGGGAAGATCAAGAAACTGCTTCAGGGAAGCTTTTTTTCATCAAGTGCTTCACAGAGTAAAACTGATCTGCAGAACAAGCATGTGGTCAGAGTTATTAAAATACCTGGGATGCTAACTAGCGGCTGCAGCTTTTTGATTGCAAAAGGCTCTCTCTGAAGAATTGTGCAGAGTCTATTGCAATGTTACAGTGGAATAATTTAAATGGTGTATTTATATCTTCAGAAACATGGATTCTTGGCTTTTTCTGTTTTTGTAATCCATAGGTAAAACTAGAGGCTTGTTTATGAAGGAAATATGAGGAAAACGGTACGGTGACTCTGCACATATATATTTCATAAAGCTTGACAGTTCTTATGAAGTAGTAGTTTTGTATTACACTGGGAGAATTTATAGATATTTTTATAATGGATAATTATGTGTCAGGTTTTGTTTTATATAAGTGCATTATCTCTCCCTTAATCTCAAGTCCTTGTGGAGTATTGATCAGTATTATTCCAGGTGTTATGAACAATTAATTATTAAAGTTTGAAGAGCTGTTTTTTGTGAACAGACTTTATTTATTGGGAGAACAGATTGGTGCTTTGAATTGTAATGATAATTGTTGTGTACTGGCATTGCTCAGTGGCTGAAAGTTGGGTGTTGGAATGATAGTGTTGGCCACTGAGGCATTGGAGGGAGGTGTCTGCAAAGGCAGAATGTGAAGCAAGGAAATTGTAAGGAAGATCAGTAGCAGAATGACAGCTTCAGGCAGCTTTGAGAATGATGAAATGTTTTTTGAGACCAGTCAAAATGAATAGATTACTCTTGCATTTAGGATTAATCCTTCCTGTAGTAGATTTGTGTTGAAGAGAGCTAGATGGAGGAGTCCCAAAAAGAGTCAAGGATAGAAACAGGAGTTGTGTAGATTTGCACCTGGTGCTTGAGCATCTTTTCTGAATATCTTTTATTTAACAGTATAGCTTCCCTTGAGTGACATGAATGGCAAGGGACTTTGTGGGAAGTACGTAATATTTTCATTGTGTGAGATGTTTATTTCATTCATTTACTTTATGGAGGTTGTTGCAAGGCAGTTTCTCATGGTAGATGTCAGAAATCTTGGAATATTAGTGCTGAGATCTTACTGGAGAACTCGAAGGAGTTTTTTTCATTTGCAGAACACTTAGAGCGCTGATGAATGTGGGAGGCACTTGGGAATTTTTGAGAAGTATTTGCTTTTGGGGAGGGGAGAGTAATCCTCTAGTTAGTGGAAGTAGGGCAGCTGTGTCTCTTTGTCAATAAAAATAGCTACCAAAATATGGTACAAGACTTAACAGCAACTTGTATACAGAGCATGCTTTACAACGATATTCAGTGTTTGTACTTTTTCATTGTTGCTGTTTCTTCATTTCCTCATCAGCATTCAGATTCACCTTATTTTTTCTCACTACTTATTTTTCTAGGCGTAAAACATCTTCTCCATCTGTTGATTAGTCCATTACAGCTCTGCAGTCTTCATTTATTTTACTACTACTTATTGTTAACTTGCTTTAGTGAGACATTGCTTGTTTGTCCCTGCTTATGGCAAGTTGTTTTTCCTTTGACTTTGCTTACCACATTTGTCAGTTGATAATGGCAGTAATCTGGATGCACTATAAATAAGATTTGAAAAAAATATATCAGTTTATAGTATGACAAAGGAGGAAATATTTCTGCACATATTTGAGATGCCTTCAGAGCCTTATAGTGGAAATTCTAGAGCTAAAAGGCAATGAATAGTAAGTTTTCTGCCAACAGGTTTATGTCAGTTGTGGTTCTCTTATTCATTTGGTATCGAGATGACTAGAAGCTTGGTTACAAATTTCCATCTGTTCTGGAGCACTTCGGAGAATGGAGTAAATGGTGTGGGAGACCAGGAAGTCCAGCAGCGGCTATAGTTGTGTTAATGTTTCTATAACAGAGCTATTGTCCATCTGTGTAATCAAGCATCAGAGAAATTACCAGCTTCCAGAATATATGGAACAAGCAAAATACACAGTGTAAATCAGCCGAAGAGTGTCTCCTCTTTTGCTATATGACCAAAAAGTCAGGTGCAAATCTGGTAGCAAAGGCAGCCTTTTCTGTATGTTAAAAGAAATAATGTCAGTGGTGAAAGCAATAATATGGGAAGAACAGGCTAGAGAGTAGTTAAAGTTTACAAAAACAGATAAAACTTTCTCTTTCGGTGATCAGAAAAACTGTCTGAGGCAATTTCATGTCATTTAGGGATTATTTTGAAACATACAAGATATATAATGTTCTACAAGACTAGTAACAAGCAGGAAAATAGTCATTGGCTTGAAAATGGATAAAGGAGACCTAAATACTCCATGGCATTTTGTGTGGATGACACTTTAAAAAGTACTGGAAAAATATGTTACATAAAAAAAGGTGAAATAGGCACAAAGTGGATTTATGATGAGCCTGGGCTGAGTAACTTAGTGTAGCATTATTAACAGCTGTCTAAAGCTTGTTTTCAAATAAGTATAGATGAACATTATTTTAAATGCTAAGATTTTTTTTTTTTTCTGAAATCGGATTATACAGTTTGGTGCAGCTGCACACACCCTGTTCTCGAACTCAGGGCGTGCTCTGAGCTGAACCTAACCTTCCAATATCGTGTTAGAGCCAATCAGATAGGACTGTACCAGAAACCTGCTTCTAGTCTTGGGCATACAGCAGTAAGCAGGTACTGAACTACAGCAATAAGCAGGTACTGAACTCCAGGCAGATGTGAGAGAGAAAAAAAGGAAGTCATGTCACCCCGTCTCCTTATTGATTGGTCTGTAGCCTTTCTTTCTCAAATGGATTTTTAATATGTTGTCTTAACAGCAATTAATTTCAAAAAGAATAGCAGGTTTGACTTTTGGACAGCCAATATGAGTACCCCATTTAGTTCTGAACCCACCGTACAGTAGTCTCATCTATTTAAAAACCTAGCTCTGGCAATGGCTTGCTGTCAGACGGGCAGGATGCAGGAAGACGTGGTGGGAGGTGTTGTCCTTCTGGATCTGTCCTCAGTGCTGAAGTATTCGGTCTCTTCATTAATAGGTTTGCGGATGGAGTTGAGAATAGGGCAGAGTCTGCTTTGTATGGGATGCCAAGGTTGGAAAGGTTATAGGTATACACAAGATAAGAATAATCTCAGTACATGTTAGTTTCAAGAATAAAATCAATAAGCACAAACATGAACACAGTATTGTGAATAAAATGTAAGGTAGAACTTCTTCATGAGGTGTTCTACATGTTATATGGAATTATAAATTGAATGCGATTCCGCATTTTTTTTCTTGTCTGTACTGTGTTTGTATACTTGTCCTTCTTTCAAAAATACATTGGAAAGTTGTTTTTGTGTTTGTTTGTTTTTTAAATATAATGTAAGATACCTGAAGTAATTCTTGACCTTTTCACATTTTCTTTACATTTAAGGATTATGAGGCTTATTTTATCACCCTTTATATTCTTCCTCACCACAAAGGACTAGTAGTGAGTATGAGAGCAGCAAAATCAAATGGCAATAGCATAAAGAAGTGAATTTTGGTTTAGAGAATATGTCTTAGACTTTAAACTGGTATTGCCTAATTGACAGAAGACTTATTTCTCTTCAGTCTTAAAATAAATGTAAGCTAGCTGTAGAAAAAAATAAAAACAATAAAAGACTAAAATCACTCTGAATAGCAGCATAAACATTGGGGATATCACCCACTACCACTGCAGTTATGTATCATCTGCAGACTTGCTGAAAATGCACTCCCTCCTATCATCCAGGTCACTAATGAGGTTAAACAATATCGGCCCCCGTACTGAGAGCTGGGCCTGTTCAGCCTGGAGAAGGCTGAGAGGGGACCGGATCAGTGTATGTAAATACCTTAGGGGAGGCAGTGAGGAGGATGGGGCAAGCCTGTTTTCAGTGGTGGCCAGCGATAGGACAAGAGGAAAACGCCACAAACTGAAGCACCAAACGTTCCACAGGAACTTAAGGAAAAATTTCTTGACTGTGAGGTTGATAGAGCACTGGAATGGATTGCCAGGAGAGATTATGGAATCTCCTTCTCTGGAGATCTTCCAAACCCACTTGGACACAATCCTGTGCCACATGCTCTAGGTGACACTGCGTGTGCAGGGAGGGTTGGACTAAATGATCTCTAAAGGTCCCTTCCAACCGTAAGGATTTTGTGATTTACCTCAGGAGACACCCGGGGGGATGACTAGTGACTAATGTCCAGCTGGACTCTGTGCTGCTGATTGCAACCCTCTGAACCCGGCAGTTCAGTCAGTTTTCAGTCTACCTCACTGTCTGTTTTCATAGCCTGTACTTCACGAGCTTGCTTGTGAGGATGATGTGGAGATATTTTTGAAAGCCCTACTAAAGTTGAGGTGAACAACATCCACAACATATACACTCTCTCAACTGAGCCAGCTCTCTAATTTTAGAAGGCTGTCAGGTTTGTCAAGCATGATTTTCTATTCATACATTCAGGCTGACTGTTTTCAGTCACCTTTTCTGCCTCTCTTTTGTATTCTTGCCTTTTGTGTGTCTGTGTAGTCCTTGTTCATCTGTGCTAGCTTCCTGATGCCCTTGTTTGACTTCCTGCACTTGTGGATGGACTGTTCTTGAGCTTGGATGAGGTGATCCTTGAAAATCAGTTGACTGTCCTGCAATCATCTTCTCTCCAGGACCGTTTGCAGTGAGATTTTTACAAGCAGGTCCCTGAAGAGGCCAAAGTCTGCTCTTTTCTGAAGCCCAGGGTTGTGATCCAGCTTTTGGCTTGCCATGTTTTTTAAGGATCCTGAACTTCACTGTGGTCACTGGTGGAGTTGTGTGGTCTCTGTAGCTATAACTGTACCAGACATACATAACTCCAATCAGTTCTTCCGTGTTTGTAAGTATGGAGTCCTGCAGACTCTCATGGTTTGCTTGAACACTGGTTTCCGGAGGTTATCATTAGTGCACTCCAGAAACCTCCAGGATTGCTTGTGCTGTGTTGTGTTGTCCTTCTAGCAAATAGTCCCCATGAGTATTAGGGCCTGTGAATGTGAGGCCTTTTGTGGCTCTCTGAAGAAGGCCTCATCTTCTACTTCCTGATTAGGTGGTGTTTAGTTGATGCCCATAATGGTGTCACCCATGTTGGTCTGCTCTATTGTGCTAACCTATAAGCTCTCAGCTGGCTCATGTGTTTCAACCTCTGTGAATAATAAAAAGGATTAGGCCATTCAGTTAGTATAATGCCAAAACTATGGTGAACAAGCTACTTGAGTTTGGACATGGAAAGGTAAAGGAGAACCTTCAAACAGAATGGTACGAACATTTGAAAATTACTGTTTGTAACTCTTTTGAGGTATAATTTATACTTTCCAGAGACTAAGAAGAGTGATGAAGTCATGGCGCTTCCTAGACAGTCATTTTATGCTGATACATTTCAGTTTACTCAAAATTATTTCTTCCCCATTTCCCTATTGTAAACAAGCCTGTAATACTTCAGTTCTACAGTGGTGAGCTAGGATGTGGTGCTTGTGTGTGCCATAGCGTAGCTGGGAAGATAAGTCTTTGAAAAACTGTACAGCACACAGATACTGTGATTTCCTGAATAAGGGTATATTAAACAGAGATGAGAGTTTGCTGGGTACGAATTAAGGTAGATAATACAGGATGCAGTAGCTAATGTCGAACTGCTTTGGACCTTCGTCTGGTCTTCCTCTCATTACTATTGTGGCAAACAATGTTCCATTGTATTGTGGTAGTCTTGGCATAAGGTATTTTGTAATTTGTGGATTCTTTTTGACAGTAATATACCTACACAAAAAAAACTGCCAAGCAGACTAGCAATTACATGATTATTGGATGCAAATGCGAGTGTTGTTTATTATGGATCTTGAGCTGTTGTTCTGTATGAAGCAGCTAAGAAGAAGAAACATCAGATAATTGCTCTTCAACCAGTGTCCACATGTCAGGATGTCAGTAGATCTGCAGCTTTTTTGGAAACTTGAAGATGACCCTAATGACATAGCCCAAAGTCTTGTCCAACCAGACTGACCCTCAGTGAGGATAATCCACCAAGCTGAAGGATCAAAAGACCGATTTGATATCGCTAATATGACAGTGTTTCACTTCAGTGTCGCCGAGAGGTTGCTGCTTCTGACAGCCTTCTTTTTCCACGAAGTGAACACCTATGCGAACTACTTGCTGTTAATCTAGATGTGGCATTGCTTTGTGATAGACATCTCCTGTCAGCAGTGTACTTTTCCCTAAAAGTTCCCTTAGCTAACTCATCAGAACCAGCAAGTTCAGACAATGCATAGATTTAAATTCAGTTTGAAGGCTTTTTTTTTTTTTTTTAGGCATGGGCTAGCATGTGGCTTACAAAATTGACACATTTCTCAAAAATGTGCAGCAGTAGAGTGATTGTAAAGCTGTACTAGCTATGATGACCTTTGGTGACACGTTTCACACAAGAAAAGTTTTGGGTCAGAGGTCAGTTTTGTGCAAGTTTTGTTGCTCCCATTTTACCTTAGCAGCAAGGACTAAGAAATACTTCCCCCCTCCCCCTCAACTGCTCATCAGCAATGCTTTTAGTGTTGCATATTCTTTTCTAGGTGTGCAGGTGACACAACACTGTTGCCTTGTATTTACTAATTCAGTGACAATGTTGGGTGGAGAGTTTAACACACAAAAAAAATCCTGTTCCTCCTTAAATATATATTAGGAATTGCAATTCAGGACTACTGTGCTTTGAGGAATGGCTCTTCTATTTCGATTTCCTCAAAGCTTTCCAACAGAATAAGAGCCATGGTGGAAAGGCAGCTGTTGAGTATCTCCGCTTTAATATAGCAAATCTTGTAAATATTGCCTAGTGCTACTTATGATTTAAAACAGAGTGAGCAGGTTGGGCTGTTTCTTCCTTCCATTGCAGTTGCCACAAGGCTGAATAAAAGTTTAATCATATTATTTAACAGCTACATTTAAAAAACATACAGGAATTGGTCAATTGTCTTTATTTTTGTCTAAGACAGTTATTTGGTATTCCAGAACTGAACATTTCAAGCTTACTCTCTTCTTTCTCTGTGAAGACCATAGTCACATCACAGTCTTACTTAGGGTCCAATAGTCATGAGCATTTTCTTGTTATGGTCTCCTGTGTTCTGCATTGATCTGATATTCACTTTCTTTGGGGTCCAATTCAAATTCACTAATTTAGTTTAAAATACTTAAATAACTTGAAGCCATTTGCAGAAAGCTTGCCTAAGACTTGGTGTTAATAGTTTGGTTTGTGTGGACAAAACAATTGATAAATAACTTAAAAAATCCATACCAAGTTTTTTAGTCTTTAGGCAGTAGACGAGTCAGAAGTGTAATTATCGTTTGTGGCTTCTAACAGGAAATTACTCATAATTTGCTTAATGTTTTTCATGCATATACCTGCCCGTGTTTTATACTTTCAATCTGAATATTAAGACTTCCTGACATAATGGAATGTAACAAAAATACTGAGAAAGCCGTGTGTGTTCGCCTATGCGTATACATAAACACACACACAGATACAAAAAATGTTAAGTGTAGATGCATTATCTACATATCAGGATTATATGTAGTAATGCTAGTAAGTAGCTCAGAACTGTTACAAAATTAAATGTTCATTAATTGATTATTGGTTCTAAATTTCTTTTGGATTCTGGATGAAAGTATAGTCCCTGATAGAAATGTTGGGTGTGCAGTATCCTTGAGGCTTTGTTTTAAGAGAAGAAGAAAATTAGAAGATAAAATGTAGATTCTCAGTATTCTCAGATTACTATATTCATTTAATTTTCTTGCAGAACATGACAGTAGTCCTAAACTTTGCTGAATATAATGTATTGTAATGGAGTGACTAGAAAAAAATTATAATTACAGGTCTTTAATGGTTGATGTATGAATGAGGTGCATCATAGCACCCCCACTTAGGCTATGAAAGAGGAAGTAAGCCCCTACCTGGCCTTTCCCACTTACTCATTGGAAAAAGTGTTGTCTGGGCATGCTTGAGAAATGAAATTAGTCCTTGCTTTGCAAGGATTTTGAGGAGAAGGATTAAATTTGAAACGTGTTTTTATTTATTATTATTATTATTATTTTTAATCTCATTAAGTTGTCTTTGGTAAATGCAAGGAGTACTGCCTGTGCTTAATAGGCATGACTAAAACTGGTAAAGAGGGAGGGAAGCTGAGTTTGCAGGTTTGTAGAAAAAGGTCTGCAAGTTACTTTGAGTTGCACAGGCCTGCCATGCTGTACTGCTGTGAAGAGAGCAAATTAATAGCTGGGTTGTAGGTAGAAGTGTTACCATTGAGGCATTTGAAGCAATTCTTCCTACTCTGCTTAACAAGAAGTAATAAAATACTGCTCTCTGTTTTGATTGATGCAGTTTATATATGGTATGGACTGAGAGAGACTCCAAGTCCGAAACAAATCAGGTCTTCTATACCTGAAGCTAGGAGAAAAATTTAAGAATATTTCATTTAAAGAAAGATTGATCATGGCCACAGAATGGAAGTGGCTACACTATTCTTCACGTGTAACGATAGAATAAGAATTAATTGCATTAAACTTGAATAAAAAGGAAAAAAAAAAATTGTTCAGCATAAGGATACTTAAATAGTAGAATGAACTGTGCATTGTGGTTCCAAAAATTTGGAGTTTAGAGGTGGTGCAAGATTCTTGGCTCCCTTTCCTTCCCAAATAGCATGGGCAAACTGTGTTGCAAATGGTTTGAGTATACTGCTATACTCCTATACTTCTATAGTCCTATACTGCTGAAGAAACCTTGCAAGATCCTCTGAGTTCTTCTTATAAGCCCTGGTTTGCTATGTCTTTCCCCCTCACTGAATCTCTTCTGTTAATTCGAGAATCATGGTAGCTATTTGTTTAGTAAAGGAGTGAGATAATTTGATTCTTCAGGAAGTGGCCTGATAAATCTGAATGCTAATAGATAATTACGGGAAGGATGCTGAATTTTCTGGCAGGCAGGTTTTCTGGGATGTGTTTTGAGCTTGTTTTCTGACTGGGGAACGCTGGTCAAAGTTTAGTTCCCGGCTTTGGACCTCTAAACCGTGAGACTTTGTCTTCTTGAAGTCAGTATGTTGTACAGGAGTTTGTCTTGTACAGGAGTGACGTAATTCTAAAGTCAAATTTAGAATGAGCAGTGTGCTGCACAAAGAGCATCTGCTTCTTTCGCAGAGGGCATGTAATTGGAATAGACCAGGGAAGTGCAGAGTGGGTTAAAAGGAATGCGTTACAAACAGGGTAGTCTCTCTGATGGTGACAAGATGAAACAGTTGTGTACATGTGCATGTGTCTTTTTTCTATATTTTTTTTAAGAATGCTAATTTACTGGATAAATAAATTGGAAGAGAAAAGGAATGTAAAAGGATGAGGTGTGGGCAAAAGAGGATTAGAGGAATGCGTGTGAGCTGAAGTTGTAATGCAGAGAGACTGTTGAAAAGTCTGTAAGCTAGATGTGGGGAGAGCCCAGCCAGAAACCTTTTTGTTTCAGGGTTTTGGTTCAAAAGTTATATATACATATTTTTTCTTCCACCAACTGTATATTCTGATAATGTATTTTCAAAGTGTTTTTTTTTTTTTTTTCCCCCTCCCTCTTCATGAAAGGCTTTAATCTTTGTCTAGTGAAGACTTTGTAAAACGGACACTTGTTCTTTACTAACAAGTTCTACTACTGAGATTCCTAAATTTGTAATAATTGTTACTATATTGATTGCTACAGCACTGCTAGACTTGTAATACTAATAGTAGATAAAGTAGTAAAGTAGTATAATACCTAAGGATTTTTTTTTTCTATTCTAGCACATATTCTGCTTCAAAATATAAAAGTAGATGCTATTGATTCAGTGAAAGGTTAGGAAAGCATTAGTTTTAAAACCTCTGTCCTCTGTTTTATACTCTAAAATTCCAATTGTATTGACTTCCTCTTCTTGGAAGAAGAATGTTAGGAGGGTGTCTAACATTCTTCTCTACTGATGCTGTTGTTTATTATGGGCAAGGAAGGGGA
>VZSV01000040.1:230881-246985 GCA_013398735.1 Nothocercus julius
GTTACTGTGTGGAGGGAACCTTGTCGTTCCAGATAGTGGTGCCCTAGTTGAAAAACCAAGCAAACGTTAAATCCAGAACTAGTTTCCACAAGCTTGACAGTCAAGCATATTTCTTGGATTTAGTTTTATTGGATAGATGGACTGTTATGATCCCTAAAGAATGGCCTGAAAAGACAGAAATACATTAAAGGCTGGTTGGTATCAGTAGTTAGTATTTGGTACTTGCTTATTATCTCATGCCTGTGGGTGTTGGGTACCAATGTCTCTCTTGGGCTTAAAACAGCTTAATGCTTTAAGCATTAAGTGGGATTTGTTTTTGTAAAGGTTTTTTTGTTTGTTAGTTTTTCTTCGTGTTCTTTGTTATTTGTTGATACCTCTATTCTAGACAGTCTTTTATGCTTTCATGCATGTCAGGGCTGCAGAGCAGGTGATTGCTCTTTATTCTGAGACGCTGAGGTGCAGAAAGCTGCTTGAACTTAACTCCTGCATTATAGCAGGGAATTGAAAATTGCCTGGAAAATGTAACTTTTCCAGGAAAAAAAAGAGAGGAAAATAATGAAAAACTGAAGAGGGGAAAAATGTCTTCATAATGTCAGGCTATAAAGTTTGGTTGACTAAGTTGTCATGGTGTTTGTGTTTTTGTTTTGTTTTGTTTTTGTTTTTTTGTTTTTTCTTCTCCCCCTGCCTCGACCAGCTTTTCAATGTGAACCAAAACAGAATAAGCAAAATGTGTGGGGTTTTGATGTTCGTTTTCTGTTTTCACCAAAATGTCTGAAAACAGACCTGTGTTTGGTCTGGGAAGTTTGTGTCTCTATTTTAAGTCTCCTATTAGGGCAGATCTTCCTGTAGTGACGGACTTTTCTCTGAGTACAAGAGCTTGCAGGGATAAGTTTATCTTACAAGAACCAGAGTGTCGTGGTCCTAACCAGTTCTTTTGACTGCTTTCTTTAAATTTTCTGAGATGGAGAAGAGTCTTAAGAATAATCTGGAAGAACCTCCCCCAAACTTTTCATACCTTGCAATTACTAAAAATTATAATTGAATAAGAAAAGATTGAGAGATCAAAGGGAAATATAAAAATTATCGTTGCAAAGAAGTTATTTTATTCTAAATTATTTATTGCATTATTTTATTCTATTTTTTATCAGTGAGGTATTACTGTTATAACACTTAAATATAAAATAATTGGTGTTTGCTTCAATGCGGTGGTTTGGGTCTTAATCGGTAAACTATGATCATGTTATGATCACTTATCTGTTAACTTGTGGTTTTATAGTTTCTTTTTAATGCATCTTTTTTAAATTAAGATTTATATATCTTTTTTCTTGTGCATGCAGTGGTTCTGATTTTAGAAATTCAGTGCTGAATAGAGTCACTTTTGCATAGGAAGTTAATAGAATGACTTTTGCATAGTGAAGTGAACATTGACTTGGGTTAGTACCTTGAATGCACCTTTTTTGGCAATCTTGTTACGGCTAGAAAACTGTTGTCTCTGGCTTCTTGTTCAACCCTGTGAATATTGACTTTTTTTGTGTATTAGACCAGCTTTGGAGTGAGAGGGAGTTTTCCCACTGTTTTATTGCTGCATATAAGTACAAGTTAGGACACTTATTTTGATACTGGAGCTTTAGGTTTGGATAGAAAAACAGGTCGTCATCTTCTGCTCTGAAAATGCTCTTTTTTTTTTTTTTTGAAGAATACTGAAAAAATAGAGTCAGTCAGAGATGGAAAATGTGCTTACAGTGAGAGGCATCAGGAGCTCCATCTGTTTAATTGCTGCAGAAGAATTTTTAAACTGTGACTTAGCCTAATGTAGGGAATGAAATAGTTGAGAACGAATTGTTTGAGCAGCAGGGAAATTTATTGCTAGCTAATGACTGTATGTAGAAGTTGATCAGTTGAAATAAATATTTTTATCTTTGTTATTAAAAACACATCTAACCTTTTCAGTAATTCTTTATTATTGGACGTTTTGATCTCAGATCTTCAAACTGCTCCAAGAAGAATTAGTGTGGTTCTATGCTCTGTTATGCACAGGTTAGATCGCATGGTTATTATAGCCTTATCTATCTTTAACAGCAGATTAACTTTCATTTCCTAGATTATAGTCTATTTCTGTCACGTCCAAGAATAAACCATTATTACAGCCATCTGGTTGAAAAGGAAGGAAATGGATTGGTGAGAATACAAGCTATATATGGCTTTCATCTTTTGTGAAATCGGTGTATACAGGTGGGAGCAAGTGTAAAAGAGAGCTTTTGTTTTTCCCACCACTTTCCTGAGTGTATTTGAATAGATTGCTACCTGAAAAGAGTAGCAATCTATGCAAATAGTAGCAAATAGTAGCAAAACAGACTTGTGAGTCTGGTTGCTCTGCTTTATTAAGAAAATCGTTGCTGTTTGAGCTCTTTTGCATAACATATCCCTCTGTCATATTCCTGTATTTAACATGGACTTTGCCTTTATAGGGACAAGTTTTTCACCCTGTCCCCCACTTCCCCTCATCCCCTCAAAGGGGAGGGGAAAAAAATATGCACACCAAAAATACAGTCTTAGCACAAGGTAAAATATTTTTTTTCTTTACTTACATTGGCTTTGCAGGTTCCCATTTGCCAGTATAAACTTGAGTTTAGATTTCAGTATTCAGTAGTTCAGCATCATATTGTTCTTTGTTCACTATCTTTAATATGGCTTTTTAAATTTTGTGTAGTTTTTTTAGAGAGCACCATCTTTTTGTCTACTAAAGTGCTGAAAGCTTTCGTTAAAAATTTAAGCTTATTGCCCTTTACAGATACACTGTTTGTTCCTCTGACAAACATGTCATTGTCCCTGTGACTATTGAAATGACTCAATATTGCTTTTACCTCATCTGGTTTCAGCTGAGAGCTCCTTTCCGAGTTTCATGAAGGGACATTTCATAAGAATGACGTGTAATTTTTAAAAAATGACTCCTTTATACCAAAATTTAATTCTAGCTGTTCTCTTGAGCACAAAGGAAGAAGTTCCACGATCCAAGACAGAAGATAGGACAAACATGTTTCATTTTCTACTTCAGTCCAACATGGTAGATTTTAGATTGGTAATGATGTGGTGTGAAATAATAAAGATAAAAATTTCAGAACATCCTACTTTCATATGGCTGAGATGAGAATCTCAAAAAATGCAATCCTGTTTTCTAGTCCTGGAGCTCTGGGGGCTCTTTATCTACCTTCTCCCCCTTGCCCCCCCACCCTCAGGGCAATAGAAACCTTACTCTGGGAAAGCAAGTGCTTTGGGAAAAAAATCTAAGCCTATGACCTTGTTTTTAACTTAGGCATCCTACAAGCTATGGCTCTGGTCGTTTTTTATGAATGAGTGCTTTTGATTGTAGTACTGCAGTAACCCTTAAGAAAAGACATCTAGCAGTGCAGAAAAAGTGGTTGTAGGTTTTCCTTTTAACTACCAAAAAAAACTTCCTTTCATGCAACTGTGGATCTTAATATACTTAAAACCAAGAAAACATGCTGTTGTTTTTTTCTTGAAATAATGAATTCTATATATCAAGAGTAGGCCAATTTGGACTATTAATTATCTAATATTTGCATAAAATGAATCAGTTCACAGAATCACAGAACAGTTGAGCTTGGAAGGGACCTCTGGAGATCATCTAGTCCAACCCCCTGCTCCAGCAGGGACACCCAGAGCACGGGGCACAGGGTGGCAGCCAGGCGGGTTGGGAAGGTCTCCAGAGAAGGAGCCTCTACAGCCTCTCTGGGCAGCCTCTTCCAGGGCTCTGTCACCCTCACAGCAAAGAAGTTCTTCCTCACATGGAGATGGAACTGCCTGTGTTTCAGCTTGTGCCCATTACCCCTTGTCCTGTCACTGGCCACCACCGAGAAGAGTTTGGCCCCATCCTCTCTACATCCTCCCCTCAGGTACTTGTACATACTGATTAGCTCTCATTCTTCTCCAGGATAAACGGGCCCAGCTTGCTTAGTCTTTCCTCATGAGATGGATGCTCCAGTTCCTTCATCATCTTTGTCACCCTACACTGGACCCTCTCTAGAAGCTCCCTGTCCCTCTTGTCCTGGGGAGCCCAGAACTGCACCCAGTACGCCAGGTGCGGCCTCACCAGGGCTGAGCAGAGGGGCAGGATCCCCTCCCTCCCCCTGCTGGCAACGCTCCTCCTCATGCAGGCCAGGAGCCCATTGGCTTTCTTGGCCACGAGGGCCCTTTGCTGCCTCATGGTCAACTTGTTGTCAGCCAGGGCTCCCAAATCCATCTGTGCAGAGCTGCTTTCCAGCAGGTCAACCCCGAATCTGTCCTGGTGCCTGGGGTTATTGCTCTCCAAGTGCAGGACCCTGCCCTTGTCCTTGTTTGAACCTCAGGAAGTTCCTCTCTGCCCCACTCTCCAAGCTGTCCAGGTCTCCCTGAATGGCAGCACAGCCCTTTGGAGAGTCGGCCACTCCACCCAGTTTGGTATCGTCCACAAACTTGCTGAGGGTGCCCTCGGTGCCCTCGTCCAAGTCATTGATGAACAAGTTGAACAGGACGGGGCCCAGTACCGACCCCTGTGTGACACCACTGGCCACAGGCCTCCAGCTAGACTCGGCCCCATTTATCACCACCCTCTGAGCTCTGCCATCCAGACAGTTCTCAATCCACCTCACTGTCCACTCATCTAACCCACACTTCCTGAGCTTCCCCATGAGGATATTATGGGAGCCAATGGGACGCCAGGCAGGCAACATCCACTGCTCTCCCCTCATCCATCCAGTCAGTCAACCCATTGTAGAAGGCTACCAGGTTTGTCAAACACGACTTCCCCTTAGTGAATCCATGCTGACTACTCTTGATCACCTTCTTTTACTTGATTTGCCTAGAGATGGTCTCTAGGATGAGCTGCTCCATCACCTTTTCAGGAATGGAGGTGAGGTTGACTGGCCTGTAGTTTCCCAGGTGCTCCCTCTTGCCCTTTTTGAAGACTGGAGTGATGTTGCCTTTATTCTTAAAAAATCATTAACATTTTAGCTTAGTGTTTAGGCTCTTCCTTGACAGTGTGAAAGTACCATGTGTTAGTGTGGAATGCAGTGCTATTAGTGGGAAAATTGTCGTAATACAAATAGACTTTATTGGTTTGATGCAAGAATGACTAAGAGGGGTTCTGCAGCCACTGTGAGTTTTTAGATTGTCACAGTGATCTGGTCTACCTCAAAACCTAGTAGCAAGCTTGCAGAGCGAAGAGCAGAAGTCTCCTATTCCTTGATAAGTCTGCCCTCCTGCTAAGGCTCTGCAGAAGAGTGACCCTTTGTGGGGCTCATTAACTGCAAAAAGGGAGGGTTTTGGGTGTTGAACCAAGGCTTCAGT
The DNA here is from genome assembly GCA_013398735.1 of Nothocercus julius. Taxonomy (NCBI): domain Eukaryota; kingdom Metazoa; phylum Chordata; class Aves; order Tinamiformes; family Tinamidae; genus Nothocercus; species Nothocercus julius. The sequence continues at coordinate 236,228 of VZSV01000040.1, forward strand.
CTCGCTTTCTGAACTTGAGAATGTCTGAGCTCTGTGAAGTGCTCTGTGACCTTAGGAATCTGTTGTAACCTGGAAAGGATAAAACAACTTAGGCCTTATATGGGGAAAATCTTCTCATGTCTATTTTGTGTACTTTGCGCTACTGCTTTAAATAAAGGAGCTGGCTGAGTGAGCTCCTTTGAACTAGGAGAGCAGAAAGATTTCCTGTCTCTCTCTCTGGTTAACTCCCTTCATGTGTGCATTTGTAGAGGAGAGAGAGATGTTTATGTAACCTGTCCATTTTCCTTCTCTTTGAGCTGAAATTTGTCTCAAAGACTTCGTAGTTAAAGCCACCAAGTTAAGTAAACTGATTCTGAATAAATTACCATTGGTCTTTAGGATAAATCTTATGGAGAGAGTGAGTGAAAATATCACAGGTTCCCTTCCTACTTTCTAAAAAGAGACACAATATGTCTTGTTTTTGTAGAGCATCTTTTTATTATTTTGCCTTAATATATGCCAAACTTGCATATGCTTATGTTTTTAATTAGACCAAATGTAATGCAATAATTATAAGCCTGTTTTTCCCTTCAAATAAAAGGTACTAAACAGTGAAAGTCATAAATATATTTCAGTTTTAATCTGTTCTTACAGTCCTGCTCACTAACTGTTCGAAGAGATCTGGAGGTCAGTGTTTTTAAGCTGACAAAACAAATAGGGAGTTTCAAAATTATTCTTAAGAGACATTAATAGGTTTGCTTTTACATTTTATCAAGTAGGTAACAAAATAGAGTATAAGATACATTTAATTCCAAGGAATTAGCAATTCTGAAGGACAAAATATTGCAGGAGGTGAACCAGAGATATAAAATAAGACATCCAAACAGGAAGTTAATCACAGAGCTAGTTAGTTGCCTATTCCAGTACTAGACTGTCTGTTTAGGTAAAGGAGGTTTTTTGTGGGGAGTCTTGCACCAATACTGCAGTCTGAGTTGTCTGCACATTTTGAGTGGTGCAGTGTGGTAAAGGAATGAATTACAAAACACAGTGTGATAGAATAATGACAATGATCACAGTTTAAAAGCTTAAAAAAAAAAAAAAAAAAAGCAGGAGTTTGCTTCTGAAAAATAGTTAACTTATTAATAGGCAAGAAAATGGTCATTTATACTTTATCTAGCTTTGTAATGTCTAAAATTGTCTAAAATATAAATCATTTAAGATTTCTTTTGCCAGCCTGCTTTAAAAGATAGCAAATTTGTGAGTGAACAAAGACTAGGCTGAACACATAGGAAAGAACTAAAAGATGGAAACTCTTCACATAAGTTATAATTGCAATATCTGATACCAACTAGGTAATTAAGATTCAGATAGAGATACTTCAGAGGATCCTGGGTGTGTTTGCTTTTTTTCTCATTTCCTCTAACGGTTTAGACATGAAATAGGAAATGCATAGCGAATTTACTAACCTTTTTTTGGTACTGTGCAAATCAGCTGAGTTAGCTTTAAAGCGGAAAGCTGCTTTGCTTGTGTATTTGCCTTTTCAGCAAGTACAAAAGTTCTTGTGGTGTCTGTATGAATATTTGACATAGATAAGGATCATATAGACATATAAGACTAGAACACATGATTTTTATCTGTCTGTGCTAGTGAACCATTAAGTTTTCTGGCACCAAATAAAATTTAAAACCTTTAATAGCATGTTACCATTGTTATCAATCCAAATTTATTTTGATGTAATTTGATACTGGAATAATGCATCAAGCTGTATCTTTAGTTCTTGTATTGCTTAATCTCTTGGGTTCTTAATAGCAACTTTATTTATGAATTCAAAGACTGTCATGTTGAATGAGAACTAAATTTACCTTGTCTTTGCAGCACTAATGATGAGTTCTTTTGTGCTTAAGAAGTGTTTCAATATGTGCATAGGAAACTGTTCTTACAGCTTTTTTCTTACATTATCTTTTTGTGTGTTTGTATGCTACTGTTAACACTGACAAATCAGAAAAAATAACACACTCTGTCTTTGCTGGATAACACTGGTTTTTGGATGAAACAACTTCTTAATATCCTGGTCTGGACTAACTTGCAGTAGCAGTGCAAGTGAAGGGCACTGAAGCTTATACCAATATAGTTTGAATAATACTATAGTCAAAAAGAAATGTGCAAACTAGGAAATATTTTGAATTTGATTTAAAACTTCTGCTGTTAAGTGTTTAAAAAAATCATGACATTAATTGTTCTAACTTAGCTCATATTATTTCTTATAATAATGAAAACCTGTGTACAGATAAAAATGCATTAAAAAAATCATTGCTTTGATGTACAAAGTTATACCATATTATAGAAAAATAAATTGCCTCATTGAAATATTATCAAACATTGAAACCAGTTCAGTGGTTATCAAACTTTTCTCTTTCTTCCCTAGTAGTTGAAAATCCTTTCCACTCATTTCTCTCACATACGTGTAATTTGACCCTCTGATCTATTCCAAATCTCTGTAACATAATGTACTGTGTACTTCTCTGCCCTATGAATGACTACATTAATAAATATCTATCTCGCTTTTAAATTGTAAGAGTAAGAAGTCCTCCAGATGCATTTGAAATCTGACAGTCAAGATCAGACAACATGGATAGTTCTCAAGTCTGAACTGCCTTTGACCCTGTTTGTTTCCCATCCCAGTGTCCTAATTAAGTTATGTGAGATAGGGAGTGAAGCTAGATGGAAAGTTTGGAGATTTCTTCTTCCCTGCCTAAAATATACTTGGTGACTGGACTTTCTTGTGAAGGTGCTAATTTGAGAATCACTTGATTGATCAAAGTTAGTGTGAGATGGTTGAGATGACTTCTTCTGTTTTGAAATTTCTTAGGCTTGAAGCTTGAAACTGTTAATAAACCTCAGGCAAAGCAGAATTTTATTTCCTATTTAAAAAAAAAAAAAAATCCTGTTTTTCAGACAGAGAACCTAGAGAGTACAATAACTGTACCAGATATCAGATTACACAGCAACCCTTCAGCTTTTAATGTTTACTGCAATGTCCGCCATTGTGTTTTGGAGTGGCAAAAAAAGGAAGCGTCCGTATCATTGGCTTCCAAGAACAGTGTACAGAGTGGGGATTCAGACAGCGATGAAGAGGAGGAATCCAAAGAGCCACCCATTAAACTTCCAAAGGCAAGTAACTGTGTACCGTTTCAAATGTATATGGTTTAACGGTGATATGTTTTTTGTAGGGTGGGAAAAGAAAAGTTTTATAAGCTAGCTGCTTGGAAAATAGGAATTCTTGTATTCATACTCCATCCAACACAGAATCATCTGCAAGTGTGATTGTCAAATGCATGAAAGCACTTGCAGTCCTCCGATGACAGGAAGAAACAGATCTTTCCTACAAAAACTTCCTGACTCTTCCATGTCTTTGCTGAATTAGAAGGACTTAGGTATATTAAATTAAGTAATTACACTAGATAATTTTAAGTGAGACAACAAGTTCTTACAGATGTTTAATTTAAAACTTTGCAAAGCTAGATTGGTTTTTAATTAAAAGGTGACCTGAAATTCCAAAATTGATTCTCGAATTGGGTGATGCTCAGAGAAGGATAAAATTTACCACAGACAAATCACTGGCATGCGGAAAGTAAAAGCTTGCTGCTGTCAAGGGTGTCAAAGCTTAAATTTTTCAAGTTGTAGCACAAAGGAAAAAAACAATGGTTGTCTTTAGAAACATTTTAAGTCTTTTAAAATTTATTTGGAGAGTGCTAACTGTGTGAACTGTATGTATACCTGCAGAATAGTAAATATATTATTACATGTCATTATTAAAAAATATTACATGTCATTATTAAAAAAGCATAAACTATTGCAGGTATTAAGTCATGCAATTATGAGGGAAGTTAAGGGAAATAAAATGGTAGTGTAGATGAGACTTCTTGAAGCGTATTTTTTTTATCTTTTTTTTTTTTTTTAGCAGTTACTTATGGATTCTAGAAATGATATGCACCCTTCATAAGGCGAGTTTATGCTTTTAAGTCTCAAAGATATTAAAAAGAGCAAAGGGATGGATGTGCAGTGAGTGTCAGTAAAAGCTGACAGGCTGTGACACACAGAAATTGAGATGAGAGCAGCTCACAGAGTATTCAGACATCTGGGATAAAAAAGTTTATGATGTAGAGATCTATGTTTTTATTGTATCTTTAAATATATGGGTTGGGAGGAAGTTTTGTCATTGTTTTATTAGTAATGCTTGTATTTTTGAGTACCTGCTGCTTCAGCGTAGCTCAGCATGGGTTTTTCTCAGCTCAGTCTCCTAGGCTGCATGTGCCTGCTCTGCTCTCCTGTCAACACACACATGAAACCTCTGGGGAGAGAACTGAAGGAAGAGATTTGGGACTGTAAAAGAGGGATCGTGGTTGTGAGACTCTTGGGCTTCCTCTTGACTGAGGACTAAATGGACATATAAACCTCTCGGGTTTCCAGTGATACAGCACTGAGTTTTTTGTGCATTTGCTTACTGTGCTTTTTCTCTGTTAAATCTGTTACCTGGCTCTGTCTGCTAGCTTAATTGTAGGCATGAAAGTGAAGAGACCCGTTACAGAAACCTATCCAATCTGCTCTCTCAGATAGTAAATAAAATCTGCGTACATTTGAATAAATTCCCGTTTAAGTATCTATTGCTGATTCCAAGTTAATCACTGTTGTAGTGAAAGTTCTCCAAATTATTTTCTATTTTTTTTCTTTCTTGTCTTATTTTCATGCTTTCTCCAGCTGCCTTTGTCATCTGTGAAACAGGTCTTCTGTTTGCAGATCAGATACAAATTCTTACATTTATTTTAGAAGTATTGTCACTGAAAAGAAAGTTTCTAGGCACGTACTGCAGTGCATCTTATTCTTTAGCCTGCCCTATTATGCCAGGTTTGGGAGCCTAGCAAAAACATCTATGCTGTCATTTTGCTGACTTTTTTTTTTTTTCTCTTTCCTGTGGATTCCATGCATATGTTTCATTCCTTCAGAGGAGATGAGGGAAATGAAATATGCATTCTGCAGGAAAATTGTTGTTGCACTTTGGAGACTTGATTTGATTTTGTTTTTATTCTTCCTCCAACAATCAAACAGGTGGTAAAACAACTTCTGAAAGGCAGGAGTGAAGACAGTTCAGGAAGCAGGGGGAAGTATTAGTGGTGCTAGTATCAGTGAGAAATGAAATATTACTCAACTAGTGTGCTTTGGTGCAAGCAGGTTCTTGTTTGCTCACATTAATGAGGGAGGAAAAAGGAAGTAAGGTCTGTCGAAGTGTGAACTCGGTAGAAATTAGGAAGAGTCAGAAGTGTGGTTTGTCTTACACTTCTGACCATGTCCAGAAATTGAAAGTTTCCTTAATTTTTACAGCAAATGTAACTTCTGCTAAATATTTACTGTTGCAGCTGTTCAAGTAGATTAAATGTTTATTTCTTTCTTTTGAGTTACTGTTAAATTCTCTGTTACTTAGTGTTATTCAAATAACTATCTTGTCCTGTGAACATTAGGATGCATCATTATTGATGAAGATCCAAAAGCATTGTTATCAAATATTCTAAAATACCTTGTCTTTTTTTAGATCATTGAAGTTGGTTTATGTGAAGTCTTTGAGCTGATTAAGGAGACAAGATTTTCTCACCCATCCTTGTGTCTCAGGAGTCTACAAGCCCTGCTTAATGTGCTCCAGGGTCAACAGCCAGAAGGTCTCCAGTCAGAGCCTCCTGAAGTCCTCGGTAATACATTTCTTGCCCCCTGCTCCCCATTTTACTTTATTTTCCACACCCTTATTTTATTTTATAGAGAGAACATAGAAAGATATGGTTCTAGCAAGTATGTGAGGCAGTAGCATTTTTTTTACTCGTTTTCTGTTCTGAACTGACTAACTTGATTCTGGAGTGTTTCTCCTTATGGTGTCTGTAACTGCTCTCTTCCCATTAACCTTTTGCAGAACAGAAATGTTGACATGTAAAGGTGTGTTTGTTGTTTTTTAAAAACAAACAAAACTCATGTAATTTCTACTTTTGTAACATGGTATTTCACTGAAACGTGGTAACCTGGTAGCCTGATGAATTGGGATCCTTTGCTTTTGCTTTACTGAATATCTAAAATAATTGTTCTTAATGGAAAGAAAATAATTCTACATAGAACTTCTGTCCTAATCTGCTTTATTCTGTTGCTTGACTATTTAATATAATAATATTGTATTAGAATTTATATAAAGCTGTGTGAATTGTTAGAATTCTTGTTTTTTGCTTTCACATACTATCCAGAATTTTGTCTGTGAATTCCTTTTCCTTTTAGTGGTATGGGAAGCAAAAGTCCAACGACTTAATGACTGTGAATATATGATTGATTATGCTGTTCTTTCAGTTAATATATTTATCCCTTGGCAATAACTATAGTTTTTACTGGTTTATAGAATTGCAAGGAAAGACGGACTGTAGCATTTGTTTTTATAATTTAAACAAACAACTGTTAGACTTCCTGCCTATGCATTCCTATGTTATGGCTCGATAGTGTTCTGTTTCGAAAGATAATAGTAATTTACTTGGTTTGGATTATTATTGCCTTACAGTGATTATTTGCATATACTATCATAAAAGTTGAGGTAGACTTTTACTTCTGTCTTGATTTGATATAGGTGTTCAATCACTAAACAGTGCTTAAAAGACAAAACATATGGAAAAATAATTTTCAAGATACTGTTTTGAAATGCTAATTTTTGAGCAACGTGATATGCTCGTAAAGATCAGACAAGGATTGGTCAGGACCTACATTTAATCTTAGTATTGAGCTAGCTTGACTGGGCACGTAAATAATTATTTTTAGTCCATTAATTAAGTGCTTCACTGTGACAGAAGGATTGAGGGGTTTCCTGTTTTTGAGTCCTCGTGAATATCAAGACTGGCCTTTTCCAGGGGAAAAAGAAAAATTAAGAATAACTCTTGCACACCTGTCTAAGATGCTTTATGTTTCTTTACTACCACTGGTAGTAGCTAAAGAAAAGGAGGAATCGCTAAGGTTAGACGTTGTCTTCTGCTCAAGAAGTTGCATAATTTTCACCTACTGGAAATATTTTGGAGTCTCATCCCTAGTTTTTATGCAGAAAGACCAGTATGAGCAATCAGTGGTTGGGAAATAGGTTGTTTTAGCCTTTAGATGTTGATCGCAGATGACAAACATGCAATACGTTCTGATAGCACTTAAGAAAAATTGCGCTTGAAAGAATAAAATGTTACTCTCTTTCAGAGTAGAGTTGCATTCAAGTTGTTTTGTTGGGTGTCTGCTTTGGAATTGGAAAGTGTTTCATGTTTCAAGATCATTCAGATAAGCCCATATACTTGAGGGCAAGAGAGAAAGCTTCCTATGCTAGGATCTCTTAGTCAGAATCTCTTGACCCTTGGTAACTTCCAGATGCTTTTGAAGAGGTTCACTGTGTACATACGTGTTTGCTATTAATAATTTTTGTGATAAGAAAGTAAATGTTGATATTGAAATGCATGATTGGGGTCACAGTGATTTGTTGTAGGGCAGTGCTGCTACTCTGTAGCACTGTAGTGCCCTTGTTGTTCTGTCTTCTCATTTACAATTTTAACAGTATGGTATAGAGGGGAAAACTGAAAATAGTGTTAGCTTAATGGCTGAGGAAAGATGCACACTGTGTATTTTGCAGGTTCAAAATTCATCTCCTTGACTGGAGATCTGCTTACTACGGTTTAGTGGCTTGTTTATGATGTAGTTTTGGTGCTTTACTTGCAGAATCCCTGTTCCAGCTGCTTCTGGAGATAACTGTCCGGAGCACGGGAATGAATGACAGCACAGGACAGTCCTTGACAGCCCTTTCCTGCGCTTGCCTCTTCAGTTTGGTAGCTGCATGGGGAGAGACAGGAAGAACATTGCAAGCCATCTCTGCCATCCTCACCAATAATGGCAGCCATGCTTGTCAAACTATTCAGGTCTTACACTAAATGCTTTTATCTGGAATTTAGTATAAATGTACACGAGTTCGCAGAAGATCTAGCATGTAAATTCAGTTACCTTTTCTTACTATTTTTGAGATAGGTGTTTCTCTGTCTCTCTTGAGTTGGAAATAATACATATGTTTATATATAAATGTTTATATTAACATATAAACATAAGAAGTGGGCCAGTAATTTTTTGTAATGTGAATTTAAGCTTTTTTATTTTTATTTTTTTTAATAGTTCTGTTATCTAATATAAAATATTGTGATGCAAGTACCATCATCTTGTTATCTTACTGTTTAGGTGCCAACCATTTTAAACTCTCTTCAGAGGAGTGTGCAGGCCGTTCTGGTAGGCAAGATCCAAATCCAGGACTGGTTTAGTAATGGGATAAAGAAAGCAGCCCTCATGCACAAATGGCCGTTGAAAGAAATATCTGTAGATGATGACGACCAGTGCCTACTTCAGAGTGATGGTTTTTTCCTTTATCTCTTATGTAAAGATGGACTTTACAAAATTGGCTCTGGATATAGTGGAACAGTGAGGGTAAGGTGATTCTTGTGTCGGGTGAATGGCAGTTAAAATATTAACTTTTATGATATCCAGTTAAAATCTTTTGTAGCTTACTGACCATTAGTTCTTTTACACTTTTTATAAACTCTTCCAATGGTTTCTGTGAGCCTTTTCATTTTTAAAAAAAAATCCCAGCATGATTGAAGACAGTGTTGCTAAGATGGTTGAGGAACTGAAAAATTGTCCTTACAACACTTGTTAAACTACTTGTTTGTTGTTTTTCCTCTTCAGGGCCATATATACAATTCTACATCCCGCATCAAAAACAGAAAGGAAAAAAAATCCTGGTTAGGTTATGCTCAGGTAAGTGAATACTGGCAACATAATCCTCTGCCCGAATGTGGCTATAAAGTAAGCTTGCATGGCTGCTGTATAAATTGTTATATAAAACTATTTTTTTTGATATTGATTTTTGGCCAGATTGTAAAAGATGGGAACACTTACATGTACTGGTATATAGAAAGGATTAATGAAAAGTATAATTTATTTGTGGTGTCCCTAACACTTTTTCAGAGTGTGATGGTTTAATATTTAGATTTGTGAGTTCAGCAGTTGATCTTAATGTGGTCTTGTATTTTTTTACACCCACATCACTGTTTATGCTGTCATAACAAAACAGAATACAATTTCTAGATGCTAAAAATAGCTATTTACAAAAAGTAATTGATGGGGGTGTTAAATATAAAGGAAAAGATATGTATGTGTATATATGCACACATGTCTTTGTGTGTATAAATAGTTTTTATATATATAAAATCAGATTAGCTTTTTGGAATATCAACCACTTTTTCCTTTACATGATAGAATATTCATCTACTTCCTATACAATTCACTGAATAGGTTTTAATTAGAATCATGTTTCTATTAAGTGCTCAGAAATTGCAACTTGAGAGAATGCTGCATTTGCTTAATTTTGGAAATATAGCAAATTTTATTTTATACTTTTACTATTAACTGAGCAAAATCCAAGTTTGCTTAGTATTAGAACAGATATATCACTAAAAATATATTGGTGTAATACAAATGTGACAGGACGCACATACTCAGGAATTTATTTCTTTTTTTAAATCATGTTGGAAAGCAATAGAAACCATACAATTTCACTGTAGTTTTAATTTTGGGCATTCCAAATACAGGCTATACATTTGTAGGCTATGCATTTGTGGACTATACAAGTATACCATTTTTTGAGCTCTTGCACAGGTGTGTGCAACAAATGTGTCACACAATGGCTGTACCTATGTAATACCTGGTTGGAAAAATGTTAGGCTGAGGCTATATTTGTAGGAAGATGTGCACACTCAAAGTACACTCACTTTTCAGGTTTATTATCTCTAGCTCTAGACAAACACATCTTTTATACTGAGAAACCTACTAAACTGGTGATTGAATCAAGTGATGTATTTGAGAATTTTTCATACCAATGTATTTTTACTTTTACCAGGGCTATTTGTTATACAGAGATGTGAATAATCACAGTATGACAGCCATAAGAATAAACCCTGAAACACTGGAACAAGATGGGACCGTTGCTTTACCAGGTATGAAACTCCACATGTGACTGAAGATGGTGGTAGTTTACTGTTTGCGTGCTCTGTATTTTCAACTAAACAGAAGAAAAGACATTTTTAAGATCAGAAAGAAACTACTTTTTGCAAGTCTTATGTGACTAGTTGCTGGTTTTCATTCAGAGGTCTTAAACGTACTCCAGTTACTGAAAGAACTTTTTAGGATGCTTAGTCATCTTAATGGAAAGACTCCAGGTGTTTAACTCCCTTTTAAAGAAATTTTATTTGTTTCTAGTTCAATCTTTGCGCAGTTGGCTTACATATGACCTCACTTCTATCAGCTATGGTCAAGGCTGGTTTATATTTTTTATTTTTTATTTTTTTTTTTCTTAATAAAGGTGTATCCAGAAAACAAATGCTCCCAATGTTTAAATGGAGGGTGGAGGGGAGGGCTTGTGGTGGTGGTGGCGGTTGTTGTTTTTCTTTATATATAGGACCATCATAATCTGTGTCTCTATTTAGAAAATGAGTATGTTCCTGAATGTGCTTCAGTGACCTCCCGGGAGAATATATCTATTCTTAACCCCTCCTGTAAACAGCTGATGAGGGACATAATTCTCTCTCTATCAAACAGCCTTTTCTGTAGATCAGAAGACAGAAGAAAATGTCACATCCTGACATAAACAAGGAAGAACTGATTGAAAAACTCTCTAGGGTTCTATATTTC
>VZSV01000040.1:255888-279003 GCA_013398735.1 Nothocercus julius
AAAAACCCCAACAACAACAACAACAAAAAAAAAAACTAAGTTGCTTTTCTTTTATATGTGAAAGAGGGCTTTTATTTAAAACAAATGAACGAACCCAACTTTGTCACTGCAATTATTACTATGCAGTTGCCCTGTTCTTACCCATTTCTGCCTTTTTTTGGCCTCAGTTTTGAGGCTACCCTGTTTGCCTGAGCAGGGCATGAATGTGTGAATGTATGTCCATCTTTTTCTGCGTGCAACTGAGCATTTCCCTTGCTCCTAAAATGCAATGTGAGAATCTGCCTGCTCCACCTTTGCAGGCCTGGAATGTTTTATATATGCCAAGTAATAGACCTATTACTAGTCTATTATATCTATATACTAGTGGGTAGAAATGTGTAATTGCTCTTCTAGGTGCAAATGCTAACTGTCTTAAGATCATCTAAGTGTTCTTCAGTAGCCACTGCTGGCCTTGGAAAGCTGCTAGTTTTTGGTGTTTCAATATTCTTCTAGGTTTTGGAGTTGAGAATATGGCAACAGCAATGGATGAAGACCTAGAGGAGGAGCTAGATGAAAAAGATGAGAAGTCCATGATGTGTCCCCCAGGCATGCACAAGTGGAAGCTGGAGCAGTGCATGGTGTGCACTGTTTGTGGAGATTGCACGGGCTATGGAGCTAGCTGTGTCAGCAGTGGGAGGCCTGACAGAGTGCCTGGAGGGTAAGGAAATGCACTGGCTGTAACGTGATGAATGTGCACCCAACTGCTGTGTACTGTGTACAATTCTAAACTGAAGTTTATGTAAATTGTACGTGCTCTTAAAATCAGAAGTAAGTTAAAATTTCCAAAGACAACTTGATAAGATTGCAGATGATTAATTTCAGATGTGTTTACATCTGTTTAGGATATACTTTCTGCTTTACTAAAAGCTGTGGAATGTAGATAATACAGTTTGCCTCTTGCCTAGGTGACAAAGTACTGTAGTCCACATGACAGAGCTACTGGCTTTGGGGTAGCCTTTCCTCATCCTATAAGAGAAGAATTCTCCAGTACTGCATGTGCTCCATGTTTCCTTGTTTGTGTTTTTCCATAGTGTACTTTAATTAAATGAAGAAAAGTTAATGCTGAGGAGTCAGTTAAGATGTTTTTGGTCACCGTATGTTCTCTGGCATTATTGTGACCGCATCTAGGATTTAAAGTAGCTGTACTTCCTGTTTATCTTGGGAAGAACTACATGTCTGCAGACAGAACAGTACGACAATTTATGTTTTAAATACCAAGGGCATCAGTAATGCATGAAAATCAAGGTAGTGATAAAGCAACTCTGTTTGCTGCAGAATCTGCGGCTGTGGCTCAGGTGAGTCGGGCTGCGCTGTATGTGGCTGCTGCAAGGCGTGTGCTAGAGAACTGGATGGCCAAGAGGCAAGGCAAAGAGGAATCCTTGATGCTGTAAAAGAGATGATACCTTTAGATCTCTTGTTGGGTAAGTCGTGGGAAACGAGCAAGCTGGTTGGGTTTCTTGGTTTAACTTCCTTACTGCAAGGTTTGTTTTGCTGTTTTTTCAGTTATTACTTATGTTTGCATTTCCCCTTGCCTGCCCACTGCTCCTAGTGTGCAATAAGGCTCTGTATCTTAATTAGTGCAGTTTGTTGATTGAGGTCGTGAACTTCAGATTTCTGTCATGGTTTTAATACAGCAGTTATGGATAAAATGTTGCCTGCCAGGTTTTTTTTCTTAGGGATATCATAAAGAGGGATTTTTTAAAAACATTTCATACATTGATGTGTGTGCTTTTTTGACTTGTGTCAAATTTGGGTGCTAATACTGATACTAAGTTGTTCTTGCCCTTCTGTGACAACCTTCAAATTTTGCTATAATCTATCAGAGTGTTTTTTCTTTTTTCCTCCCCCCCCCCTTGTTTTTTTGACAGCAGAATGTCACATAAATTCCCCATAAAATGGGGAATGCCATCACTTGAAAATCCTTTTCTCTTTTCCTTTCAGAATTTTTTGGAGAAAAAGAGCTGTCAGGAATGTGAAAAATACTAAAAAATTACCCTAGGCAAGGAGAGGCTATGGGTGTGACGGAACTCGAAAAATATGTATTGAGATTTTGCCTTCTTAAGTGATCTGCTAGAAAAGCATTTCTAATATCTTACTCTTTGTGCTCAAAAATGGGCAATTTTAGGTTTCAGGTAGATTTAATAGCTTTGACTTCTCTTTATATATATATATATATAATATATAATATATTTAAGTGCACATTTAGACCATAATCCCACGTGGAAGTAGCAACTGACGCAGAAAAGTACTGTAAAATAATCAGACTTGCAACCTGAAAATACTTAGCTCTCATCCTTTTTTTACGCCCAAAAAGTAGTAATAAATAGTAAAAATAAGTTTTACTATGGAATTTCCTTCTTCCCCTCCTCCGTCAATATAAAAGTTATATAAAGCCTGGCAGTAGTTCTCTTGATAAGTTCTTTTACTTTCACACAGACCCTCCTAAATATAACTTGCTTGCATATGGCTAGCACAGAAATAGGTTTGTACAGTGTTGCACTAACTGTGAATGTGGCAGTAGCAGCAGCTCAGCTTCCGAGTTACATTTCCTGTGCTTTCACCCTGCTTTGTTGAGCCCCCTCCGAGCAGGATGAACAACAACTCTTGGGCCTGTGCTGGCTTTGTCGTAGTTTGGGCTCAGTGCATTGAACTGATTAGGCCACATCTAGGGAGATGACAGAGCTTCCAGGTGCAGTTTTGGTTGATGCTGGGAGCAGGGAGGCTGGTGGTTTGACTGTTTGAAGATGATACGATTTGGGAGATGCTGCTGAAGAAATTTTGGAAAAAGGTAGTACTGTCAGCAGTTTTATTGTTCTATTAATTCTAGACGTTTTCTGTTATAAAACTGCTTTTCAGTGTGTTTGGAATTTTAATTGGATAATTGGGTTACCCAATAAGGTACATATGTCAGGATTTACATAGATGTATGCCTGTGTTAAAATAATTGCATGTTTTCTAGTAAGCAAAGACTGTATGGTGGTAGAGTGTTCTTAAACTAAAAAAAATCTAATCCCTTTCAAATGCTTAAAAACAATAAAGCTGCTTAATTATAGTGCTTTCTGAAAAGTTCTGAGCAAAAATAGACAACACCGTGGCAACCTGTAACTAAATGTAAATATCTGTGTCTGATGGAAAGAAAATACTATATTTGGTTAGCTGATGTTGAAATTGTGGGGGACTTATGAAATCAGCAGGTTTAGACATGAGGCCTAAGGCACATGATCACCTGAAACTTGCTCATCTGTGTTCCTTAATTCTAAATCCCCTATCAGAGCCATGTTAAGGGCAGGCAGGACACCCAAGTTTTGATTTACTTGTTAAGTTTTACTAAGGTTTATTACTATTAAAAANTATATATAAATAAAGAAAGTCTTCATATGTTTAATTTTCTTAATCGATGTAGCTGTCCCTGTTCCTGGAGTTAATATTGAAGAACACCTTCAGTTACGGCAAGAAGAAAAGCGTCAACGTGTAAATAGGAGACACAGACTGGAAGAGGGAAGAGGTACGTGATCTTACTGGTGAGAGGCTTGAGTAGTTTAAGCCAGCTTCCTAGTCTAGTTTCTAGTAAAGGAAATTAGTTTTGTCCAAGTAGACCAGTACAATTTACACACAAAAATCTGAACCTAAAAAGCTAGCTTATGTTGTTTATCCTGCTTTGAAAATTGTGAAAAACCTGTAGATTTGTCAAAGTTTACTCATTAGAATCAGCATTTTAGTGATGAAGATTAGCACCGAGTATGTGGTCAGTTTTCTTTTTGTTTTTTAGTATAATAGTAATTAAAATCTTTATGTATTTTAAAAAAGGATTTTTTTTCCCCTATTCTAATAGCATGAAAGAAGCCTGTTATACCAACCAAACTATTTTAGAAAATATACTATCATTTTAAAGCTTTCTTGTCATATGTATTGCCTGCTTCAGAAGTTGCTGCTGGTTTTCACACGAATGCTTTGACAGGTTTTCAAAATGCTTCAGGGTGTTAATGTGGTAAATAAATGAGAGGTTATGACTAATTGAACTCCTGTTTTAGTGAAGTGTGCTGATATGGTTGGTAGGATCCTCTGTGGAGAAGAGGAACAACATTGTTCAAGCTTTATGGACTTCTGTGGGAGTAAATATCATTTTGATTGTCCTTATAAGAATCAGATACATTTTTTTTTGGGGGGGATGTAAAATGTGCTCTGTGATCAAATTTAGTTCACCAGCTGGCAGTCTAGGAGCTATGTGGGACATCTTTTGAATTTGACTTGCATGGAAGTCTTTTTTTAAATCAGGAAGGATGTTAAGGCAAAGCTTAACTTCCTATGCATGTGGAAAAGGGCATAATATTAATTTTTCTTTAAATCTCTGGAAGTTGCTTTTAGCCCAGGTGCGGTGTTCAGTCTATCTTACACTGAAGCTGCATACTGCTGGTAGGAGTTAGGTCCAGCTAGCAGTACTGAAGTGTCCCACATCATTATGTCTAAGCTTTCTTCTTCAATGCTTTTTACTGATGTAAATTTATTATCTGTTGGAGGGGGGAAAAAATCAGCAGAGAAGCATTTTGTTTTAGGTTAAGGTGTTCTAAGGTATTATGAGCCTTTTTGAGCCTCTTTTTTTAAACAGTGTGCATCCTAACTGTGACTGGAACTAGAGCTAGACTATAATTTTGTGAAAGGAAATGTTTTGGATCTAACCAAACATTAGATGGTCAATATTAGGAGTATGTTTGTTACTATCGATTTACCAGGTGTATGGGGACCATAGCTGAAGTGATACTGTTGAGCAGCTTGTTGCCACATATTCATATCCTGTATCAAAGAACACTGGAATTTCCTACCTTTGTCAGTATTGGTGGTGCAGTGGATGTAGGACAGAGATTAATCTCATGTGTTAGTTCAGAATGATGCGATAAAACTGGGAATAGCGTTTTACAAATGCTTTGATAATGCTTTTTTTTTAAATGCTTTAGATAATTAAGATATTATTGGGTGAAAATTTTGGAATTGTTTGCTGCTACTCCATCCAAAGATGCTGCTGTTTTCCATGATTCTGCGGAAAGAACACCACGATTCCTGATGTTACTGTTCTGGTTCATGAGAAAGAACTGGAACATTAATTAAAATATCCATTAGATTTTCACTTTGGTGTGTGAGAGCCTTTGCAACCTGAAACTAACATTTGAAAGAATAGGCTGTTGTCCCAAGAAGTTTAAATATTTGTGTATGCGCAAAACCTTGCTTGTTAAAATGAATTTAGACAAAAAGTTGGAAAATGTTTTGACCTTTTGCTTCTGGAAAAGCTTTGGTGAAGCAAATGAAGGCCAAATTATCTCTTTGCAGAGCTGCTGTTCAAGTGACAATGATTAATTTGATAGGTTTGAAATCTGTGTGCTGTAGTGCATTAATGTTCCAGGGTGCTTTTGTTCCAGAGCGCCAGATACGCAAGAAGGAAAGCAAAAGTATTGTATTTGATTTAGTCAACAACAGAATCCCGCTCTGAATGTGGCTGATGACCTGCTGAAAAGCAGTGACTAGAGTAGTTGGGAGATGTCTTGCAAAGAAAAGAGCTATGAAAGCTTTGTGAGTCAGTGCAGGGGAAAATTTTTATAAAATATATATATATTTTTTTCCATATTTTGGATTGGCAAGTTGTAGAGATAGTTGAAATTAGTATCAATGACTTAAATACTACTGCATTTTCAGCCAAGAGCAATTTATTGAAGAGTAGCTACCTCATTTCTCAGCAGGACCACACTGAGTAGTTAGTTTATGGTGGAAAACTTCTTATTGTGGATATCATTTGTAAGTAGATTATATTATATTTGTTTTGAAAGAATTTTAAATGGTAGGTAATATTTGTTTAGAATCAGTTGTGTTAAAGGATCTGTGCCAGTAATTTTGGTTTGATGTCTGTGCTCTTGTCAGTGCAACAAGTAAGTGCAATGTGTTTGGATAACCAATTTTGCTTCCTTTCTGTAGCAGTGGGTGCTGAGCTGCTCCTTACAGCTTCTGGCCTAAGGGCAGTGACAAGAGCAGGGAAAGGAACACACAAAATGAATACTACTTCTTTTAATCTTGCATAAGAACTATACAAGAAGCATAGCCAGCTGTATTGATCACAGCTTCTGGGTTATACTAAACTGTTTTACGGATACAACAGAATACCTCAATATAATTATTGGTGGATGTCTCCCAACTTTGTTTCTCCTCTGAAATTGAGAGAGGTAGTAAGGGAGCTGCTGCGGATCTGCGCCATCCGAAGAGATTTGTTCCAAACTTAAACTTGGCTAGGATGTGTAGGGCTTTGCTTTATGACCAAACATTGATTTTTTTTTTTTTCTTCTTTTTTTTTTGTAGTCTGGTATGCGAAATTATGCCTTAGTGGACTGTAGAATTGCTGGGTAAACAGATTAAGTTGTTAGCATAGTATGCACAGAAGATTACATTTGTAAATACACGAGATATTTTTTTTAAAGTCTGTGTAAGACAGCAGTAGCTGTTTAACAAAAAAGGAAATAATTCTGCTTAACAGAATTATTATAACGAATACAGTAAATTAATTTAAAAATAGACATGAAAGAAACAGCTAATTTGCATAATAAACTAATGATTGTGCATCAGTCTAGGGGGTCTTTAAACCCTCAATTTTGCAATGTATGGGATATATAGTCATGCAGGTGAAAAATTGGTTCATTTGTTGTAAATAAGTATCTGGAATACACCTTGTACAGTGAAAGTAAGGAGACCAAGAGTGTCATTTACTTAGTGAGCAAACTGCAACAGTCATTTCCGTGACTCTTTTTGATGCTTAAAGTAGTATAATTCAGAAGCAATCAGGATTTAGAAGCAGAAAGATTTCTGTCTGTTGCTTAGAGTCTATTTCTCTCAGGCTGCAAGAATATGAAAATAACTTTTAAAATGTTATTTAAATAATAATATAC
Organism: Nothocercus julius; assembly: GCA_013398735.1. Lineage (NCBI taxonomy): Eukaryota > Metazoa > Chordata > Aves > Tinamiformes > Tinamidae > Nothocercus > Nothocercus julius. Next base: position 262,851 of record VZSV01000040.1, read on the forward strand.
AAAAGGTACAGACAAAAGGTACAGAAATAACTCTTAATATGGTGATAATAAATGGTCTCTGTTCACTGCTATTTTACTGTCTCAGCTTGTTAATGTAAAAGCCTTTAGATAATCTTACCAAGATACACATTTCATAAGTAATAGACCAAGGTTCAGTTTTTGATACCTTTGTAGAAAAGGAAAACGCTTTTCTTTCAGTCTTATTTTACATAGAAGGAAAAAAAAAAATCTGATAATTGATTAATCTTAGTTAAAGCTGCTATGTACTGAGACAGTGGTAGCTGAGACTTCATCTTTTGACTTTCTAGAGAATAACTAATTCAGTTAATGATTTTTATCGCCTGCAAGACGATTACCAAATCTATTCAAGATGTTTCCAGTCCACTGCAAGCTTGAAATCAGCTTGTCAGTAACAGCTTTGTCTTCATTCATTGCTGAATGTATACCTAAATTTACAGTGAAACTGTCCTTTCAAGTACAGTCTATAGATTGCTAGTTAAACATTTATTTTGATGCTTCCAAGATCTACAAGTGTTATTTGTTTCCAAGTTTCTAAAAATAAATGCTCATACTTGAAACAGTACGAATAATTAAAATGAAACTTAACCTCAGTGCCGGCACGGCAGGGTGGTGTTGCAGGAATATTTCAGCTATGATAATAAATTATTTGAAAAGTGCAGCCTGAATGGTGCAATGTCACCATTGCTCCTGCCCCTTAGGAATACTAAGTTTTATCGTCTTTGAGACAAGAGATGGGAGACTATCTCAGTTGAATGTTTGCCATTTTTGGTGGAACTGAAACTAAGTATTTGTCCTTAATTTCACATTTTAAAATGTGTGAAATATTCTTCTATAAAATTTACCAAATAATTTACATGGCTAAATATTTGTTAGATGTCTGCTTCCCTATTTTATTATTATTAAAAAAAAATCTTTTTTCTTTGTAATTTTTCAGAAGCCAAAAATACGGTTTTACAGTAGGAAGTGCAACGCAGAACTGGACTTCAGTAACTAAGAAACTGTAAACAGAAAAATCCAATGTTTAAAAGAACAAAATCTGAAACAAAGCACTAAAAAATTAAGAAATAGAAGAATCAGTAATCCCTGTGCAATCTTAATTTCTGCTACTTGTGTACACACCTTGTGATACAATCTTCAGTCATGCAGCTGTACCTTGTTTTCTCAGGAAGCCTTCTATGCATTAGTCTAGGAAAGGACAGTTGAGATCCTTGAATTTGTTTGTCTCTAATCGCAGCCATCCAAACAGCAATTATTTAGCAAGAAATAATAGTAAATTAAAAAAAAAAATTAATATAAAAATTTTACAATTAAAAAATAAAAAAATCAGGAAACTGTGAAACCTAGTGTTTAATGTTTGAAAGCAGCTAAGTGTGCATAAAGTAATACTAATCATGTAAGTTATCCTGTAGTCCACTGTCTTAATAAACAGATCTTGTTTTGCTAGAAAATGAAGCAAGAGTTCTATGGAGAAATGATTTTTCATCCATCTTACTAACTCACTGCAAGAGAAAGACCATTTTTGAATGGACTAGGTCCTGTAGAACTTGGAAAGAAAATCACTAATTTTAACATTTTTTTAATGTTGGAAATTTTGACTTGGCAGCTTAGCTATGCAAAGACATTTATTAAAAAGTTAAGTGGGAGAGTGGATTTTCGTGCATCATCTGGCACCTGATGTAAAATAGCAGCTGCTAGAAGTCTGCTAGTGACTCTCCCTTGCTTATCTGTGTAGCTTGAGCTGCAAAAAAGTATCTGATAAGAGCAATGTGTTAGTGCTCTTGAAGGTCTCCATCACAGGCAGTTCCCCGTTTCTCTCCCTCCTAACCCTCACTGTAAGAGGAAATGTCTAATACGTGTCTGAATCTAAATACTGTTCCCTTTGTACAGGAGACCTCAGATAAAAGCCAGGAGCAGGTATGGACTGGATGAGTTGTTCAGCTGGTTTGTTTCCGTAGGTGGTGTTTGGAGAAAGAAAGGGTCCTTCATGTGTTGCCAGCACATAACTGAAAACACAGCCATCATAGAAGCAGAATTAGATATTTTCTATCACATTATGGTCCTGTAGCAGACTTGGCATGTGTTAAGAAGCCAAACAGCAGAGCAGACTTGCCTAATCTGTCACATGGATTGGACACAAGCTACCACAAAGTGAAGGAGTGTTGCCTCTGCCTCGATTTGGGGCTCGGATTCTGCAGGTAGTGGGTGGGAAGACAGGGGATGTAAGGACACCCAGGAGCAGAGAGGTCAGCAGGCTGGATGCGGTCCTAGGGGTTTCTTCTGGAACAGAGGAGTGTCGTTCAGGTGAATGGTTTGGACCTAAAGGCAGCATCTCCCTAATACTGTGCAGGAGCTGGCCACATTTCTGTTTTCTCTCCCCAAACACCTACGAGTCTTTTACTCACCCTAATATACTTCAGCTCCTTCTGTCCTGTGATTCTCTCTTTGCCACCTTTTCAAGAACAAAACATTAAAGGTTGCCTGTAGGCTGAATATGGTCTCTTGGCTCTATGTTGCCCAGTCATTTTTCTGGAACGTTNTGATTACAGATCTTCTGTTCAATCACCCACAAGTATCTTAGTCACTTACTCTTCAGCCTACAGTCAACTCAGTCTTTGAATCTCTCTTCGCAACTGTTTTCTCATCTTAGTTTTACTCTTTTCGTATTGTCGGGTCTGCGCTCTCTTTCTTGGGCTTTTCATTTAATTAGGAACTTCTCGGTAAGCAAGTCCCAATCCTCCATCACTTTTGCATGTTTGTTTTGTTTTTTAACTCTGTTCAGTCCTTTTCTTGCTCTTCATCTAGCTTGCATCTGTAATTTTTGTTCTCCAAACACTGAGCTTTTTCATTTGCCTGTTGTTTCTCTCTCCCCTTTCTTACTTTTTCCCAGTTTGCCTCAGTAGACAACGCCTCAGTGTCTCTCCTCCAACTTTAAAAGGTGTAAAGAGGGAACGAACAGTCTAAGTTTGTTGTTGTGCCTAAACAAGGCAAAGTAGAAAATTAAACGGTGAATGATCTGATGAAAATTAATTGCTAGTTAATTGTTTATTGAGTCTGTGGTCCAGTAGATCTATTAAATGCAAGAGATGGTTGAGAGGAGGCTATGAAAAGTGCCATCGCAGGATAATTAAGGGAAGAACCTGTAAGATAAAGGTAAGTAATAAGCAAACTGTGTCAGACCTTGATTGGCAGAAGGGTGAGTTCTTGGCAGGGCAGCCTGTTCTGATTGAACTTGCCCAAGTGTCCAGATAACCCTACTAGAACCACCACCAGCATAAAATCTGTTGTACGTAGAAACGTGCACTAATAAAGAGGTTATGGTAGCTAGTGTGGATACAAAACTCAAAACTAGGAGGAAAAGCAATAACGTATTTTTATCACACTTCTCTTTTTCCTTTTTAATTAAAGTATAGTAGCTAATACTAAAACTTGTGAACTTCAGTGAGCGAACACAAGCTTCTTCATCTGAAGCTACCAATTTCCACTTAAATTTCTATTCATACTGTTTTTTATAAGTTAAGTACCTGAAGGAGTGAAGATCAGGAAACCTAGGATGATGGGCATTTACAGCATGCTAGTGTATATTAATCTGTTGATAAAGATCACTAAAGAAATAGACTATTAGTGACAGGGCAGGGAGGAAGAATTATATATTTTCATAGGTCCATTAAAGTATTCCTAACATTACACCCAGTATTTTCTTTGTTATTGTTTTGTTGTTGTTGTGGGCCTGTGGGATAGTGAGAGGAGCATTTGCCAGAACTTAGCAGCTCTTAGTTTGTGATTTTCATTGGATGTCTGACTTCTGGGGCAAGGAGGTAGTGCCTTCAAAGAAGGTTATGGTGGCTGCTAACCTCTGAGGCTGAGGGGAACAACTCGGACAATAAATTGTCATTAAATAAATATGAGTGCTTATACAGATATCACACACTTGACCTTTGCATAGAAGGGAAATATTCAAAGAGTAACTTAAATAGACTTCAGAATAAATGAGCAGATGACAAAAATCAAATGGTTCAAATAATTCTCGTCCCAGAACAGATGTTTTTGGCTGACAATTTTCTTTATGAACAAGAACCCTTAATTTTAAATAAGGGTAACTGTGGATGGTCTTGTGGTTGTGGATTTCTTTTTCTTAGCATTGATGTGGTAATATTGTTCTGAATCAGTGTTTTGAATGCAATATTTTTTAGGATGTGAAGAATGATAGTTAAACTAATTTTACTATTAAAGAGTAACGGATATGCATTATGAAACTTTACCCTAGTCTGAGTCTGTTGTATTTCCATTGCCTATAAGTTGCATACTCACAAATTTAGGTAAAACTGACATCATGGCTTATTTATCATTTCTTTGCATAGTATTTTTGTCTTATTATCATAAAATACCAAATTTATTTTAATTATTGAATTGAATTCAATACATTATTGAATTTAATTTGATAAATTTTAATTTATTGAGTTTAGAAAGGCAAGATTATTATTTAATGAAATATTCATTTCTTTCATTGCTTTTAATTTGAATTTTGTTTAACACACTGTTTCCATTTTTTGTGAGCTTTTCTATGCATGTGCAAAATGTTTCTCCTCAGGCCCCCTTGTATTTCCTGGTCCAATTTTTATGAACCACCGCGAACAGGCTCTAGCCAGAATCAGACCCCATCCAGCACAGCTAAAGCATAAACGGGACAAGCACAAAGGTATTTGGTCTTCCTTACTGGCTAGGATGGAAATAAGCTCATCCTCCTAGGCACCTCTTCCATTCGCTGAATCTGTCTTTTCAAAGCAATGCACAGAATAGATTCTGCTTTTATTCTTGTTAATATTTCTTTACCTGAGGAGAAAGAGAACGCATTTAGATGTTGACCTGCTTTACAAGTTTAAATTAGTCTACATCACCTTTACGTTTCTTTCCTTTTTCTTTCATGGAGGATGTCATTGTTTTTCTGTGTATTCCTTCATTTCTAAGGTTTTCTTTTTCCTAAAGTTCTTTAATTTTACCATAGAAAATTTTAACACTTTCCAGTGATTCAAATGTACCATTTGCACTGTTGTTGTTTTCAATGTCTGTGTGTGTATATCTGAGGCAACCGCTAATGCGTTTTATTCGAGTTGACTTAAGTCTAGCATAGAATCTACTTTTCATAGCATGAACTCTATTAAAGTCTTTTTTAAAACAGAAATATTTAAAATTAATGTAAATAACCTAACTATAAGCAAAAGTGTAATTTTTTACACTGCAGTGTTCTTGTCAGTTAAATGCTTTCTTTTTTTTTTTCAGAATTGTAAGTATCGGGTGTCTTTGGTATCTCTAACATTTATTTGTCTGGAAAACTTCATTCCTTAAACCTGGTATTTGAAATATGTAACATTCTCAGGTACAAGTGACTTTTCTTTAAGCAAGATAGTTTGTTACTAAGTATTTCAAGTGAGCCTATTAAAGTTGAGCAAGTTATTACAAATATATATGATTAGAATATTAAAATATTATAAATTAAAGTTGTTACAAATATATATGCATCTGTGTATACATACAGATGTCTGTTTTATGTATTTTATGTCTATTTTAATATATATATGTAGACAGACCTAAGTGAAGTAAGCAGAAAACTCCTCAAATAGTGAGGGTCTGGAATGCTGTGAATAGACTTTAAAGAATAATTAAATATGGAAAAAATAAAAAGGAAAAAGTAGATAGAATGGCATATTTAGTGAAGATACACAAACGTTGTCTGACAGTTTGAAACCTTTCTGGGTATGATTTTGGTGTGTATGGATAACATACATACCTAATTATAAGCATAACTGTAGATGGACTAAAGAAAATATAGTCTTCCTGGAGAGACCTTTCATACTGAAATATAAAACATAAAAAAGCTAAATGCTGTAATTTGAGTGATATTGAGCGGTTACTCTATTTTGTCATCTGGACCCTTCTGCTTGTTGTACTGCTTTGCAAGCCCTTGTCCTTGCAGGCACGGAGTGGGTTCATCCTGCCTACCACTGTACATCCTGGGCATGTTTGTAGTTGGAGCTCCTTCTAGTTCTGGGGGAAATATTTCCTTAGGTACCTCAAATATCTACCAGAAGTTGTATGTATTGGGATCGGTTTGAGGTTTTCATTGTTTCTTGAAACTGTAAGCCCAATGCAAAGGTCTGTATTACATTGAAAGATGTTGCTAGATATGCTCTGCAGAAGAAAACTCCTTGTCAGTTCTAAAGTAGCATCTTTAGAAGTGAGCTTTGAGAGCCTTCTCAGTCACAGAAGATTTTGCATTTGCAGAAGGATCTCTGACAACGAAGATGTAGTTCTTAGACTCCTGCATCATTCACATCTGATTTACGTATTAGATTTTCAGAGACTGATAGTCTTATTTTCCAATGCCATATATTCCTAAACAAGTTCAAAACACAATAGAAGACTTGTTGAATAAGACTTTTGAAAAAGATAAATGCTCGTTTTGTGTGCGATCAGAGCTATTTTTTACATAATAGGTTTACACACCACCATCAATGTCCAGATGCTTTAGTAGGCAGGGACTTGTCAAAACTGACATGGCAATAAAATTGGTGGATGCTTCTGTGTCTAGTCTCAAATATTAATCCCAAATTATTAACATTACAATTTTTTTATATCATTTTTGCCATTTTAAGTTCTAGCTCTCTTTCCAGGATTGTATATCATCTTTCATGTTTGCCCCTCTCTTCCGCATCGCTCAGTAATTCTTTTTGGAGGCTTAAAATTCAGTAAAAGGAGTTGCCCAAAATTTTGAGGAGATTAGGAAAACTATAGCTGCCATGAGAAAGCTATCCCTGTGATCTGTGGCAGCTCAGCAAGATCAGCAGTGGCCAAGAAAGATGATACTACCGAAGAGATTACCTCTAATGGACACTAATGAAGAGATATTTAAGATCATAGTATTGATAGGACATTTGGCTCCTCTAGAGTTTAGAAATCATTGTGATTTCCTTGTCCACGATGGGGGAGGAACTACTAAAATGACTTACTCCAGAAGATGTTTAAGTTACGTGGACAGTTACACCTGTCATTTGTAAGGTTCTTCTGGTATCTGTGGAGAACACTGTGTGCCTTCATGACCACCTGATAATTAAAGTGGAAGATTTACTAAAAGAGGACAAAAGGCAGAAGACAAGGCAGAAAATGACCTCCCTGGTTTCTATGTTCTGTTCAAAAGTCCTTAGGCATTGATCTCTATTTTGGTTGAGGCCAAAAAGCTGCACTCAGGCTGATTTCTTCAAGAAAGTTTACTATCTGTTAAGATTGTAAATACTAATAGCCCTCCTGTGAGGGCTGGATGTCACCAGTCCTAACCCTATTATTGGGGTAGTTTCTGCTAAACGAAACAAATGGGCATTAGTAATGCTGTTAAGACATAGTTCTCCAGAAAACTCATGGATAGGCATCCTTAGAAGCACTTTTCCTGTCACCCAAACTAATTGATGAGAAATAAAATACTACACACACTACATCCGGGGCGCGGAGACCAAGACCTTTACCCCTAGGTTTAAGTTTTGTGACGTGGACCTGTAAGAATGCACTTTTATTTTTATTTTTTTTTTTGTTTCCTCAGCACCTCATCTCTTTATTTGCAAACTTGACTGAATAAGCTTTTTCTTCACTAATATTTTTTTTTTGTTACTGTTATTTTTAACTAGATAGTAGTTATACTGGTTTGCTCAATTTCTTTCCCCAACTACTAAGATTTCCAGGACTCTGAAATACCTCCATGTGACGTTGCTCATGGGAACTGTCCCTGTGGTCAGTTCCATGGGACATGGACAGCAGGAAGGGCATTTGAACTGCAGGTTTTCTTTCTCTCAAAAAGATACAAAAGATTCAAAGTATTTGCTCTGTGGAAGTCCAACTGGATAACACTAAAAGTGTTAACTCACTTGCTTTACTTACAAGATACCATTCGTTCATCTAGAACAATGGCTATCTCGGTATTTCCTCTTGTGCTTCTGCGTGAGGACCATTAGTGGTATTGCCACTAATGAAACAAAATACACAGAAGCATTTGAAGGAAAGCAAACATACCTATTTCCATAGTTACCACTGTTCCTCAAGGCACACGTGCAAATCAGCCTTCTGCATCGATGTCACACTCACATGAAACAAATTCTCGCTTCTTCAAGGTACAGAAAGGGCAGTGGTTGACCCAACACTTACTTGCAGCCTTATCTCTAAGAGTAAGAAAATGCAAGGCTTGCTTCTCGCAGACAGTACTGCTAGAAAAAATGTCATGTTTTGTCCCTGTAATGGAGTACAGAGATAGCTAGTACAGCCCAAAATTCAAGTGAAAGGGTGAGTAATGGTGTTTTGACTAAAATATTCCACACTAAATAAAAGATTATATTTTTGCCCTAAACCGTGGTTAGCTGAACCTTGTTTTGGTGAGAACCAAGGGTTTTGCACATACTGCACATAAATTATTTCAGACTGTTAAGTTTTGGAGATCAAGTCAATTCAAACTTCATAAAATAGTTGCCATTCAAGGAAGGCTGAGAAATTTCATTTTAAATCTGAAAATTTTGTGTTTAAGCAAAGCGAGATGCATCTTGAAGGTAGTTTCTGTCTTCAAATTTTGCTGTCCTAAAATCTCCTTTTGAAACCTTTTTCAAAGCTTTAAGGTTATACACTTACTATTCAGCAGTTTGGAACTATTAAGGTTTTGAGAGCAGTATGTCCTTCCTTATGCTGAAGCAGGAAAAATGCATGTGCATGTGTTAAAGTGTCTGCAGATCACTTGATATTTCACTATTAGATGACCAGAATACATTTTTTGCTAATATATTTTAGTATGACTGTATATTGGTTGTCGTGTCCCTAGCTAGTTTCATCACTGGAAGCACCTGAAGCCCTATCACATGCATTTGCACGATGCGAGATATTGTGTGTTTTGTTAAGCCCATAATAAAAGTTTTGAAATGACATTCCTGTAATGGCAGTTTACATGTAATAAAAAGAGAGAGGGAGAGAGGGGGAAAGAGAGAGAGAGAGAGAGAAATAGGGCAATATCTATAAAAGCAAGGTTCTTTTTTTAAGAACTGAAAGATTTGGAAGTCTCAGAGCTGTACTGCATGCAGTGAATAATGGAATCTCAAAGACTTCCATGAATAATTACTCAGGAAAACATTACATATAAAAGTGGTAAAGAAGATCTAAACTGCTAACATACTATTTGGAATAGTAGTTACTTACATCTATCAGGTTTGCTAATAAATATCAGTCAGAATTACCACAGCATGGATGTGGAATCTCTTGAGGGCAGTTACTTTCACTTCAGGAGTTTTCTCTTGGATCTCTGTGCTAACACAGAAGCCTATCTGGTTTAAATAGATTTTGTAACAGGAAGTAGCTGCATATGTTTGCTGGCCTCCTTTGGTAGGGAGAGTGCATATACTGAAGTCATACGTTAAATTCTTCATCATGACAATACCCTTCCTTTAGAGCTTTCACTGACAACTTTCTTCACAAGACTAAATGGTTTAACGATGATGAACATACTGCTTGTCTCTCCTGTTTCTTGCTTCTATTACAAAATTTTTGTGTCCCAGTGGCAATAGTTTCACAGAATCGCAGAAGGTTGAGGTTGGAAGGCACCTCTGGAGATTATGGAGTCTGGCCACCCTGCACAAGCAGGGACCCCTACAGCACGTGCACAGGGTCGTGTCCAAATGGCTTTTGGATATCTCCAAGGATGGAGATTCTACAACCTCTCTTTAAGAGGGCCTTAAAATGGCAATCTGATTTCTGGAGACGATAGTGGCTTTCAAGAAATTTATAAGTAACATACTTGTCTCCTTAATGCTTAAAGCTGATGTGAAAGCAGTTTTAGAAAAGCAGATATTAGGAAGCAATAATGCACACCATACTTACCAAAAGAAGTCACAGAAACAATGTCTAAAAATGCATCTTTAATGAAAACAATATGGACATGTTAATAGCATGTTGATATTCTCTGAGATTAACTGCACAAATAATTTGAATTGAGTAAAATAAGGACTGTATGGCCAGACTTGAAGTCAAGTAAATCCTTAATAAATTGGTATTAAAAATACAGATTGGTTTATTCTGATTAATTACTGTGCATTCTGTGTACTTCATCATGTTATTTCAATTGAAAAGTTAAAGTGATTGTTATAGAGCAAAGTTCTGCAGTTACTTCAAGTTTCTGTTTTGTTGATCTTTTTTGTCGTCTCTTCAGAAGTTCCTGCTTTAGAGGATACTATATATTCTAGTATGTAACTTTGATGCAGTAGATTGCTTAGATGTAGATTTTCTGTCATCTTTCAAGTCTACTTCTTTGGTGCATTTTGAGCTGTCTCTCTCACTATTCTGTGAGTTCTGCTCTTACCTTATGAAGTGGCAGGCGGGATTTATTTACTATTGTTGTTCTAACATAATGTTTTTAGAAGGCAAAGGATATAATTATAAATTGTGTTTATAGATGGAAGTGGGGAAAGAGGTGAGAAAGATGCCAGCAAAATCACCACCTATCCACCAGGGGCTGTCCGCTTCGACTGTGAACTGCGAGCTGTACAAGTCAGTTGTGGATTTCACCATTCAGGTAAGAAAAAAAAAAAGAAAATTTTAATTATACATTAGAGGTTTTTTTTTTTGTTTGTTTGTTTGTTTGTTTGTTTTTTTAATCTGTCATGTGTAATTCCACCGCTTTTAGTATTCAGCAAGGGTGCATGTTGGGAATGTTAAGTTGACCGAGTTTCTTTATCACTGTGTCGCTTGCATCTCTGTTCTTGAGCAGTGGAAAGGGCTAGAAATATTGTAAGTGGAATTAACATGGAATTATTTCACAGTAATTAGTATGGAAGTCAGCTGTTTTTGAGCCATTTGGTAACATCTGCAAGGTGCAAGTTGCACCCTGCACTGAGGTCGAGGAAGATGGTGTGAATCTTTTAGTGCAGGTGCCAGTAGCTTCTCCAAGAGGCGAACCAGCACTGGTGCAGTAGCACATGAACACGTGTCTCTTACTTCAGATTTCTAAACCAGAATTCACACTTTTGTCTTCAAAAAGCAAAGACAAAAAACATTGTTTGATGTTAGTTTATGCCACCTCCCTGTCAATGGCCTCTCTCTCTCTGAATGATGAGAATGATGCTGTGTGACTTCCCCATAAACTTTGACTTACTAGAAGGTGTAAACTGTAAATCGCACGTGGTGTGCGGTTCTTACCACTGACAAAGAAGGATCTGTGTGCTGGCCACCAGGCAGAAACTATTCTAATCATTTCAGCAGCTATTTTTGGTGCTGAGTCAGTATGGAGGGCTTGAAAGCAAACGTAATCTGTCATTTGCTTCTTTTCTAGTTGTTTTTTATATTTTGATGGATAAAAGCAAGATACATAGCCACGTTAAAATAGGCAATTATACATACGGGTTGTGATAAAGAATAGTGTAACCTCTTCCTCTGGATATTTGTTAATATATTCATATAGTGAGCGTGTATACGTCTAAGGGCTTGACACCTGGATTTTTCCTTAACAGTAACCTTACCCCAGCCCCACACATACTGAATTCCTGGATATAAGAAAATAGCTGTGGAGAAGATAAATATATAGAAATAACTGAGAGTATGTATGGGAAAAAAAAAAGCATCTGTATGAAATATAAAGATATAAAATATTGATATATAATTATGTTTATGTATAATTATATTTATATAAATATGAAATATAAGAAAAACTTCTTGCAAGAAGATTTTTGGCTGCATTGCAAGAGTATTTTCCGTACATATATTTTTAAAGTCTTATCTACTTTCGTAGATAAAAAGTTGAAAAAAAATAGTCGGTCAAACTTGTACTTAATTTTCACTTTTGCTGCTGACAATGTAAATCTCGTTTGAAAGAACTGAGTCTGGACATTAATGATTGAAAGTAAATATGGTGTTTCATAATTTCTTTTTATGATTGTTCAATAAGAATTTCTCTCCTCTTTATCAATACTTGGCTGCTTAAATATTTTAATCACATGTGACACAATTCAAAACACAGGCATGTGAAAGCTTTTCGTGTGTCTGAAAAAGAACTGATTTTCGTTACTTGTTTGCCTTCAGTGGTTTTGATGGAGAATGGTGATGTTTACACATTTGGATATGGGCAGCATGGGCAACTTGGACACGGTGATGTAAATTCCAGGTAAGCTGAGAAGTAATCAAGGGACATAACTGTGTATTGATGTGTAGCTGTATAAAGAGTGACTAAAATTCTCTGTTCCTCTGTAACTAAGAAGTGAGAAAGTTAAATATTGTCCAAATTAGAAGCTGATAAAATCTCTAGCTAAGCGTATCCCCTGTGTTCCTCTGGTTAGATACACCTTTAACGGTAAGCCTACCTTTGTACTGTATAGACAGTCAGATTAGTATGTGAAAGCTTCTTTATGTAGTTATTACCATAACTTTGATAATTGACTTGAAAATTCTTCTGTCTTTTCACTTCTGTGCCACATGAAAGTGCATAGCATTGAAATCTGATTGAGATTCCATTATTTCTACAACATAGCACATATTTCTACACATACCACAGTTTTAATAGTATAATGCCATAAACATAGATTCTACTTAGATCTACTTTTTTATTTGTTTCTTGATTAACCTCCTCCCTTCCCTAAATTAAGTTGCTTTTAGTTTGGGACTCAGCTGCGTTATAGACATCTTGTTTAACTGTCAGCATGCAAGAGACATGTTTGCTTTCTTTGTGGTCGATGAAAAAACAGAGAAATCAATAGGGTCTGGAGAGCTATTTGGCTAAACTACATGCACACATCTACTCTCTCAGTAAGTAGCTTTGTTAAATCTGTTGGCTAGATCTCTATTGACTACAGTGAGAGCACAGAAAACTGAATTTAGGTGTCTTTAATGTGAAGCTTAATCTCACCCTTAGTATCTCTTCTGATCACTTAAGTATCAGTGTCCAGCCATAAAAGGAAATGTAATAATGTAATTCTTTGGGCAAGCACATAGAGCTTGTGCACGTAGGATGGGGTTTTGAATAGTAGGAGCAATTAGGTCTCTGTGCATGTCCCATAATGCCTAATACTCCTATGTAAAAGGTTTATAAGGAGTGGAACATCTGTAACCTCTCTTCAGTTCTGTCCCTTTTCTTGTAGTAGAGAGATGAAAATTACTTGAGCATCTATCCTCCTTATCTTTTTGGAGACTTTCAAATCATTTCTTTTGTCAAGTTTCTGGAGAAATCTTCATCGTCTTAAAACTTCTATTTGATTTACTAAACCAAGATGGAAAGGGAAAGAAGGAAGACTCTTTACTGGAAGTCTTACTTTTCTGTGACTGCTGTGCTTAGTGGTAGTCTCTAAACTGTGACCCCTACTCATTTTGTATTGCACTGGTGATTGCAGTCTATGTTTCTGCCATTGAACCAAAGCAAAGATAAGTACTCTTTTTTCATTCCTGGAAATTCATGGAGAATTGGTCCAAGCTATGACTGTTTTAGCAGGCAATAGCTGCTTGAATAAGGTTAGTTGCTCCCTTCACCACTAGATAGGTGCAGGCAGCAGTGGTGTTTGTACTGATAACATACTTCCTCCTGTTCCCAACTTCAATGAAAAACGCAGAGCATTTCTTAAGACATCGGGGCTGTCTGCTCTTTTTGTCAATATTTCAGGCAGTAAACCCCAAATCTGTTGCTTCTTAAGACAGAAACTGGGTGGAGACCAAATGCTGTTTGAAATGAAGTCCTAGAAAAGAACATGAAACATCCTGTCTCAAATGATAGTACTTGGCCAGGCCGTGCATGTGGGGAGTTACAAGGGGCTTGAACTGGCTCACTTAATGTACTGCAGCAGATCCCAGACAGTGTCTGAAAAGAAAAAACTTGAAAGAGTTTGGAGTGTGTCCTATGCATGAGAAGTGGCTATAATACTATTTTGCTGTTTAGCACCATTGTTCAAATGGTAATTTCCTCATTGATGTACTTCTTTTTCCAGCTTTTAGTAGAGATCTCTCCTCTGTCCTCACAGTAAGGGACTCAGAGAAGGAAACAGGGAATCCTTATGCAGAGTTCCACCTGAGTTGGGACGCAGTGGTGCTCAGATGGCCACCTCCAGCCAGGTCAGTGGTATGTCAGTCATGCAGTGTGTCACATTGCCTGTATTGACCCTGAGAAGACTATTGTCTTCTGGATTCAGGAACTGATACTCTACTGTGTTTCAGGAGAAAAAAAAAAAAAAAAAAAAAAGGAAATGCCGTTTAGGCAGTCTAGCCAATCTTTACATATAGGGGCTCTTGAAAGAAAGAACTGCAACTCTCAAGCAACTCTCATTCGCATCTGAGGGACCATCTTCATTACCAGGTGAAGAAATAATGCAAGTTCCTGGGCAGTAGTTGATGACTTGTTCTTTCAGAGACTTCTGTCTTGAAGTGTAGGGATTTAACAGTGAGACTACAGTTACACAAATCCTGAAAATGCTTTAATATTTTGAATCCCATACAGCTGTTCAGAAATATCTTCCTTAATAAAAGGAATTCTGGACCTATGTCTTAGAGTATGGTAAAACCCGGCAAATTCTTCCTTTGGCTTCCCTAGGAGGGAGGCATATTACATGCCCTTGAGGGCTCTGCCTGCGAGCAAACGCAACAGCTTATGAACAGGATGACTTGATTCAGAGTAAGCCACTAACAAAACTAAAATGATGTGGAGGCACAATGGATGGTGCTGCTTTTCCTCCAGCAGTGACTTTAGCCATTCTCAGATGGAGCACTTCAAGGATAAGTGATCTTGTTCCTGAGAGGAGGTTCTTTTCTGCTTCAATATGGTGGATCTCGGAGCCATTGAACTGATCTACATAGATCTGTTGGTGATCTATGCACAACACCAGGGATTTGTCACCCTTTGTCACAGGGATGCATATATTCTCCTCAAACTAGATACTGCATAGTAGTGGATAGAAAGTCAGTGGGATCAGGAAATGCTTTGCAGTATCTAGTCATGGTGAAAAATAGTGAATCTTTGCTTAGCAAAGGGACGTCTCTTCCAGATCCTCTCAAGAACCTATGACTCCAAACCCCGTTTTTGTTTTCCCTTGTTCAGTATGTGCCCACATTTCATATACACAGACTGTTGATTTCAGCGCTATGTTAGCAAGGATGTGATCTGACAATCAAACTCCAGAAATGGAATCACTGATGTAAGACAACCTTCTTGCGGCTTTACTTCCCAGGGGTCAATAGCAATAGCAACTCAGCAGACCTTCCATGGGCAGTCAGTTACATTTTAAGGATAAAGCAGAGAGGCTCTATCCTGCTAGTATTTCTAGGGGGAGGAAAAAAAAAAAAAAAAAAAAAAAAAAAAAAACCACATCTGCCATCCCTGTTGCATAGCATCATATTCTAGGCTCATTCTCTAGTATTTTTCAGTAGTAGGATACAGATCTTATTTAAACCTTTTCACCAAATTCCCAGGTACATCTGAAAACCTATTAGAACAATTTTTACAGTAACAGCCTTTATTTTTTTCAAGCTGGTTTTGCAGCACCACGGTCAGCTGCCTGGTGCACTAGCTTGGTCTGCCTGCCAGTCTGGCTAAGAACCATGGACAGGGGTCTCTCCAGCAGGGATTGTGGGCAACGTTTTCAAGGAACAACTGCATCCACCTATCAGAAAAGTTTGCTCTTCAGGGCCAAAGAGAGCCTCAGTGCAGGTAGCCTAAATGCGTCTGGACCTTCTGCAGAGATTTTCTGTGTTGACTATCAGGTGGATAGAGAAATACTCAACAGTGTCACAGGTTTAAAATTCCTTATAAATCAGTCAGACCCACTCATTTTCCCCCTACATTCCTTCTTTTACAGAGTGAAAACAATTTCTTTGTCATTTTTCTTTATTTTGTTGGTGTGATCAAATATATTGGTCTCTTTGTGTTAATTTTCTAGTATACTGTAGTTAGCCTCTATATAATAAAGACAGGATATCATAGTAATAAAGCTGTTTATAAGGATAGCATATGACATCTCTCTACATTAGTTGCTTTTGCTCAGCTGCAGCTAGCAGAACATCTTTTGCTCTCCTCTGATAACATTGCTGGTGGAGTCGGTCAGCAAGATAGAAATAAGAAGTTTGGTTTTTTTTTTTTTTTTTTTTTTTT